>VXBQ01017097.1:3116786-3324200 GCA_013400175.1 Phainopepla nitens | reverse complement strand
GAGGGGATTCTGCACCTCTGCTCCTCTCTGGTGAAACCCCAACTACAGAGCTGTATCCAACTCTGGGGGTCCCACAGAAAGAACATGGACCTGTTGGATGAAGTCCAGAGGAGGCCACAAAGATGATGAGAGGAACACCTCTCTTTTATGAGGAATGACTGAGAAAGTTAGAATTGTTCAGCCTGGAGAAGGGAAGCTTCTGGGGAAATCTTGCAGTCTTTCAGTACTTGAAGTGGCACCTACAAGAAAGATAAGGACAAACTTCTTAGCAGGACCTGTTGTGATAGGACAAGGGGTGATGGTTTTAAACCGAAGGGGTGTCATTTTAGGCCAGACATGAGAAATAAGCATTGAACAATGAAGGTATTAAAACACTGGCCCAGGTTGCTCAGAGAGGTGGGAGATGGCCCATCCCTGGTAATATTCAAANGGAATGACTGAGAAAGTTAGAATTGTTCAGCCTGGAGAAGGGAAGCTTCTGGGGAAATCTTGCAGTCTTTCAGTACTTGAAGTGGCACCTACAAGAAAGATAAGGACAAACTTCTTAGCAGGACCTGTTGTGATAGGACAAGGGGTGATGGTTTTAAACCGAAGGGGTGTCATTTTAGGCCAGACATGAGAAATAAGCATTGAACAATGAAGGTATTAAAACACTGGCCCAGGTTGCTCAGAGAGGTGGGAGATGGCCCATCCCTGGTAATATTCAAAGCCAGGTAGGATGGGGCTCTGAGCAGGCTGACCTGTTTGAAGATGTCACTGCTCATTGCAGGGGATGTGGACTAGATGGCCTTTACAAGATCCGTTCCAGCTCAAACTTCTATGATTCTATGATTTAAATAGCCTTTACTAGGAAACAATCATAGTAAATAGTGTGCAAGTAGAAAGAGAAAAAAATTAAACATAAAGTAAAAAATCTGGATTTTATATTTAACCAGAGAGTATTACATAAAACTAGAAGGTATTTTATACTGTCATGAAGAGGACTGAGATGGGAAGTTAAAGAAGGGGAATTTTTATTGATAACTCCATGAGAGTAAATGCATTTCATAAGGATTTTAATTTTCCTGATGCTTTGAGACATTTATTCTGCCCCTTTGTATCAACAGGGCCTTTACAGTGGCACGAGCCCCAAAATTTACTTTATTTAGGCTTTCAAGATTTGGTCTTCTTGGTTTGCTGAAAATTTACAGAAAATTATATCCCCACTTAAAGATTTTCCTCACTTAATGAGAGAGTAATATGACAACTTTCACTTTTGACAATGGTCTATTCTGCTATCAGTAGATGAATTGTAACAGACTTCTATGCCTTTGTAGCAGAATTGTGAGCTCCTAAAACAAAGGAAGAAAACAAGAAAACTATTTCAGATTGTGAACAAATGTAATCCATGTCTAGCAGAATCTCTAGCTGAGATTATGTCCTAGCAGCCTCTGTACCATCTGCAACAACTTTGTTTTGAGAGAGACTGATAAACAGCAAAAGGAAAAATATTTTCCTTTTGTGCAGTAAGCATTCAATTTTAAAAGTGGTTTCAAATCTTAACTTGTTTGCCAAGTTCTGAAGTATGTCAGGTGATGCAAGTATGTCATAAACATATCAGAAAAACATTGAACACTATTTTGACTAGTGAAAGTAAGACAGAGTAACTGGAAAAATGCTTTCCTGAATAGTAGATTTTTTTTTTTCAGTATATGCAGGTTTTAAAGCCCTTTCAATATTTTATATATTCCATTTTTTAAAGTTATTTTTTTGTATGTTTTCACCAGTTTTTCTTTGAAAATGGTTTATTCACAGAAAATGACATCCATTTTTTAGTATATGTATGTGTTTCTTAAAAAACACAGTAATAGAAACAAGAAATTGAAGCTTGTATATAAACCAGAGCTTTGATAACTCTGACTTTTTCATTGTGGTGAAAAATTTTCCTTTTTTTCAGAAAGGACTTATTACATGGAAAGTATTCTCATAAAGAATATGAAAAGCTATTTATTTTATGCCCTTCCTTCCTGGCAATTGCAGAACACTTATCAAATCAGGCTCTGAAATCAGGTGAAATCCCGGACTACACAAAAATGACCAGAATAACTATCAACACTTTCATTTTCAAATCAAAGAAAATTCATCTTGCCAGAAAATTCATCATACCAGAAAATATAGGGAATAGATTTGATTCTTCTTGTTAGAATGAATTTTCTGTGCAGACGTTAAGCCTTAGGGGAAAACCCCCTTGGATTGATCTGCTTTTCTCCCTCTGTTAAGATCTGGCTTAATACAGTTTCCTCTCTGCTATTATGACTACATTACAAAGTGTTCTGAAACTTACAGGGTATGATTTTTGTTTTGAAGCAAAACATTGTAAATGAGAAGGAATTAATGGAACTGGAGGCAACAAGAAGACTTAGAAGGTTTAATAGGAGGTGGTCACTTAACTGGCTCTTACGTTTTACCTCATTACCTCTGCTGTTGATCCTACTAATTTTGTTTTACTGTAGTTTGTCTTTCAAAAGATTATCTCATTTTGACTGAAATGTCAAAAGATGGGACCCTTATTTTTCTTGATAATCCCTCTCCCCCACCATGATTAATCACCTTGCATTTCGTTTTCACTTCTCACTGTTGATTCCTGTTAGGCTATTCCTTAGGAATGAGATAATTCTCTATTATCTAGTATTTTCTTCTCATAAAGATACTTTGTATCACTCTGTGAGACCCCCAAGCCCAAACAGTTCCTCTGCAGCTGAGTTACAGTAAAAACCTGTGAAACCCTGTGGGTCTCTGGTAGCTGCAAAGTTGAACTGCAAAACACTACCAATACTTACTTTCAAACTTTTCAGTATAAAACTTTTTTTTTTTAAATTTTCACAGTAGATTGAAAAGATTGAAAACATAAAGATTTCAGTATTTTATCCTACTTCAATAATCAGGAGTTCAATTATCTATTTCTGACATTGTCTTATGTAATGTATTTTCTAATAGAAGTGAAATTATGAATTCAGAAACAATTAAGGCATTCATTCTGAATATTAATTTCTTTTAAATACTGCCAAGGAGGGAAAAATGGACACTTAAGGAAGGTGATAGTGTACAGCTCTTTTAAAACAGTTGTTTAGATAGGAACTTACTTAAATATAGATAAAATATTCTCTGAGTACTTTGGGCTTGATTATAAATTGGTCTTTGCCTGGTTTTCAGTGTTAAGAAAGAGTGGTTTTGTGTAGTTAATTACAGAAGTAGTGATTTCATCATTCAGTTTAGTAGTGTTCTGAGATTTTGATCCAGCCAGTTCATTTTATATTTTTTTCAGATGCAGTTTGCCAGGTGACCTTGCTCAGTGAAATAATTATGACCTGCTATTTTCAGCCTTGCTTCGTTTAGATGTACAGCCCCCTGAATTTTAAGAGAAAACTGCCTTCATTGATGTTAGCTGAATTAGCAGCTGTCTGGAATTTCTCAATGTCTTAGTTCACTTCTCACAAAGAAATAGTAGATCAGAGAAAAATACAAAAATAACACCAAAAATCCAAAAATAAGAAAAATCTGCTTTTTGGGTAATTTCACCCTAAGGAATAGAGGCAGAGAAGTGATCAGTATTTCAAAGAGCATTTATAGGGGAGTGCTTCTCTTGTTGATTCCCTTATGGCCACTGTAGGAGAGGAGGCTGCTCTGCTGAGCACACATTTACTGTTTAATTTATTTCACTTTGCTTTTGCATGAAATCAGACTTTAAAATCTTTTTTTAAACCAAAATTATTCATAGTCCTTTAGTGGTTTGTGCTGCCCAGTAGTGTCTGACTGTGCAAAGGAAATAGTTTTGTCATCCTATTCCTGGACAGATTTGCAGTAACATTGGAGGAGGCTGCACAGAGAATTTGGACAAGGCTCTGTCCTTGGATGTTTTTCAATAACTAAAGGGATAAAATTCCTGGTAATTTCATCTGACCTCAAAGCTGATCTTGCTTTGGGCAGAAAGACCTGGTTACATCTGTTCCACCTGGAAGCTGGTCTTTGCTGGAGTGGGCTTGGTGCATTTCAGGGATACGGCAGTAACACTGAACTGCATCTGGAGGAGCAAAAGGGCCCATCTCGAGACTGCTCCACCACAGCGATCCCAGCCGAGTTTGCCAAGTCATTTTCAACTGCACAGTGAGAACTGGTAAAGGTTTGGGGGAGAGTGAGTTATGAATTGACCCAGAGATGGTCGCTGCAGAGCTGATGTGTCTGGCCTGGTTCAACATCCAGTGCTGCATGTCCTCAGCTTTGGAGCCGAGCAGTCAACCTGTAGCTCTGTTGCTGCAAGCTCAAAACATATAATCCCTTTTCCTTCTGCAGTTACTATGTAGATACTTGCTTTTAAAAATCATATTTATGGCAACAAAAAATTTCCCATATACCTTGTGTTACTTCTTTTTCAATATATGAAGATACATAGCCAGCTCTCATAGGGCAAAATATTTATTGTGTTTTTAATTCACTTTTATGAGTTATTATAAAGACTATGATTATAGTGGGTATATTATTGCTGAATTTTATAATTTCATATGCTGTTATTTTATAATTTCTGGCCTATTTCTTTATAGGGGCATAGTTATAATAGATTTGCCTTTATTACAGCAAATAATGAATCAGTTTAATGAGATTATACTATTTTTAAACTTGACATTTAACTCAGTCTTGGTTTTCCAATTAATCCCAATATGGTAATCTTTTCCAGTTAGGTTTCTTCAGTTATCATTAGAATGAAATAATTTTACATGCTGCTGATGTCTACTATTGAAAAATTCAAGCTGTGAACCTCAGATAATTTCCCAGCTGCAGGAAAGGTTAGGAGTATGGTGGGCTAATATTCCCCACTTACCTTCTAGTTGTCCTTCTACCAAATGATGGCCCAGTTCTATCTTCCAGCTGCTCTGTTCTGTTTTCTGTCTATAAATAAAGAAAGAAATGGAATGAAAAGTGAGAATACTGAGAGGAAAACAGGTTTTTCTAATTCTGGGGGAGACTGCAATTTAGTGGCAAGCTAAACCAGTATGATTGACTAGCCTGGCTTCTCGAAGTGCCTTGATAAATCATCTCTGCCACTTCAGTAGGTCAGGTTCAGCATGGCTTGTTTGACTTTTTTTTTCCCTTTTTTAAAGCAATGTAACCCAGTAAAGTATGTCAGTGTCAATGAAAAAATTAATGTCTTTTATTCCTGACAGTACTCTGGTTGAACAAGCACGAGAACTGAGACATAGCAGGGTGCAACACTGTGAGGGTGACACGGAGATGCAGGATTTGGAAGCACAGTTTGAGGATAATTTGCACTGAGGACTGATGAAATGTAATAGCTCACTCTTGTGAGAATGGGTAAGTTACTCCTCAGCTGGGCCCATATTCCCCCTCACAACAGCTCTAGCACTGGACTGGATAAATTGTTTCAAGTATTTAAATCATAGACAAACTTTCTTTCTTTGTTAGGCTTATTTTCTTCTCTTTCAATTACTTGAATTAACTCAATTCAGGGCACGATGTGTGGGAAGGTCATAATGGGAATGGAGAAAGGGCAGGGTTTGTAGTCCGAAGGAGGAAGATCCCCCCCTTTTGGTCATGATGCATTCATGAATTCAGTTCAAGACCTAACGTCAAACCATCCCATGCTGTTACTTTTTGCAACAACCCAACAGTTGTTTTCAGAAAAAAGGAATTGTCATTTATTATCTTTATTTAATTTCAAAGTTAAAAGCTGAGTGTCCATATTCCCTGGACTAGTTCTGGGTAACACTCTGATTTAAAAGCACTGGTCTGATCCATTTCACTGGCTCTGAGGAGTTACAGAATTCTCTGTATGAACATGGTTTCTTCTTTCTATCCCAAGATGCGTTTCTGACACAGACAGGTTGCTTCTTTAAAAGTTAATTTGTAATGCACAGTTTTCCATCACTTGAAATCATATTGTGACTCATAAAAAAGTGTAAATTAGAATTGTTAGTAGTCCATCAGTTTAGTTAATTTAACAATGACCCATGAATGCAACAAGTCATAGTTTTTCTAAGGGGCATAATCTGTGTATTTAATTAACAATGCTTAGACACCTCTGATTTCAGAAGAAATATTTTCTTTCAGTTACTCAAGTGGTTAGAAATATGTATTTTGAATATCTCACTGTAATATGGTAGAGTGTATATTTATTAATAGTATCTAGATTTGAAGAGATTCCAGGAAGAATGAAAATCCACTGTACAAAATACTCTGTCTTGCATTTTCTTCTTTCCAATTTGCACAGTAAATTATCAGAGGTGCATTTGCCTGTTTGTATTGTTACAGTGAGATTTGTCCAGGTATCAAAAAGCTGAAAATCTAAGAATTAAGCTTTCTGGGATTTTGGAGATGATTTTAATTAAGTAATCTAGAACTGAAGCTGTTGCTACATGTGACAATAGGATTACCTTTGTGCTAAATTATCAGTTTTATTTTGTACAGAGAGTTAAGTCTAAGATCAGAATTAGACATATGTACTTGTTTCAACACTGAGAATTGAAAAATACAGAAAGACATTTGGTATTTGGAAATATTAAAAGAGAATATTCATCAGCTCACTCTGATAATGATAGTCAAAGTGTTTTTAATACAATTTTCTGCTAGAATAAAGGACTCGAGGATTACTTCATTTGAAGAATGTCAACATTCTTTAGAATGTCAAAGCTGGGGAAGATACCAAGGAAAGACATCTAAATGAGTATAAAAACATTCCCTAGAAGCCTGTGGAAGTACTTGGAGAAACATCAGTCTGTGAAGAACAAGCTAATAGAGCTCACTGTGTCTAAGCTCCCAGTGCTGGGTCTGTGATCCAGACACCTCTAACAAGCTTGGAGAAAGTCTGAGCTTTCTCAGGGTAGAATTGTATGGGATGATTTTTCAGATGCAGTTCAATTAACAATTAAAACCAAATTTGAATATAGTTGATGTGATAATGCCAAGTGTCAGATTTTGTGGTTGGTATCATTTTGTTCTATGTGTAACTTGATTTGAGCTCAGAAGCACTATGAATTGCCTGACCACGTGTTGGAATGTATAGGACAGGAGCCTCTCTGAGCTCCTCAGAGAGAGAAAAGAATGCAGGGGTTGAATTAAAGCCTTTAGAGAAATTAAGATATATTAAGCCACATAGAGATGACATAGAAGTATAAATATAAGTAAAGTATAAGTAAGTAAGAGTATATCTTAAGTGCCTTAAAAGAGTAAAAAGCCCTAAGACCCAGTTTAAAGTTCAGTAATTTATCTCTAGACATAACAAAAACATAGCAGAACATTGCTTGCATTTCTAGATAGAACAGATAGAACCATTTACGTGAATAGATAGAACTTCATGCGTAAACTATGTGTAAGAACCGACACTACTTTCGTACTTTAGAACTGAGCTCTGATAGGTGTAGGAAGAAAATTTTAGAACCACGTTTTTAGCTGATCAGAGGATTTATGAATAAAAACCCCTGTATTGGGGTGAGAAGAGGAGGAAGTAAAAAGAAAGAAGAAGGAGCTGCTGTCGTTGCTGCTGCTGCTCGGGACCCTTTGCTGGAAAGCTTTTAATACAGACTCTAATACTCTGAACTCTTTGCCTTTGAGACTGAGGCATTTCTGCAATAAAACTTTATAGGAACCAACAACTGCTCTCGTCTCTTTAAGGCACAGACCCAGGACAAACTTGACCACCACGCAGGTAAGTGAGATAATCTGGCTAAAAAAAAAAAAATTACGTGCACGTAGCTACAGAGAATCACGGGCAATTTGCTTGTTAGGAAGTAAAACCAGATGATCATAAACACCATTTGCCAATTTGAGCTCCAGTGAGCTCTTTAGAAGGATCAACCCTGATTTAAAGACCTCAAATCACAGACAAATAAGAAGTGTTTAAAATAGGTAATTTGCCTTCATGATTAAGAGTGTATGCCCTATTTACATTTGATCTTCAGCCTCTGTAAATATTCAAGCAGTCAAGTTAGGTAGGTAGGAGACGTGGGAAGTGATTACTTTTCAAACAACACGGGACAAGAGGAAGAGGTTAGCTCTCCTTACTTGACCCGAATTATTTTCATAACTTATATAAGTAATTATTAATCATTTATTAATGACAAATGCAGTAATAAATAATATGGCCATTTCAAGGGAAATTTGCCTGAAGAGAAGTTGAATGCTTTATAAACTCCTATGGCTCTAAAAACTTTTCTTCTTGGGCAAGTATCTGGGTCTTCAAGTGCATTCTTATAGAGAAGACAGAAAAAAAGTCAACCTTCAAAACTGCATATGTATAAAATTGCATGCCAGCATGGGGCATTACATTAGCAAGTAAATGAAGCATAGATTTTCAGAATATATCCTACACATTTCCAAATACTTTTGATTAAATGTAATTACTAAATGGGAAGTTTTGACTATTATAAATTGTATCACTAGATGGCAGTAATAGCCAAGATGTAAAGAATCTCAAGGTTTTCTTTTGAATTCAATTTCTTAATATCAACTCTAGATAAAGTCCTTGGCCTAGTTCTGTGTCCAAACTCAGGCCAGGCATAAATTATGATAATTTTTTATGTCCTGTTAACAGGATGTAAGATACTACAAAAGGCCATTTTCAATGCTTTCTGGAACTTTGGGGGTCCTAATAGAGTCGCTAAACTGTTCAGTTTTGTTGGTGTTTAAAAAAGCACAACAAGAATACCCGGGACCCAATACCCAAAGTGGCTGTTTCTGAGGCATTAACACACACAGCCTAAAAGACAGGAAATGAACAAGTGAATATAAATTGTTTATAAGCAGGGGCAGATGGAGTTCCAGGATCTTACTGGGAGATATGCAAATCAAGACATCTGAAATAGTGTCTCTTTGTAGGATTTTGAAATTATTTTAGTGGTTTTCAGAAAGCCAAGAGACACTGAATCTAAACCAACAACCTGATTAATAACGAATTTTTATTTGTGTAGCCTACAGGCTGGAGAATTGATAAAGGAAATGCTTCATTGCTAGTCTCCCATAGAACAGATCCTCTCTGTGCTCAGTCACACACAACATCTCAATTTTTGTATTACTCACAATGGATCAACAGCACCCTTTCTTCCCAGATTCTATGCACAGTATCTCTGTGTGTGAGAGAAGGAATAATGCTAACACCATCCTTTCCATATGTCCTTTAATAGCAGTGAAGTTTAGACGAGAATGAGCTTTGGCCTTTCTTGCTTGTATCTGAATAATGCATCCTTCCACAAGCAGCAGTTTGGAAGGAACCAAGCAGCCCGAGTACAGGTAGTAAGATCAGCCCCTGAATTTCAGAGAACAGCTGTTCTGCTGCCTCTGGTGACTGCAGCAGGAGCAGATAAGTAAGAGCAACCAAGAAGGACAGGGCTGAGATTCAGTCCCAAGTAAACCTGGAGTCAGCAAAAATTCTGGGCTTTCTCCTGGGTTTTCTATTAACAACATACAGAGCTGAGAGAGATATTCTTTTTCCTTTTTCCCCGCACCCCCTTTAAAAAAATCAGATATATACACACTAGCTAGTTCTGCAGGAAGGTGCCATGCTGACATTAAACTAAATTTCAGATTGTTCTACTGTTGCTCTTCATTTCAATAAATTTAGTGGGAGGATGCAATTACTGTTTATGATTACATTCATCAGTTTAGTTCTTCTCATTCTGAGAATTTTGTAATCAAACCAGACAAGTCTTTTGTATTTAGTGTCCATATTTAAAAATCATTATGGACATTAAAGTCAAAGAACATATGCTTCCTGGCATATAGAATAATCAGTTTATTTAGTCCATCTGAGTAGCTGTCCTATTCAAATGTGGTAATATTTATTACTCAAAAGAGAGTTTAATTGGATTTTGCTCGAAAACATGTTTTACATTAATGTTATAGTGTGCAAAGTTTTTCTGCTTATTGTAGGATCTTTGGAACATTAGGCTAATCTTTAAAAAATGCATGTATTTTTAGATCTCCATGTATGTTTGCAGATCCAAGCTGAGTTTCTTCAGAAGAGCTGAACTCAGCCAAGGAGCTACTTTCAAAAAGTTAACAAAACTGAAAGTGCAGCACAATAAGCTATTGTTGAGTGGACTTTTAAAATCAGGAAGGCATTCTGCCAAGTTTAGGTGAAGAGGACCTACATAGATATTTCTCCCCTCCCCCTACAAAACCCATTGTGTAATTACCAGCACTGAATCTAGCAGCAGAAAGTAACGTTTCGGTTTCAAACTGCAGCTTGATTAGGCTTTCAGTGTTAAAATTAAAGCTGTGAGTCCAGGAAGATCCGCCAGCTCAGCAAACTCCTGGATTGTTTGCTTGAAATAGGGTTTTTGCTACTCCTTTTGCCATTATTATGCTGAACTTAATTAAAACAATGAAAAAATAGAACAGATTTAAATTATCTTGAGGTCCCTATAAATTAAAAGAGCAAGAGATAAGTGAGAATAAAAAACAGGCAAGAGAGAGAGGATCATCTACTTTTGAGATTTAAAATGTATAAATAAAACTCTTTTTACACAATTTCTGAGCCCCAGAACCTGAACTGCAATTATGATTTGTTTTGACATTGCAGTTTACTTTGAGGAAAGGGTATTTTTTTTCACATTTAAATATTACAAACTTAAAATCTGAAATTTAATTTAATTTTAAAAATAAGATGCCATGCATCTGTCACCATAGGGTCTTAAATTATTCTGCTTTTTCCCATGATCTTTGTTACAAATTTTGAGTTTTACTTGAAGACGAATGGACTGTTTCATGTCTGCTCTAATTTGAGTTATACATTGCCCTATCTGTTGCTTTCCTGCAACAAAGATATGAAGAGTTTAGTATTACTTATTCAATTGTTGAATTCTCCACTGGCATTGAACTCATACTGCAAACAATAATTAGTAAGATGAAGCCAGTTTGCATTACCACTTACATGGAAATTATTAGTCTGGATGTGTATTATTTCCAAAGAAGCTGTTGAAGAGGTTATGTAATGGCATATTTTCATAAATATTTTCACCATCAACTCTGCATTAGTGGCTCAGATCTCAGAAGCAGAAGAGCTTTAGAAGATGAATGTTCTTGGTTTGGTTGTTTGCTGACAAAGCAAGGTAAGTTGCTCAAGGCAGAACAATGCAGTAATTCATCACTATCGTATTTGGCACCTGATTTAGCATGGATATATCAGGATAATCTTGCATTCTTCCAAGTAAGATGCCTCTCCTGATGTGGAAACAACCGCTGACATTTTGCAGGTTATTGTGCCATGAATGAGTGAAATCCTGGCAACAAAGAAATCAATACCAAAAATCCTGGAGATCCTTTCTGACAGGGTATTATTACTAGATGCCAGTTTTATTTTGTTAGTGAGAAAACAAAGTGATATTGAGAGGATGTCTTTTGAACTAGAGATAGGGTCAAAGGCAGGGGAACACAAAGGGAATGAATGCTTGGGTGTTACAGTCCTGGAAACTTCTGTGTTTCTGCATTGAAACTTCTGAGTTTAGGCATCCAAATTAGGTGCTTCATATAGTAACTCCTGTTAGTGTGGACACTGAAAATTAATTTTACATCTGTTTAGCTTTCTCCTGGCCTGATGATTACACGCACCAGCTATTTGTTATCTATTCTGTTTCTTTACGCTGCCCTCTAGACTATGCAAAATGTTCTTTCCCTTTATGGAAAGACCTTCACTTTTTTTTCTGAGGCTGAAATGCCTTTAAATCAATCTAGCTGAAGGTCAGCTCTTAGTTGTGGTTCAGCATCCCACCGGCTCTTCCTTCCAGCTTTTAAGTTTGCTGTCAAGTCCTTTATCACCCTGTTACCTTGGAATCTGCCTGCTGGGGCTTGTACTGTTCTTGCAGGAAATTTGCATGACAACTCTTTTTCCCAGGGACTTCATAATTTCTTTCAGTACTTTAAGTAAGGCTAAAAATATTGAGAAGCCTTGTGCCAATTTAATCTTCCCAGGAGAAAGCTTCCTTACTCCCTACAAATACTGGTGACTGGCTGTTCCTGCAACTCATATCTCTTTTTGCTGTAATCTTCATTTGTTTTTCGTGTAGCTCATTTTCCTGGCCCAGATTGCAGAAAGAAACCATTACGCTCCGGATGCCAAACTTTTGCATTGTCTGTTGCCTCAGTGAGGAAGTTAGGATGAACAGAACATTAGTCATGGGGAAAATAAAGAAAGGTGACTCTTGCAAGTGGTAGAAGGTATGAACTTGGCCTGCGCTGAGCCTGAGCAAGGGGGAGGAAAGATATTTCCATAAGTGTTTGTTTAATAACTCATTTTTCCTTTTCCCAATATTTGAATCAGTCAATGTAAGTTTGTGTTAACTGTCAATAAGTTAAATTAAGTTAAAATAAATTCTCTGATAGTTAAAACTGGTTTGCCTGTGACAATATTTAATTTCTTTAGATCTTGAGTCAAATTCCACAAGGAAATCTGGGCTTGTAAGTTCTGCTATGCTTTGCTCTTGCTGCCTAGTTTGCCTGGGATATCCCGGTAGTACAGAGCTGGGGACAGCCGGGAGCAGCTGTTCCTGGATGCTCATCTGTGTACAACTCCTCCCTAGCTTAGTCCTCGGGCTAACCCAAGCCTCTGCTCTCTTGCCAGGTAACAGAACTAAGAGCTTCAAATAACTTTTTGCGTGCTTAGTTGTACTCTAGGAACAGTCTCAGATGACCTTCCATTCTGTAAGTGCCTTATGAAATTCTAATTACCAGACAAAGTTTTCTGCCTTGAATCCTAATTCTCCAGTGGTTTGCACCTCGACTGTTAATTTGCACATATGCAGAGTGAAATTAGGTGTTAAATGAAACCAGACCAGTTTGGTAACAGATTGCATACCTTTTGAATAGTTGTAAATTATTGTGATGGAATTTAAAGGAGTAGGGAATTGAATAGTTTGTGGCAATTTAAAGTGATTTTTGTCTGATTGCTTTCACATGATGTGGAAATTATAAGACATTTTTTAACCTGTCTTTAATAAATCGTCTCTATGTATCATCAGATAGCAAATAATTTAGGACCTGAAATTGTTGTCTGTCTTAAGATATTAACAACCAACACAGTATATTAGTCCTTTAAAGACAATATTTGTATTTAAATAATGGCAGTTCAGGACAAGTACCAAGGTTTTTGTAAAAATAAGTTTTTTTCTGAGATAATGACCATTGATTCCTAAGTGGGAGCAGTATTCTGTGCTTCCAAAATTATTATTGACTGTGTTCTGATGAGTAAATTGCACTAAATGCTAAATTTTATATGTACTGTTATATTAATATGTAACTTTTAATATTGTTTTAGAAATCAATAGTTATTGAAAAAGGCATTCACAGAATCATGGAAATATTGGTTAGAAAAGATCTTTGAGGGTCAACTAGTTCAGCCTCTATGATACATGCAGAGCCTAGAGCCAGCAGCAGAGAGTGAGTCTGAGATTTATACAGAAGCTTTCAGTATGCATATCTTCACTCCTAAGAGCTTTATTTTGGTCCCAGCTCACAGACATAATCACAATACAATCACAGTCCTACAATAAATCTGTCTTCTTGACATTTCCCATTGCTCTCTCCAAAGCCATGGAAAAGGAGCATGAGGAGTGCACAGCTCTGTGTTGATGCAGAAGTAGAAGCTCCAGTTCTGTCTCAGGTACTCACTGTCCAGAGAGAGGCAGCTGCTGCTGCTGCTGCGGCTGCTCTCTGTTTAACTCTTTCCTTACCCCAACACCTGTTATCCCAACAAGCTTCCTGCTACCAGACTATTGCCAACCCTAAATATTCAGCCATGGCTTCTTAATGCAAAAAGAGGGCATACAGGAAGCAAGAATAGGTGCCAAAGATGTTACAGAAACATTGTTTAGGGATGAGATCTCTAAAGGCAGGCTTAGCTGGAGCTAACACCAGGACATAATGAGAAGCTGTAATTGATTCCATCACTATAGCAGTAGCAAAAGGAAACTGTAGGTCTGTTGATGAAAGGGTCCAGTCCTGTATTATGTTATTTCTCTTTTGCCTGCAGTTGACTAAGCAACAGCATAAACATTATTTGTGGCTAGATTCCCAATGCAGGATTGCATTGATGAATCAAAGAGAATTAAGTTATTTTATCTAATTGTTTTACAATCTGCTTTTAAATTGCAATATCATGTTCTGTCTATGACAGTAGGACCGGAAATGGATTTATAAAGTTTCCTTTTCCCCAGTCCTTTTTTGCAACTGATTACACCTCATGTTGTAAAAACACTCTATATCAGACAGAAAAAAATTGTTGTCAGTTATAAATGCTGCATGTTTTCTGTTGGTTCTAGGAAACAGCTCATGAAACTTCACCTGGTTGCAGCCAACTCGGTAGGACTATGTGCATTTCCATCAGGTAAGGATCTGATCCTCAAGAAAACAAACCTACAACAAGCTTCAAATTGCTATGTAATAATGCATTAACGGATTTTTATTTTGACTTTCCTCTTCCTTGAAAAGGATGTTATGCAAACATCCTCTTTACTATTCAGACTACATTCTCTTTCTTAGTGTTTTTTGTGGTAAAGGAAAGTCAAATTCTCCTGGAGTCTGGAAAGAAAGCCTTTCTCTTTGGCATTATGCATGGTGCATTATCAATACTTTGTTCCTTTATGCCTGTACTTGGAAATACTTGCATTTTCCAGTGATGGAAACATATTGGCAAATATTTGATTTGTTGTTAAAACAGAACCCCAGTAGATATTTTTAAAATAGCTACAGTTTTTTATTGTGATATTGTTTCCATCGTTAGAGCTCTAGCCTGTGGGAAATGACTGTCAGCAGTTTTTGTGTGCACATTCGCTCTCTCTCTCTGTCCTTGTGCTTGCTCGTGCTCTCTCTCTGACACACGCTCTGTTAGCCTTAATTAGAGAAAAAAGCCTGAAAGCTTTGAAAAATAAATTATGGAAACTGGAACATGCATCGGACAACGACAATAGCAGGCTTCTTAATTGATGATCAGGGGGCTGGGACACTTTCCTATGATGGCTGAGAGAGCTGGAGCTGCTCACCCTGGAGAACACCAGCACTAGGTTTTGCACCCTCCACTGCCTGAAGGGGCTCCATGAGAAAACTGGAGAGGGACTTTTGTCAAGAGCACATAGTGATAAGACAAGGGGGAGTAGCTTCAAAGAGAGTAGGTTGAGATTAGATATTAAGGAGAAATTCTTTACTGTGAAGTTGGTGAGGAGCTGTTACAGGTTTCCCAGAGAAGCTGTAGCTCTTCCATCCCTGGGAATATTCAAGGCCAGACTGGATGGGGCTCTGAGCAACCTGGTTCAGTGGAAGGGTCCCTGCCCCATGGCAGGGGGTTTGGAGCTAGACAATATTTGGGTCACTTCCAACACAAACCAGTCTGTGATTATATCTGCTTTTTATTAATAGATAAGATTTCCTACCTATCTTTTAGGTTTTGTGATGTGACTATATAATGTTTATGCTATTTATCAAATGCTGTTTGGAACAATTCGTATAAAGTGCTCTAGACAAGTGCCCCATGATTCTATTCTCTGGCAGTGTTCTACAGACAATGACCGAAGGCTCTTTGTTGGTTAGCACTTAATTCTATATTCTTTATTTCAGTTTGTGACTGAAATAGGAGCAAAATTTCTTATCTGTGCATCATGGAAATCACAGTTCTAGTTTGCCCTAAAAATGGAAGGCTAAATTTGTCTGGAACAAAGAAAAGCAAAGATGTAATGAATAAATGTCTTTTTGATCTTGCAGGGAAGAAAGAAAATTAATTGGTAGAGCTACCAAAGGTGGACATTACAAGGAAATACCCTAGAAAAAGCCATCTGAACTACTTCATCTAAATATATGGCCCATTACTTGTAAGACTAAGATGCTAGTAATACTTTAAAGTCTTCAAATGGATAATGGCCTGAACTTAACAGATGCTTGAACTTGCAGGATTCTACTAAAGGAAATACTTTAAAAATTCAAAGCTTAAGTATTAAAATTTTAGGACTACAGGTGTATTCCTGTTAAAATCCATGCATTTTGCTGTGACTTTCAGTGAAAACAGAATCAAGCATTTTTGTTTCTTCTGGTGATTGCTAAGTTGCTGGTACTGTAACACTGGTTAAATTAATCCTGACAATGATTATCATACTTATATTGTTCTAAAACTACTTTCAGTACGAATAAATGATTGAAGGAAAAAAAAATACCCAGGTATTTAGAGGGCAAATACTTTTGAAATAGTGTATTATATCCAGTACCACAAAATTGCGGGCTCAGTGCAGCAAATTTTCTGTCTGTCACCTAAAAGAAGTTTGCTAGTTCCAGAGTCTCCCATGACTAAGAGCTGTCATTCCTCATCAAGTCTATCTCTGAAACCTCAAAGCTCAGAGAAGACAAGGTGACTATCTTGTTAGAAAAGCCCCTGAGGGCATTTGGGTGAATATCAGACTCTGAAGGGCAGCTTAGTTCTTCTAGACGAGTAGTTTCTTTTGGGCCTGCTTTTCTAGGGGTTAGCATGGATCTGCTTACTGTGGGTTTTGCAGCAGATAAAAACATCCTTCCAAGAGTCAATCAGATATTTTAAATAAAAACATGACAACATAACTTAGGGGAACTCTTGGTAGAACTTGGTAACTTGGCATTCAAAATTTGAGTATTTGAATGAAGATGTGAGTTGATGTGCAAGCAGAGCAGAAACTGCTGCCAAGGAAAGATTTGGACAGATCTCCTGTAGGTATATTCTGCAAGACATCTTCGGAGTGGATAATAGTGATACATGAAGGGATGAGACCCACCAGCATAGAGAGGGTGAATCAGATTTATTCAGAAGCTTTCAGTATGCATATCTTCACTCCTAAGAGCCTTTTTTTTGGTCCCAGCTTTTGAGGAGCATACAGCTCTGTGTTGACCCAGGAGTAGAAACTCATTTGTCCAGTTCTGTCTCAGGTACACACTGTCCTGAGTGAGGCTGCTGCTGCTGCTGCTGCTGCTGCTCTCTGTTTAACGTTTTCCTTACCCCAACACCTGTTACCCCAACAGGTAATCTTTTCAAGTGCATTTAGACCTGGTCAAAATGAAAGAAAAAAAAGAATGTGGAAGACTTTTAGCCTACAATAAATTCATATAGGACAATGGCAAAGCAAGAGAAACAATGGAAGTAGACACTAATGGTAGCAGATACCTGCTCAGGGCAAAAGTAGAGGGTTTGAGATTTGTTTTGTTTCGTTTTGTGGTGGCTCTGGGGTTTTTCTTGGTATGTGTTTTGTTACCTTCTTGAGGAGACGGCTTATGAGGCAATGCTGTCCCTGCTTCTCTTTACCTGGTCATTGCACCCATAATAACTTTAGAAATTATAGCTATTTTCAAGCAAATTTGGAATATACTTCAATTCTTTTGAGATCTGTGGCACTGTCATGCTGGAGATTTATTCAAAATAAAGTCACACTGAATGAAAAGCAGGCAGAATATACCAGGAATAAGGGTGAGGTTCTTGAGGTGAGTAAAGCTTTGTAGGGGAGTGAAGGATAAAAATGCTTAGGAAGGTTTCATTACTTCTGCTATTTATAAATCAATTTCTTTTTCTTTAAAGACTTTCTTAAATTCAGTGCAACATCTAGAAAGGAAGCATGTAAACTTGTAAGATCATATCCTTTATATTGTAAAGAGATTGTCTTTTAAATACTTGGAAGTATTTTATTTTCTGAAAATTAAATTTTGGATTATAATCCTTACTGCCATGTTTGAAGACAGAAAATTCTTGAAATAAAATTCTGAGAAATACAAACTGTAGTGAACCATATTGTCATTAAGTCAAAAGATGCTTGAAATTTTAATCAATTAACTAGTTGTAAATTGATTATCATATTTTTATAGCCTCAATTGATTATCATATTAATATACCGTTGAAGTTTATAGAAGCCACAGATGTTTGTTTTCTAAAACACAGAATCGCAGAATAACCTATGTAAGAAAGGACTTTGAAAGGTCGTCTGGTCCAGCCTTTTAGGAAAGGGAGCAGAGATGGGATTACTTCTAACCTGTCCCACCACTGTGAGAGCCCGACGGAGAGATGGGACTCCAGATGGCTCTTCCTAAAAAATGCTGTTTGTGGCATAGAGGAGGTTACAGCAGCTGGGGGTCCTGGGTGAGCCTATAGCTGCTGGCTATAGGTGAGCCGAGTCTGAAGCCCAATCCTCTTCATGTTACAAAATATTACATGTTACATTATATCTTTTTCTTTGCTGTGCATCTTACTACATATCAACCAACCAGCATCATACACAATACCTTTACATTTACCTATAGCCTGTACAACTGCTAATATTACCATATTATGTTAGTGACTAACCAATCACTTGAGTTAGTAGTTACATGTTAAACTTTAAAATTTGTTCTTCTGTTTTTCTGCAGTGGAAAATTCTTCTTACTTTGGTAAGAACATATTTCTGTCTGCCTATGCTTTTTTTACTTGGTAGAAGACCATGTTTTGTTTGAAGACCACTTATCCTTTGAACCTTAGCCATAAAATCTCCTTCCAACTCGACTAAACCTTTGTTCTCTCAGCTGTTTCAGCAACGACTGGCTCAACAGCACCTAAAACCATCTTTTATATCAAAACTTTCTTTCATTTCTAGAGAACCTTCTGCTAAGCATTCATATCTGTAAAACTTTTCTGTTAATTTTCATCTTCCCCGTCTTGAAAACCACCAGTGGTGGAGACTCTCCCATGTCTCTGGTGGGTTAGTGACTGATTGTTCTCACTGGTTTAAGATGTGAGATTACTTTCAATTATTAATCATGTGTTTTACACACCAAGAAGATCTTTCAAGGATTAATTTCTTCCATCTAGTTAAAGAATGATTAGCTAAGTCTAATTATTCCAGCTATTATAAAGTTTAATAGGTCTGTTAAATCCACAGAAGTCTGCATTTACGATTCCCTGAACTCAAAAGTATTATATGAAAAGTAATTTATTCCATGGGTTGGAAGGCTTATTATTTCTTTAGAAAGGCTTGAGGAAAGCATAGAGGGTTTGAAATGAAGACATGCAAAATTTGAATTTAAAATAGAGGCAGTTGTTGGTAATACTATTATGTTTACACAGTAGGAATAGCTTATTAAAGAGATGTCATAATTTGTTTCTAGCAAGTGTAGAGTAATTGACTTGAGTAGCCACTTGATGTCATCCTGGTGCAACAAAATTTGTCTAAAAGCCTTTGATTCAAAGAGAATTATTGTTTTGGTGAACAGTTCTCTGCTAACCTTAGCTTTTCCTTTCTAAAAAATTTATTTATTTTTATTTTTCCCGCAGTCATACAGAATCTGTTTAAGAAGCTTTCTGACAAAATGCTTAGTATCTTCTTTTTTCTTTAACTTTAGATACCTGTAAATTTTTCAAGAAAATGTGACTCACTTGTCCCTTCAGTAATTAGGTTGATATCAACAGTTAGGTTGATTTGGCCCAAATACTCTATAGATGTTACATGAAAAACATGTAGGAAATCTTTCAAGACTCTGTGTGATGGTTTTACCTCCAAGATCATTCAGCTCTGCTATGCCACCTCTGTCCTTTTTTTCAAAACATCGATAAACTTTACAGAGGCAGTTATATTTTTGTCCAGGAGAAATCATTCTTTAATGCTTTGTTCTTAGCATCCAGCTTGATTTGAAGGAGCAAAAGGTCCCATTTGATCATTGTGCATTATTTTGGTGAGGAGGAGAGAGGGCAGAAGAGATAGATTTTAGGGAAACTTCATAGGATTCAGAACAAAATTTTATATGGCTTTTGTCAGAAATAATTTTCTCTGATACTTTTACCAGAATAAAATGTCCCTGATCTCTCAGTGTCTTTCTCCTACCACTATTTCTCCTTCCACCTAGGCAGGTACCCTACATAAACTAATTTTTTGCATTTTTTTTAAGATTTCCTATGACTTGTTCTTTTCTTTTAACTGTTTATACTTTCGCTCAGCTCTGTGGCTGCTTGGCCAGTATTTTCTATCATACAATTCACAGTATTTTCCCACAGTACTCCCCCGGAGTTGTAAAATATGAGCTTTGACAGACTGCTCCTTTGTTCTTGTGACTATATTTTATTTACAAGAGTTTACAAGTTTGTGTTGTCATTTGAAACTTCCACAGATTCTACAGCCTATTGTGTAATCTAGAGGACTATTTACAGTCTGTAAACTGACACAAGAACAACTTGTTTTTCAGGTTGGAGGAATGAACAAATGCTGCACAAGCTCACAGGCAGTTTGGGAAACCTGTGTAAGAAAGTGTTATCCAGTTTCTGTACATGTTTATGATCCCAGAGCCTTCTCTGGCAGCTGCCTCAGGAAGATAAAGCTGAGACAGAAAGCATCCAGGTAGGTGTAAAGAAGTTGATTAAGGGTACAGTAGAACTTCTATAGGAACAAAGAGTTGTAAAGAGCAAGGATAATTCAGTCTGAATAAGGTGAATAATAGGGATTTGATTGAAGTGAGAAGATTACTAGAAATGACTACTGTCTTCCTTTTAGCTCTATCTCAATGTGTGAAGCAAGGAGATAAAGTGAAATTAAAGGCCAAAGGAATTTTTTTTTCCTGGAGTAGTATTTTCCTGAATAATCATTCATTGGCGTTTGCTATTTCAGGAGGTCATTGAGGCAAGTCAGGAGCTGATTGTAGCAGCTTTTAAGGGTTCATTAACTGCAATTAGTAATTTTTTTTTCCTTTGAGTAGTTTGCAGAATGGATAAAACAGATACAGGTTTAAAAGCAAGGACCCTGAGCACAACGGCAAATAAAAAATGGGTAGTATTTGAATTCAAGAGAATACATTCTATTTGAACTCCCACAATTATTTATGGCCACAATGTTTTTGGTTGCCAGAGTGAGACAATATGGTTGTTTTCATCCAAGTTTATATATAAACATTCCTCATTTACTCTTCTCATTGATAATAATTTGGGTAAGATTTATCTGCTTGAACTCAAATACTTTCAGCGCATATATTTGCAAATGTTAACATCTATGTATATTTCAGTGAATGGCAACAGATACCTTTAGGGCATAATTTGTATTCTTTTGCATAGATGTCCAAAATAGGTCAGATGAACCGTGTTCTATAAGTGAATATTTCTTCCCCTGCTGCATATTGTTCCTAATTGAAAAAAAAAATCAGACAATACTTATATGCAGGTAGCTACAATGTAAGCATGAAGATTTAGGTGGAATGAATGTCATATTGATCATTGCTTGCAGTTTCTTACAATTGTATTTCATAGTTGCAGTCTTGCAAAATGTTAAGAGAGATTATGTACAGCCTCTTCTGCTTCTACTTAATGTCTCAATTCCATAAATTCTTTTATATTCCCTCCTGAGAAGGTGCTATTACAAAATCATATACTTTTTATTATCCCTGCTGATGGGTTTTATCAGATATGTATGGAATCATTCCTCTGTTTATATTACAAAGTTTTAAACTGGGGCTATTTTTGGCCTGCTAAGATTGTTATGTGCAAGACTTGGCTCTTTTGTGGTTTTCAGAATGAGGCAATTGTATGTTTAAATGATGTAAAGTCTCTGTGACTTTGTAGTTTCTGCTAATCCACTCGGAGTTCTTATCTAATGATATTCTGCATACTCTAACTGAATTCTAGAAAATGTGCCTCTGCTCCTCAAGCAGTTCTTGGTATCTTAAGACATTCATCTGTCAAGCACGAAAGTTTAAAAAGTTGGCATGTGTAAACTTAGTTAACTTAAGCATTTAGATGACTTTAAATAGTCAAAATTTATATGTCCTGGATGAATAGAAATTTGAAATTAGATAAGATTTCTTAGTCATAAAAGAGAATGAAAGCAGAAAATGACAAATTGATGCATGAGAAACAATATATAAGATGTGGTTGATAAATTATCTTCTGATATGTTAATGAATTCCAGTTAGAGTTCACAATATGATGACTTATTGAGATTTTCATAAAGTAAATTTAGAATTGAAAGGTGATCTGAATAAAAGAAGCTCCAGGAATCTTTGAAAAAATAATTAGGAATTTGAGCTTTTAAAAAGGCTTTTTATAGGCACTGACCTTTATACTTACATATACACATATTTGCATTTTAAATAGATACATCTGAAAAATCTACTGATACTACACTTCTCCTTATACTTACATGGAAATAACAAATTTTATAATACTTACTTAGAAATATGCTTTGCATTCTTGCATACACTAAAAAAATCCACATTTAGTGCCAGATTCTTTTTGACCACACAGAAAATCCTGCAGATTTGTTTTACAATGATGAATAAAGATAATACACAGAAAGATGCAAAAAAAAATATATATTTGTACAAATAACATATTTATGATTAAGACTTCATTTTAGTAAAAACAAAACAGGTAGAATTTCTTCAAGGAAAAACAATGTAGTGCTCTTTTTTCTGTTTTTCTTTTCACACAAGAAACACAAGCAACTATGTAGGGAAAAAAATAAAAGAAACTTTTGCTGTGGCAAGAAAAAGTAATGGTAGGTGTCAGGTCAGCCTGCTAGTCATTCTAATTAACTGGGTGAAACTTATACAGCCAAGATGTGTCTTTAAAATCCAAGAACACTACCATGGCTTTATTTTTTCTGAGAAACTATCTTAATGTCTCAGCATCTGATTCAACATTTTTGGTTGTTAGTGTTCATATTACCATTTTCTATCATTAAAGGATATTTTATAAAATAAATTTATTTTCAAGATAATTCCTATAATGCAGAATATTTCCAAACCCATCGGTATTCTAATTATATTAAAGTGGGTATTTAAACACTGATCAATCTGGAGAGGTAAAAATGATCTGCTGTATCTACAAACAACAGTAAAATGCATGAGATTGAAAATATTCAAATACTATATTTACAGAAAATACATGAGAAACAGCCCCCCCCCAAATATAATCTAGCAAATGTTCTCATTATAGGATATGTAATTTTTTTCTTTACTGTTAAACTCATTATTTCTTTTCTCTTTTAAAATTAAGATATATTTAACATTTGATGATTTCCCCAGCATCAAAGTAAATCTGCAAAATTTTAACCTTTTCAACATGAAATCTAGGCACCCTTATATATTCCTCATGTATGACAGGAAAGCTTTAAATGTTGACTTTTATTGTGGGGCTTTGAAATCTGTCTCAGCACAGAAATTTTGTTGAATGTCTGCTTTTGGTATAAATAAATGCAAGACTTTTTCTCTCCTTCCTCAGACGTTCCCAGTAGTGTGTTGTTCTACCCTCTACCCCCCAATACTGAAATATATGGATCTACTACCTTTGAGACATTTGGAAGAGACTTTATTTTCTGTTCTGCTTTTCCTTGTTGTGTGAGAGTAGAAGGTCAGATTGATAAACCACCACTGGTACACCAGTACAGAGAACAGGCTACCTGTTTCTGGGGAGGTTTTGCCCACAGTAGAGTTGTTGGCACAGTGTGGCTGCTCTGCCTGCACTGTCCAGGAAACACTTTAGGGAATAGGAGTCCTGGTGTCTGTGGCGGCTGGGGCAGAATTCAGCATGTAAAGGATGCTAATATTCATTCACATCAATAGAGGCATTGCCTGCAAAACGAGTGTGGCCTCTTTATTTTTATTTAAAATTCAGTAGCATCATGTAAAGAAATTGTTCCAGCAGTACTCGCCTTTGCTTTTTGCAATATTTTCTCTGGTTAAACATGCATCCAATTTAAGTATTATGGAATGAAGTCACAGTAAATTAACAGCTGGCTAGTAAGCCTGGAGCTTTATAGAGAAAACTACTCCTTCCTCTTTACAAAAAGCTTGGGAGAAAAAGAAGCAGTTTCTCTTCAGTTATTTGGTTGCAGTGATTGAGGTCAGGGTAAACTGAAATAGATGAGAATTGGATGGAGGAGAGATTAGGATCTACAAGCAAGCTACTGACTTCCAAAGAATAGAAGGAAATCTCACACTGTCATGTTTTACAAAGTGTCAGAGTATTTGGTTGAGGACAAACTAAACAATTATCATGAAATTGTTGCATCTCAGCTCTTTAAAATAATTGATCTCTCATTTGTCGATTGCCTTATAAATACAAACTCAATGTCATTCCCATCCGCAATAGAACTGCTAACTTCTAGGCATTATTCATCAAGAAAACACACCCATGATGGCTATCAAATCAAACATTTATTAAATTATGCAATTTATATTTAATTCCTGTATGCAGAATACCTGAAAGTATTGGAGCATTAGTACAGTCCTACTCCGGTTTAATTCCTTTATTGCATAAACGTATAACAAAGCTTCATGGCTGAGTAATAGCAAAATCTGGATGAAATGTGCATAATCTAGAGAGCTCTATGGGCCGGAGTTTGAAAATTTGGAGTTTCTGTTTAAATGTGTTGAATATATCTTTTTAAAGAATAACATGGTTCATTAGAAGAAAAAACAAAGAATGTAAGGGGTATGTATGACTGATTTTATCAACAAAAGAGTATATTTCCTAGATAATAAAAAAAATTTCTGTTCAGAGAGTTTGATCTAAATGTTGTAAATTCTTACCATGACCCAACTTCAGATTAAAGTAGCAGAAGAATCTGGCTTTGAATTGTGACATATAGCATAAGATAAAATGAGGATCTGATGAGTAGATGATGGCTCCTGTTATTTATAGCTGTTTACCTGACCACTTTTTGCATTATTTCTCTCTGATACTGCAGATCCAGATAATTCTCCAGCTGATAAAATAAAAATAGGATGTGTGTGAACAATCTCTCTCTCACTTTGCCAGCTCCCATGTTTGAAGTTCAGGTGTAAAGGTAATTGCTCTTTTTTTCAGGTATTGGAAATTTGGGACTATGTTAGTGTAAATATCTTGCCTTAATCTTCTTTAATTAAAGCACGCGGTTATGTTTTCTGGTTGTAGAGAGAGAAAAGCATGGAAATATGACAGTAGAATTCCCTGAAGGCTTAAACAATGGAGGGTTGTATCAAATTGATGAACATAAAGAAACCTATGATTTTTCTTTCAATCTTGCATTTCTTTGGGACTGGTTTATTTTCCTAAGCTACCTGGGATGGCAAGTGGTGCCAGAATACTTCTGAACATACTTATTTTCTTGCCTGTTTTTGCATTGTGTATCACAGGGGTCTGGTTTGATTCCTGTACTTATTTGAAAGCACAATCAGACTTATTGAGAGTTTGAGAGGAAGATGACCTGAGTTAACATTAGCATAATATATACCCAGTTGCAACTAAACAAGGCTTGCAATTGCTTTCCTTTTGTATGACTGAAGTATGTGATGAAAAGGCGAGATTAGCTAAGACAAACCCCTGCAGATTTAATTCATCATGGTGGGTTTGGGCAGGAGCTCTGCAGAAGGTGGTGTTCCCCTGGATGGTGGTGAGGGGCTGGTGCTGAGGGCCCGCAGGCTGGGCAGGCTCTGTGCAGCTGCTGACCAGAGGCTGCAGCACGAGGACTTGATACAGCTGGTAACTCCATTGCGATGGAAATGAGACCATGCTGTGTTTGAGTTCCCTGATGAGAATCACCATGCATATCTTTGTGAAATGGCAGACAGATTAATGAAATACATGTGGCACATCAGGCAACTTGCATAAATGATCTGTTGCCTGCAGCTGGTTCAGTGTGTAATTTTGTGTTACTGTTGCAAGGAGAGATCAGCAGAAGGGAGTGTGCCTCCTCACAATGTTTTGCTGTCTGTTTTGACTGCCTAGTAGCCCAAGGTTTAAGATTTTTTGTGTTAATATTTAAAGTCCCAAGAGGATTGCATCCCAAATGCATTTTTGAGCTTCTGATGTCCTGTATTCCATTTCAGTCTTGATAGTTAGGAGGGAGAGATTTGGGGCCTGAGGGCTTTCTGAAATGAGCCAACTGAGAGTATACAGTATCTTTTCCTCTGGAGTACTGTCTGTGTGGAATTTTTCCCTCCAGAGCTCAAATGTGTGATAAATTCAGTATATTTAAAAATACATTTTCCACCTAAGCTTTGCGTGAAGATACTATCAGCTGTAATTATTTAACTGTTAGTAGTTATGATTTAAAGTAGCAGACTAAGGAAGAAAGACTGTGGGAATATCCTAGTCTTAGTAGAGTCATCACTCTTTGCCTTAGACATTGGTTATGAAATATTATTAATTTGACATTTTCAGCTTACTTTCCAGTACTCTTAAGAATCTCTAAGAGGCTTTTATGATTGCTTACTTTAAATCATAAGACATTAAGTACTTCAGACAAATAAGATTTTTGTGCTCTTCACTTGTAAAATGCACAAAGGTCAGCTACTAAACATGCTGAGACTCTTCTGCTAGAAGTATCTTTATTATTCCATCTGTCTTTCATCTACCTGTCATAACTACAAGAAGAGTAAATCCAAATTTATCCCCATATGTGGGGCAAGAAAACAAAGAATGCTTGGGAATAAGAAAGCAAAGACTGCTTCGTTAAGAAAAACAAGGACTATTCAGTCAAGGGAGGTGAGATGTTACAAAGTTTCTGAAATGTAACTGGTAGCACAACCAGTGTAATTTGCAGAGAAATTTCTTATGAAAGCACTTCTTTTAAGGAAAAATGCTGATGTGAATATTAGGAACGTGATCTCTTATATTATTTGTTACCAGAGGCATGAATGGTTATACTTACTGGCTAACCAGGTGTGTGTTTTTCTAATTTGATAGTGAAAATATTATAAAAGCTATGTACACTTTTAATAAATGTTTTCCAGTTGTACTGTGACTGGGGACCATGCATCATCCATAGGCCACAGATGGCTCCCTGAACAGGGGCCCACAAGCTCCTGGGTGATCCTGGACCTGCGGCGTATCCCAGCTGTAGCAAAGCTGGGCTTCAAGGACTGACAGGGACGTCCTTCCATCGCTGGCTAAGGAACAGGTTAGCCTTGCAAGCAGTCAGGAAAATTTCCCCATAAAAATGGGCAATAATATAAGTAAACTGGAAATTCTCCATAAAGACTGTTTATTGCATATTACAAAGGAACAAGGCTATAAAATACAAGAAAGAAAGCTTATACAACTCCTTATGTGGGTGAAAACTTATTGTCCTTGGTATCCCCCTGACGGCTCCTATGACCTCGATCACTGGAAGCAAGTGGGGGAATCTCTAAAGTCTCATCAGTTAGACAGTCATGAGGTTAATCCCGAAGAATTCATTGCATGGCAGATTGTTTATTCTGCACTACAAGCCTTTCGCGATTCGGAAGAACTAATACACCAAGCCGTAAATTTGTCCGCAGACACCTCCCATGCACCCACAACACCACTTTCACGTCCCGATTCGGTTGTTTTGCAAGTGGAAGAGGGAATTAATGGGGAGGAACCGGAGGGTGATCTTGTGAATCTAAGAGCTATTGATCTAAGACAGGAATGTGATTTATATCCTGCTATAAAGCCGCAGCCACTGAAAGCTACGACTGCATCACCACCTACTGACACAAAGGTGCTAAAACAGCAGTCATGTCCCCCACCCTATGAGCCCTTAAAACATATGACTGATAGTGAACTTTCACTGTCCCCTGAGCCAGAACACTTTTTAGACACCTGCCGAAGACAGGCCTTAGATCAAGGGGATGTTGAACTGCTCCACGCTATGCCCACGGTCTATCAAGGCAGTCAGCCTCATCATGAGCAAATTTCTTATGAAATGGTTAAGGAATTAAGAAAATCTGTGAAAGAGAATGGTTTGCAATCTTGCTATACAACAGGACTTGTAGAAGCTATAGCAAAAAACTATGTTATGTTACCTGCTGACTGGAAAGCTTTATTTAAATTGATTATGACAACAAGACAATATTCAATATGGTGGGCAGAGTATGAAGAGTTGTGTGAAAATCAAGCATGGGCTAACATGAACACTGGTAATGCTGGAATAACAAAGGATCATTTGGCAGGGACTGGAGCTCAGACAACCTTAAGAGACCAGTTAAGAATGCCCCCAGAGACATATAACCAAGTGAGGGGGCTGGCTATAAGAGCTCTGAAAAGAGTGCCTGATATTAACAGAACTGAACCTGGCTTCTCCACCATAAGGCAAGGACCCCAAGAACCCTACATTACTTTTATTGATCGCTTGCAAACAGCTGTGAACAGGCAAATTGATTTACCAGCTGCAGCAGAAGTTTTATTGAAATCCTTAGCCTATGAAAATGCTAATACTGACTGTCGTAAAGCACTTGAACAAATAAAAAACAAACCTGCTATTTCCTTAACTGACTTTATCAAAACCTGTGCACATATTGGTACAGAACAATACAAAGCAGATTTACTGGCAACTGCCTTAGCTCAACAGCTACAAGTGGCTCAGGCAGCAATTAAATGCTTTGGCTGTGGAGAGGAAGGTCATGTGAGAAAGCAGTGCTCAAAAAATAAGCAAGGGAATAAAAAACCTAGTAAACTGTGCCCCAGATGCAAGAAAGGTTACCACTGGAGTAATGAATGCCACTCTAAGTATGACAAAGACTGCAAACCTCTGCCACAACGGCGAAAATTGAAGCGCGGCATGAAATCTGGTGCCCCACAACAAAATAGGATCCAGGCACAACAAACCCACACAGCTCAAGTTACATCAGGAGAACCCCAGGCAGTGCCATCTTGGAGTTGGCAGTTTCCATCACAATCACAATAAATGACACGTCTGTTCACCTTACAACTACAGGCCTAAATGGACCCCTTCCTTTTAAATGCTATGCATGGCTACTCAGGAAATCATTGTCATCTAAAAGTGGACTTTTTATTTTACAAGTCATCAACTCTGATTCTAGGGGTGAAATAAAAATCATAGCTTGGACTACTAACCCACATTGTAATATCCCAGCAGGATCATGAATTTCTCAACTGATACCACTCCCTATATTGCTGGACATGCAGTCGGTACCATCTGTCAGTGCTGACAGGGGCACTGGAGGTTTTGGGAGCACAGATACTCCTAACATTTGTTGGTATAAACTTAGTACAACAACCTTTTCTAATCTGTGTTATAGATGGCAAGTCTTTTACAGGATTAACAGATTCTGGAGCAGACATAACCATCATCAGCAAACATGAATGGCCGCCTACTTGGCCCTTAACAACTCCAGCAGTGATCATCGCAGGCATTGGAGGTCAGCAAATGCCACAGCAGTCAGCTAAAGAACTCGCAGTATATTGGCCAGAAGGGAAACAAGCACAGCTCAAACTGTATGTACTTTCTACTACATGTAGACTGTGGGGAAGAGATCTGTTATCACAGTGGGAATTGACATTGACAACAAATTTTTAAAAGCAGTCACTGATGTGCAGGTGAGACTTTAACTCACATGGATTGCACACTCCTGTGTGGATTGATCAGTGGTCCCTTAAGAGGGGAACAGCTGCAACAAGCACAAAACTGGTCAAAAAACAATTGGATCTGGGAAATACAGTTCCTTCCACTAGCCCATGGAACACCCCAATATTTTTTACTCCAACAAAGACTGGCAAATGGAGACTCTTACAGGATCTGAGAGCTATCAATGCAGTAATAGTCCTGCTGGGTGCACAGCAGCCTGGAATTCCTAATCCAGCAATGATCCCTGAAACTTGGCAATTGTTAATTATTGAATTAGAAGATTGTTTTTTCACAATTATATTGCACCCTGATGATGCACCTCACTTTGCTTTTTCATTAGCATCCTTGAAAAACAGTGAACCCATGCAAAGGTATCTCTGGGTTGTGTTACCACAAGGGTTGAAAAACAGTCCTACAATATGCCAGCTTGTGGTCACAAGTGCTTTACAACCAGTGCAGCAGCAATTTTCAACAGTTCTACTGTATCATTATATGGATGGTATGCTGCTAGTAGCAGATGACTGTTGTATTGCAAAACTGTTTTGTCTTTTTGGGTCTTTCTTTTGACAAATTTGGTCTTTGTATTGCAGCAGACAAGACTCAAACTGTCCAACCGTGGAAATACCTAGGGTTTCCATTATTTGAACAGGAAATTGTTCCTCAGCCCATTGTGCTGTGGACTTCTGTTAAAAGATTAAATGATTTGCAAAAATTATTAGGAATTAGCTCAGACCTACCCTTGGTATCTCCACTGAGGAATTGTCACCCTTATTTAATTTACTTAAGAGAGACCCAGATTTAACATCTCCTTATGAACTCAAATCAGAAGCCCGTGAAGCATTTGAAATTGTGACAGATAAACTTCAGACATCCTTTGTATCCAGACCACAAGCAGAGTTACCACTGAGACTTTTTGTTATTGTAGCTGAATTCCGACCATATGCATTAATAGCACAGTGGTGTGATGATAAGCAACAATTGTGGATGCTAGAGTGGTTATTTTTACCTCACACATTTTCAAAACCAGTAAGCACATTACTTGATACGATTGTTAGACTAGTTTCCACAGGACAAAAATTATACCAAACCCTAAGTGGGGAAGATCCTTCTCATATTCTCCTTCCTTTGCCTGCAGATGCTTTTCAGGATTTGTTCCAGGAATCTTTATCTTTACAGGCTGCTCTGACAGACTTTTTGGGACACATTGTCAATTCTTTGCGAAAAAGTAAACTTTTGTAATGTTTAAAAGACTTCTCTCTATTGCTGCATTTTCTAACAGTGTCACAACCCCTGCCTGGAGCAAAGACAGTCTTCACTGATGGCTCTGGGAAAACTTGGAAAGCAGTGCCTGGAAAAATTCCACAGGGGATTGGGAAAATTCTGTAATTTTTCAGCCAGGGTTGACACAGCTAGTAGAATTAGCAGCCGCTGTAGAGGCTTTTCAGTTGTTTCAAAATGAGCCTTTCAACTTAACATCAGATTCCTTGTATGTAGTTGGCTTTTTAAACCTTACTGAACATTCATTTCCAAAGTACGTGCACAACAAGAATTTGTTCATACTGTTATTTACTCTGTATGATTATGTTCAATGCCAATCTAATTGTTTTTACATTATGCATCTTAGGTCTCACTCATCTTTGCCTGGACCTCTGGTGGAAGGCAATGCAGTCACAGACACGCTGGCAACAGTGGCAACAGTTCCAAATCAAATTGCACAGTCAAAGTTGTTACATGAATTATATCATAAGAATGAAAAAACTTTGAGTAAACAATTTAATCTTACTTTTTCTCAAGCTAGACAAATGGTTAATTCTTGCCCTGAGTGTGCATGCTTAACACCTTTACCTACCACAGTAGGTACAAATCCAAGAGGATTAGGTGTCAATGAAGTCTGGCAGATGGATGTTACACAGATTTCTTCTTTTGGCACCTTAAAATATGTGCATGTACACACATTCCAAAGTTTTTGTTGCCTCTGCTCATAAAGGGGAAAAGGCAAGAGATGTCATTAAGCACATGCTGCAAGCTATTGCTACCTAAGGAGCTCCTGAGGTAGTGAAAACTGATAATGGTTCAGCATATGTCTCACAATCAATGAAAACCCTTTTTTCACTCTTGGGGTACATGCACTTAACTGGCATACCTCATTCCTTGAGAGGTCAAGCTGTTGTGGAATGCACACATGCCTTTTAAAAGAATATGCTTCTTACAAGAAAGACGGGGAATCTCCTTCGTATAACATCTCAGGAACAATTGGGCAAGGCAACATTTGTTTTAAAGTTTTAAAATATTTCCAGATAACAAAACAGCAAGTGAAAGAAGGTTTTCCCTTGATACCTTGACAGATTTTCAACCACTTGTCTATTATAAAGATTTACAGAGTGGACAATGGCTAGACCCTCTGCCTTTGCTAACATGGAGGCGTGGATATGGCTGTGTTTCTCTATCCACAGGACCTTATTGCTTACTGGCAAAGAACATCAAATCTGCTGCAGAAGGAATGAAGGCTTGAAGGCATCACAATTTTAGTTTGGTAATCAGTTACAATGAGTTTAGGCACAATATATGTAGCATTTTTTGCCATTCTCAGAGGATTCTCGAGGACTGTGAATGAAGCATGGGTCCCACAACTAAAGACCAGAGTTTGGCTCTCATTAGCCAAAGTGATTAACCAATTACACTTTGAAATGGATCACTAGGACTGGTCATGTATACACATAAATACATAAACATGTCTGGTTGGCATTCCTTTCATGAAGGATGAATGGAACACGTTATGCAATCACAGAGTTACTCGTGATTGCACAACTCCAGGAAAGCATAGATCATTATGGTGGTGTCTTGGGATCATGGCAACCTAATGTTGGCCAGTCTGTGGGTTGGTATCTGGGCAATGTTAATACAGGCATGAGAAGAGTAAGTAAATTCCCTGCTCTCTCACTCCAGCCTCAAGAACTGTATGTACTAGGCTCTATAAAAGCTCTTGTACGTTTATATCTTAATTATGCCAATGATCCAAGCACAGACAACAGAGGAGTGGATATAAGCAGAACTGACACTTACCATAATGCCTCTGCCTGGTGCAAACTTACTACTCCCTCGCAAGTCACAACAGGGACCAATGCAATAAGCCTGCCCCATAACATATTTTTAATCTGTGGCAACAGAGCATGGCAAGACATTCCAGGTAAAGCAGTGGAAGGCCCATGCACTTTTGGTTGTTTAACCACGTTTCATCCCAGTCTCGAAGCACTAACTAATTGGATACTATGACTTAGGAGAAATAAACATGATGCTAAGTCATTTGGCCCTGACTGCAACTCTGGGGTTGAATTCTGGAATCCTGCAAAGAGAATTTTTAGTTTTTTAGTTGCCTCTGTTGATACTGCACATTCCTTGAACATAATTTATAGACTAGGCTGTTGGCTTGTGAAGGAAAGTAACGCTACCAGTAATGCTTTAACAGGACTGTTAATAGATGTTGACTCTGTACATCATGAAACACTGCAAAATAAAGCAGCCGTAGACTTTTTGTTGTTAGCCCAGGGACACTGATGTGAAGACTTCAATGGAATGTGCTGTATGATCCTGAGTGACCACCTGAATCCATTCACAAAAAGCATCCAGAAACTGAAGGAACTGTCTGGAGAACTGTAGCAAAACCAGGGATGGGATCCTTTCAACCTATTCTCGTGGTTGGGAAGTTTCAATTTTGGACTTTGGGTTAAACATGCAGTTGGTTTAGCTATAATGAGACTTACGGACGGCACTTTTGATGACTATGTTATGTTTGCCATGTGTCTTTTCTTGTATTCAACACCTCATCAGTCAGAACACAAAGCAGGTAATGCTTATGCAGGCACACGCTGTACTCGCTTTGCAACGCTTAGTAAATAAATGGGGGGAGATGTGGGGCAAAAAAACAACGCTTAGGAATAACAAAACAAAGATTGCTTGATTAAGAAGAACAAGGACCATTCAGTCAAGGCAGGAGAGATGTAACAAAGTTTCTAAAACATAATGGGTAGCAGAATCACAGCAATTGGAAGAAAAAATCGTTATACAAGCACTTGTTTTAAGGAAAAAATGCTGATGTGAATATTAGGAGCATGATCCCTTACATTATTCGTTAGCAGATGTATGAACAGTTATACTACTGGCTATCCAGGCACGTGCTACTCTAATCTAAGAGTGAAAATATTATAAAAGCTATATACAGTTTTAAGAAATGTTTTCTGGTTATACCATGACCAGGGACCATGCATCATTTATATACCACACACACATCCAGTGAAATTCTGACAGGTTTACTTAACTTGAGCAGAATGTAACTGCACCTGAGCTCCTACTCAAGACAAAGGTAGTGTGAATAAAATATCGGAATACAGGCACATCCAAATAAAGGGTCCAGATCTGCAACTTCAGCTCAGGTAATAAGTAGGATTTTTTTCAAAGGCACAGAATCAGGCTCCCATCTGTTTTGTTTATTTTGATCTTCCTATCAATAAGGTAGTGGAAAACTAAAACATTTATTCAGACTTTGCTATTGCTCTTACTTTTGACATTGTATTATACTATATATCAATTGATTAGCTATGGTCTTATAAAATTTTTCAACTAGTACTTCATTTAAGACAATAATGTAAAGTTTGACAGTTGTTCTTGCCCAGTTTATTACCACTAAAAGAGCACTGCTGCACTTTGTTTCTTGATATTCGATGATATCTAAGTGACCATCAGTGAAGAGCAAAGAAATAGCAACCAAACACAACTTTGAATCAACAGCAATAAAAAAAAAAATCTTTTAGTAATTCAGATAAAACATTTTCTAAAGTATAATGAAACTGTTTAAAATAATTTCTTTCTGTTATTGTTAGCATCAAAAATACTATATTTATTTTAAGAACTGGTGGCTTAATTAGCCTTGAAGCCACGTTGTGAAGTGTTAGAATATATTCTGTCATTTGGCTCAGCTTTAGGCAATTATACATGTAAATATAATTACTATGGTATTCTTTTTTTAAACATGATGGTCACAAGTTTGTGATGAATGAATCTGCAACATGTTTTCTTGACACCTTTTTGAAGTGAATTAATTCAATATTAATTTATTTTAGATGTGCCAGAAGCATCATCCTATTACTATTAAGTTGAAATAGACAGCAGGAAATGCAGGTCCCTTCCTAGAATTGCCAGAATGCATCTCTGTGTGTATCCAGCAATCTGGGTGATGTGTTGACAGAATGAGGCCAGCGATGCAAATAAAGGAATTCTCCCCCCTTCTCTCCTTGCAGTTTATTGCTTGTCATTGACTAACTCACTGACTAGAATTTCCACAGAAAAATCAAACTAGTAGAGAAGCAGCTTCTATATTAGCATTACTATCAAATCCTTAATTTGTGTATTAGGCGATAAGAGTATTTATGTTTCCAAAATTACAGCTATTTAATTTGGTTTATCAGCTGCCTAAGACTGAAGTAGGATTCTCTAGCAATATAAATTTCAGGCTGGTTTCTTAACACAAATTAGAGTAGTTTTACTGCAGTTGCTCTAGTGGACTGTCATCAGTGTCACTTTACATTAGTGGAACTCATGAATCCAAATACTTCTGTTAAATACCAAATAAACACATTTTTTTAAAATGGAAGATGATTTTTTTAACCTATCCCTCCAAAATGTCTTTAATTATGCTTGCTGTATGTGTTAGGATTTATTTTGGCTTAATCACTTGGAAGTTCTTAATCTGATTCCCTGATTAACACAGCAGAGAGAAAAAATATATTTATTTTTGCAAACTGCAATGTATGTTTTAGCTTTTACTGTTCTCAGATCAGGGAAGCTCAATTTAAGATCAAAGCTATTTATTCCATAAAAAAGCCAGAATTTATTAATAAATGAAGAAATACCACCAACAAGACAATCAAACACAGAATTCATAGATAAAATCAAAGATAGTGGATGACTGGAAGGAAAGTTGCATTTATGTGAAATAAATGTTCTGGGTTTTACTACTAAGGTGAGGTAACATAATCCTGTTCCCTTTGATCATAATACACAGATGATCAGGATAGGGAGTCATACAAGCATATACAACTGAACTCAATTCTTATTTGATGAAAAGGAGTCATGGACAAAGGATTCTAACAAGATAGATTACAACCGTCTGTATTTTCTGGCTCATTGTATCCAGTAGGTAGAGGAAGCCATAATAGTATATTTTATTCATATTTACTTGAGTAGCTTTACTTATCTGGGATTGTTACCATCTGCGGTAACCAGTGCTTTGCACAAAAATAATGGAGAATCTAGTAAAAAAAAAGTAAGTGGGGCTTCCAAATTTAGTTTGCTGTTACGAATGGAATATACACTGCAATTTGGCAAAAATCTGTCTTGTGGGTGATTTGAGGGGTAACAAAGCACCTGATCACTCATTTCCACACAGGCACTCTACCAACTGGAAAAATATTTTTCTCAGATTGAAGCGTGAACCTGTGTTTAATGGAAGGGGAAACCACTTCTCCTAAGCTCTCAAAAACTGTTGCAAGCAGACGTTTGACTGCTGAAGCAGCCCTGCCCTCTCTAATCTGGGGCACAAAGCTCAGTGTGATTCAGCAGGTGCCCATTTTAAGTGACCATAGTTATATTTCACAGGCCATTTTTCCCACTCATCTGGAGGTGTAAGATTTGGCTTTCTCCACACCTAATCTTTGCATTTTTAATGCAAATGATGTGTATTATGAACTGTACCCATATAACATTGAAATCAGCTCGGAAAAAAAAGTTATTTCCTATGAAAACATTTTCAAAGGAGAGATGAGAGGGAGCAATGCAAGGCATAAAAGAACTAAATGAGAAGTGAAGTGTGCCATTATGCTGCTAAAGATGTAGTAACTGTTGAATAGTTATAACCTCATTTAGGACCCTGAAACTGAAGTATTTTTAAATTCTTGGATGCACTTGAATTTTAAAATTTCACATTTGTTATTAAAAAATGTAGAGGAGGATTTTACACTCACACACACATACACACAATTAAAAGAAAATAAAACATGAAGAAAGTTTGGTTCTTAAAAGTATGAAAGGCAGTTTGGTTGAACCCTGTTCTCGTCTGCTTCATGTGCATAAATAGGCCCTACATATATGATCCACTGGCTGGTTTTCCCCCAGACAACCTGTGCCTCTGTTTTATTCATTTTGTCATATGTTCACCTGACAAAGAACTTAAATCACATAAACACTGGTTGTCTGGCAAACACATAATTAATACAACAAATAATAAGTTGCAGATAGCCCATTATAACTGTTACCTCTGGCTTGGTATGTCTTCAATAGCATCGCTTTAGTGCCCAGCTGTAGATTCTGCCTGGTTTTGTTTTAGACTCAGTGTGTTTTGTAAGCTGTGTATGATGCATGTGTGTAACCACAGCATATGTTGTTTATGAGCCCTTAATCTTTCTTCACTTGAGGCAGCACTGCCCCCCCTGCAGTTTGCAGAGTTCCATCTGCATCACTTGTCTTGAACTGTAGATTTCTATCATGGCAGGGCATAGAAAAAGTATCTTCAATCTTCTCATGACAGCTGCACAGCATTTTTCTAGACTGACAGCCCTTGTCAAATCAACAACAAACCTGCTGCATCTAGTGCTGCTGATTTTCCATAAAGCATTTTAAAATGCCCAACATTTAGTGAGGAGAGTTGGTACTTCCCATCCAATTTACCAGGGTATGGCTGCAGAATTTCACCCAAGGATAGGCACAATATACTCAACCTGTCCTACAGCAGGCTAAGACTCTCTAATAAGGTGAAATATGATGTTTTGAAAATGTATATTCATGCATATTCCTAATAGCCTAATGATCACAAAATTCATTCAGGCATGTAGAAGACCTAGCTAAATCCCTGAAACAGCATCTTAGTCCTGTGCATTGTCTTACCAGGCCAGTCATAATTTTCATTTGTAACTGTGCCATATTGTGTTAACAAATATTTTGGAGAAGAGAGCCTTCAGCTCAGGTTTTTTCGTGTCCTACTTGCTCTTGTCTTATTTTTCCTGTTTCAAGAGTGGCTGGTACATCCCTAATAGAAAGCTTATGACAGATCAAAAAGAAAACCTTATCCAGTCAGAGTAGCAAAGGCGATGGCTCCTTAATTACCTATACTTCTCTTTAAGTACTGCCACTTGATTTAAATCTGTAAGGCAATGCTTTAGAGTGACAATGTGTTTAGTCTAACAACCATCAGAATAAGTAAAATTGGAACATGGTTGTATTATATAGCGAAGAGAGAGAAAAAATACTGAGATTGTTAAACTATTATCTGCCCCTATATAGAAGTGTTTTTTACTGAGAACTGTAACAAATTGAACTAATATTAATTCTGGCATGATAACTCTCTATTTTTATTGCAGGGTGACTCAAACCTCCTTTTTATCTCAGAGGAAACAATATAATACTACAAAAATGGCCTTTGAGAGAAAAACTGTACCCCTGGTTGAGAGTTTATATTAAGACTTTTTTTAAACACTTAGTGAGAGGTTTTTGTAATGGCACTGAAAGAATACACAATGTAAAAGTGCAAAACTATATTGAATCAGAAAAAAGACCTCACAGTACTTGTTACATGGGCTAATCAGGAGAGTCTGCATTTTTCATCACATCTGGTTTCACAAAAAACTATTCTTTTTATCAGCCTGTTTTAATCTGTTGTATTTTCCCTAAGTAGCAGATTCACCTTCAAGGACTAATTTATACATTGCAGTTCTGTTAGTGTCTTGGTTTCCAAAATGTTTTCAGGAATTGTGGTAAGCTCATGTCACTGTTAATTAACCTGAAAGGCCAGACAAGACAATTCCTCTGTAATCACAGAATGATACTACAGAGTCTTTTTAACCACTGTTGGCTCTAACTTTTAAATTAGTTTTCAAAAAGACCAAAACAATTTATAAAGTCACATTGAAACTTGGAACAATCACAGAGGAAACTATTTGGCCGGTAACTAAATATTTTTCATAAACTACTGGTAATGATTAATGTGCTAGGCAAATTATTCCTGATTTTATTTCCAATGCATCTGCATACTTATAACAAAATTCAAGCTTTTGAAGGAAATGAAAATCAAATCCACAAGTACAGAAAATAATAAACTACAATGGTATAATACTATTAATAATTTAAATATTCCTTTCTCTTTGGGGAAAAGTTGAGCAATTCTTACTATGAATCAAAGTTTTAGGGGGTAAGTCTCTCTTTTTCTTTTTTAATTTTTTGGTTAAACTGTGTAAATAAACCGATAAATCATATTTTTGGTTTTGACCACATAGATTAAACAAGAAATTCTTTGTATTATAAAAATATTAAAATTTTTCTCCAACTCGTGAAAACATCTGAATTGATGAAGGCAGTAAGAAGTTAAATTTGATAGAAATGATTTATTTTTTAAATTTATTTTTGATGTGGATGAAGACAGAAAACTCCTTATGTGGATAAGCTTCCCTATAGAAGCCAATGTGATTTGTCTTCAATAGATAACCTTTATAGGGTTATCAGTTCTGTATCAAGAGGATAGAAAAGGAGCTGATGTGGAGCAGCATGCAATGATGTGTGTGCCTTCTGCAAAGTTCACAATAAAAAAATATCTCTGCTTTAAGAAGTATCCTTTAAGAGGGACTCTAAATGCTAAGCTTTCAAGGCTAAGTTGTGAAAGACCAGAAGCCAGGGTCCAAGGCTTTTGAGCAGCTGGATATAATGGGAAAATCCATCCCTTTCCCTGGTGAAATAATGGTTTAGAGTGCAATGGAGGAAGAACTTCATTCCTTTCCTATTAGTTAAATACTAGAAGTCTTGGGGGCAAAATCCTAGCTTATCAGTTTCCCTAATGTCCTATATGTACTAAAAATAATAAATATAGTTTTAAAAAAGAAAAGGTGTGGTGTGCAACCACAAAAAGGAGGTGATGTTAGACTCATCTAGACATTGTGTGCTGCTTATTGTGGCTAAACTGATCCAGTTACAACTGCCTGATATGGTTAATTCTCTGTAATATTAGATCAAAGCAACTATAACTATGGCATTTTTATTAAAAAAGGAAAGGAACAGTATTTAAAATGAAAAAAAAATTAAACATGAAAGCTTAGCATTTCTGGAATGTAAAACAACATCAAAAGCTGGTCAAACCACCTTAAATTCTGCAGTAGTCTTGCACATGTAATTATATATTCCACTCCAGATGCTCACAAAAACGTTTGAAACAACTGCATGACTTCTTCAAGTGACCTTCCGACATGAAATTTACTTTTGCAAACAACACTTGAGTATCAGACAATGAGATGAAAGTTCTTTGATGACCAGTTTAGAGAAAAGTAATTTCTGGTTTACGATCAGTTGTGTAAATTAATGAGATATATGTAATTTCTTAAATTGCAAACTGACTTGTTAATAACATCTGCATATTGATTGTAAACCTACAGGTCTTCCCAAAAAAATGATTACTTTTGAATTCTAAGTGTCAAAAACTGAGTACTTTTTATTTTACTATTACTCAAGTATGGCTCAGTGGATTGTCTATTAAGTTGATCTGATTCCCTTCCCGAGCATGAGGGAAGGAGGGTTTTCTTAAAGACTGTAAGAATGGAAAAGGTCAGGATGACATGAAAGAGTATTTTTCAGACTACTAAGTGAGAAACTTATTGAAAGTTTGTGATGTAAAATTACAGTCTCTGTTTTGCAGAGGTTAAGGTGCATGGTTTTGATCATTTACCAAAATAAAATTTCTGATGAAAATCTTGGTTTACATAAAACCAAACCAAACCAAATAATCCCTCACACAGATTATATTAATGTACTTATTAATGCTTAATATACTTCTCATGATATTAGTAAACTCTAAAATAATCATTAAATTAATTCCGTCAACTCTGTTCTTCCCCAAAATGCTGAACAGGAATGAGGAGTGATTGCAAATCAAATAGCTATATGCATCTCTAATCCATACAGCTCAGCTCTCCTTGAAATGTAAATTCCAGAAAGGGACTTCCATTTTCAAAGATGCATTCAGCTTCTGCTAACTGGTGCTCCTGCATTTAGCTCATTTAAAGATTAGCTGTAAACTTCAGAGAAGAAAGAGAAAGACTTGATGCCTGCGAGCATAAATATAGAAAGACATTAGAATTTTCTCCCTTCCTTTTTCTTGGAAGACTATGAAATTTAATGTGGCACACAGACATCTGAGTTTTTCAATTACCTGAAACTTTTGTTAAAGTATACATTGTTTTCAAATTTGCTTCTTGTAAGAAAAAAAAAAACAAAAAAGAGGCAGAATAGATTTTCAGAATGTATAGGAAACAGAGAATAATATAATTTTGTCTGATATAAGCTGCATTTATGTTGATCCCTTGGATAATGTATTTCTGAAATGAGTGGGCTGGAAGGAGTTCTGTTAATCACTGAGATTGCCTTGGTCAGAAAGAACCAGCCATGCTAGATAATGTTGGCAATCTGGATTTGGGTGTTCTGTTATCAGACAAAAGTGCTGTGCCCACAAAATAGAAAGAGCTATTCTGATATAGAATCACACTGTTAATTCACAGTTCAGAAATTTTCTGGTTTACCTTTTGACTTGACAAAAGACAAAGAAGATACTGTTAGACTGTGCAATGGTAATTATTACAGTTTGCCTATCCAATGTCCTTGTAGAGATGGGTAGAAGACCAGCATAAACATTCTGTTATTTGACTAATTTGAAAAAAATATTTTTGTATTTCCACAGACCCCTATTTGGCATCGTATTTCTTAGCACCTACCTCTGATCAATATTAATAATTAAGAAGCCACAATCTCAGAAAAGTGGCAGAAGTAAAAGAAAATTTGCACCATCTATAGAAATCAGGGATGTTGTAAATATACTCCAGAAAGGTAATTTCAGAGATTAATTGCATGCTAATGAAAATAATTTGCTCTCATATGTACAGTATATTTTCTCTCATACATACATATATAAGTAGTAGAACAGATAAAGAATAATATTTATTATATTATTTTTAACATTTTACATTTTTTGAGAGAATATTTGATGATGTCCTTGTAGAGATGATCTGAGTCTGATTCTATCCAGCTTCAGAGGAATACTGCTATCTGCCTAAGCAGCCCACTCATAAGGTATTAAAAGCCTAAAATCCAGTCCTGCAATATATACCTTTTAGCCTGGAAAGCCAAAGAATGCCACAGTAGGAACATAAACTCCTTTAGGCTGAGCAGTGACTTAGGTAGAAGGACACAGATGCAGGACCCTCGTCAGGGTTCAGTTGGGTTTGATGCTCAGAGCTGATTTTCTTCTTTGGTATTGATATGTAATAAAATGTTTACATGAAAAAGCAGAAAAATCAGCAAAATACTGTTAAAAAAGTTGAAAATAAAATCCTGATGCAGGGCTAAAAATGGTTGTGGTTCTTACATATAACCTGAGTATGTTGCACTGAATTCTGTGTCTGAGATATGTAACACAACAGGAGGTTATTTTAATGTTGAGACTATCTCGTGGTCTGCATCAAAAATGGCAAAATAAAACTACACCATGCTTCTAGGGGAAAGCAAATAATATTTTTTTTACAAGAACCGCTGTGTAAATGGAGATATATAAACCAAAGTCAGGAGAACAATAGAATAACTAGTCACAGAAGTACAAATATAATTTATATGGTAGTACTAAGAGCTTTTCCACTCAAGAGCAAAGTAACATAATTTATGCAATCAAATATTTGTACAGTTGTTCATTAATCGTTAATAATTTTTGGCATTGATTTTTTTTTTAGTGTATAGAGTATCAGTGTTCCTGGGATACTTCAATTTCTTTACATTCAGAACTCTCACTTTAGTCTTCTTCAAACAGTTCATATTCTTTCTTTGGAGATTTTATTTTGCAAACTCAAGATAGTAACAGTGTGGTTTAACACTCATGTTATACAGACAGGTAGGTTCTAGTTCACCTATTCAAAATTACAGGTGAAATAGATTCCTTCTATTATTAATTAAGTACTTCAGCATATTAAAGATGATGATTTATTTATCGGAGCTACTATGTATGCCCCTATTTTAACATACAATTTAAACTTATTTTATGAAAAATTCTATAAATCAACACCACTATTGTGTGGGATATAAAAAATACTAACAACAAAAAATACAGAACAGTTAGAATAATGCTATTTCCAATATTTACATTTTTTACAGTTAGATGCATTTTTCCAAAACAGCAGAAATCTTATAGAGACACACCTTTTCTAAGTCTGCTGAAGTTAATGTATTTGCATGTAAGAGAAAAGATCAGAATATGACTCCCAGTAATCATACAAATACATGAAACTTATTTTTCTCAACATAAAGAGTACTGTTCCAATGAGTCAACAGATGTCTTATTCCAATGAAGCATATAACTGGTATGTTAATTCTCAAAACACGAGTCTTTACAGTTTAGAAAGATATGTCTGAAAGTTTATCTCAGGCCCTTTTTAAGAAGCATGGACCCCAAGTGTGTTAATGCCAGTCGAAGGAATGATTAACCATCCTGTAAAATTTTGCATTGTGCTCTCTGAAGTAAGAATACAGTTGCTCTAAAACAGTGCTGTTAACAAGAGGATGGGGACGCCCTTTGGATTCATGTAAACATCTCTCCCTCCCATCACTTCTGATGCAGTAGAATCCCTTGGTTTGGTTAAAATAAAAATTAGAAGACATAATTCGGGAAGGAAGATTTAGAAATCTTTCAACTTTTTGTAATTCTGGAAGAGGATCTTTGATCAAAGTGTTACCATCCACTATGTGAATCTGATCCAAACTGAAATGCTTAAGCCACTTTTCCATATGGACATCATATAGACTTCTCTGAATAGCTTTGTATTTGGTATTAAGGACTCCATTCTTAATAACAATGTCTTCAAAGAGCTGAACAGGCTTGTGACTTTCTACTCTGTTGTAGTATACTTGGGTATAGTCAGATATAACTCTCTCAGTGGGATCTCTTAGAATGAGCAGTAGTTTAATGGAGCTATTCATATCATGGATTCTTCCTGGAGCCTGTGGTGATGTAAAATAACCTGGTGTTTTCTCAATTGTAATTTGATTTCTGTAAGAAAATGGCATCAGATTTCTGTACCAGTCTATTCCTTTCACATAATTTTCATCCCAGTCAAAGAAGTGGACTTCTGTAGCTGCCACCACGATGTTAGGATGAATATCCAACATTTCCAGCAAAGCCCTGGTCCCTCCTTTACGAACTCCTATGATGATTGTCTGAGGTATTTGTCGGCTCGTGCCAGGAGGTCTCACCTGTGCTGAATAGTGTTCACTTTTATTGCTGAATAATCCCACTTGCGACTTCAGTGATTCCAACAATGCCCCATTCTCAACAGGAGCACCCCGAGCATGAGTCAGCAGAAGATAAGCTGACACGAGTAGGAAGGCCATGTGGAGAGGAATAATTATTTCAAGATAATGTTTTGCTCAATTAATGAAAGAATAGGTGAGTCCCCTCTTGAGATGGTTGGCAGAACCCGTGGTAAGCACACAGCAAGCTTCTGAAGCCTCTGCAAAATAAAATACGACAAGTCAGTGTTTCTAAACTCATTATCAGTTAAAAAATCCAATTCACAATTCAATTCACTAAGCTAATCTGTGATCCCAACAGCAAATTCATAGGGAAGTTCTTTGTTGTCCTTGATTTTATTTCAGAAGGATAGAAAAGTCCCATGTGTTGGGGCTTTTTTCTCCTTACCGAAGGTTACTAGCCTTTCAACAACTTTAATTTCCTCTAAGCAGATTAGAATTGTTTACCTGATTTTAAATCCTGACCATTTGTTGCTTGCTTTGATTTTCCTAAGTATCTCCCATATACACCACTTCTCTTGTTATAAATGCCGTACATCATATAATAACAGTAATTCCAAAGAATATTTGAATACCAAAACCTTTCCTCAAATTCCCTGCTAGAATAGTATATTCTTATATAAATAACAGACCTGTGTGATCGTGCCACAATCCGAGTTCTAGTGAGTTATGAATCATACAAAATTAATTCTGTTTACTTAGACACAGAAAACAAAACACAGGTATAGGCAAAGTTTTGAAATCTGAGCCCTTTAGAGCATAAAACTAAATGTGTCAAAGTGAGAGTAAAGTGGCTAAGTTGGATCAGTGTGGGAAAAAATAAATGATGCAGGGTGGCTGGATTTTCTGCAACTATCCAAGCATTGTGATACACAGCCATATAAGTGTTGGAAAAGTCTAGGCAAAATCAGATCTTCAGATAATATTCTGCAGTTCCTCCAAAGCTCTGAATAAGAGATATCCAGACGCTTTCTGGTCACTGAGAGATTTCTGCAGGGAGGTTGAATAGCTTCTATTACTTAATTCACATTGCATATGGTCATTTTAAGAAGCAGCAAATGTTAAATATCTTCAAAATTTGCAAAAAATTCAGGCTTGCAGGTATGTGCATGTGCAGACGTAAGTGAAGGAAACATCTATGCAACTGTGTTACTAACATCCAAAATCTCCTGGGTACCTCTTGTATACAATATTTGAAACAGATTGCTTACGGATCTGCCATCACAACAACAGTCATACAAAATTCAGATCAATGCAACACCTGCACTTGAACCACTGTGCTTGGACTGCCTGTTTTTAGCTCTGATAATTCCTACAGGACAAATTCCCGTTGAGAGGACTCTTGAGTTTCACTCAATTTCTGAGCAATTACAGGATTTTAAGTTTGTGGGATTTGTCTATATTCTTGTTTTGTTTTCATTGTAGCATGTAGAAACAAAATTTTTTGTACAAGTGAAGCAGCAGTCATTTAAAAAACAATAACCATTTTTTGAATAATTTTGAAATATGGTTCATATTTTAAAGTAGTCTCAGAAATGTTACAACCTTAGCTCCTTCTCTAGTGTTCACTGTCTCTTTCTTTTTCTGAACATATTGGTCACAGTACTTCATCTCTTAGAAACAACCTTAGAGAACACAGCCAATTCCCATTTCTCATGGCACTGAGGAGCATTCAATATTTCTGTTTAAAAATGGTTTACTTTGAATCTTAGTTTACAGGCTTAAAGATTTTAAATTTTTGATAATAACAGTCTAGGCAATGCAACAGATTCATTAAATCTATTTTCTAAATTTTATTGAAACCTTCTCCAGCTTCTTGGATATCTAGGGAATGACCCTAGACAGCCTCAATGAACACTAAACTCACAGTTATATAGCAAATATTAACATTAAAATTGTCATTTAAAAAATGAACTAAGACCTTTAGTGAGGAAATCTGCAGAGAACATTCCCTTTTATGTTAAGCAAGACTTAAAGGGCAACTGCTTCTTCCAAAAGAGTACAGTTTCAACTAGGAACAGTGAGTATACAATTACTAAATATTGGAAAGTCTAAGTACAAATTTGCTTTGTAATGACAGACTGAAATACTGTTCTTTACAAACTTGAAAGGAGGTTTCATTTTAAAGACCACAATTTTTTTACTAGGAGCTTCGCACAGAACTTCTACCTGAAGTTACCAAGAACAAAGGATTGCGAAAATTTCTGTAACAATCACAGGAGGGAAGAATAGGTATGTTTATACCAAAAGCATTTATAGTTATTACTCCTATGGATGACAAGTTTGGGAACTGGTAGCTATGCTGTTTAGTGCTGCTGAGGGATTAAAATTTATTTTACAATAATGGCAGCTAATGTTTTGGAAAGCTCCTTAGGATGCACGGCACAAAATTTGAAGCATCACAGCCCAGATGATTCCTGGAATGCCAGCTTTCAAAGAAGGGACTCTTCTTTAATAATTTCAAGCCAAATTTTTTACAATTCACAAGGTTCCTGCACAGTTTAATCTGAGGAAAGGCACAGCTGGTTTCAGAAGTAGCAACATATGACAGCATGTCATCTTCCCAGATCTGTGATGCCAGCAGGCTGGGATTTGGGAGTGGAGGCAAAGGGAGCAGTTAATCATTCTTTTAACCTGTTCTGAAATCCCAGTGATAGTTTGCATTCTATTCATCTTCACTGTTAAATTGAAATTTTATCTGGAAGACTGAGGAATTATTTTTATAAAAATCTTACAGTTTTTCTCAATTTACCTCTTTTATGATAATACAGCAAGTTACACATTATAAATGCATGTACACATCTATACATTAGATTACAAGTACTTTGAACGAAGGGAAGACTAGCCTGAATGTCTGCCAAACAAGGGATTACTTCTAAATACCAAGGTGGAGACACAGAGTTCATTACCTGATTTAAATTCTGGAACTATCCCATTCTGAAACTGTTTCATGAACTAATTCTTGACAGGCACTTTAGGCAATTTTATTTAACTTGAAAGAAAACTATTTTCAGATTTCTTGAGAATTAGTATTCTCGAGACTAACTAGCTTAATAGCTTAAATTGAAAAAAATAGAAAAGAAGAGGGGAAAAGCAGGAATTTCTCTGAAATAAACTAAAACCAGAGTAAAAAAGAAAAAAGTACTCGATACTGGGACTCTGCAGTAGTATAGACAGAGATGTGCTCTTCCTAGATCTGGTGACAGGTGAAAAAAATTCTCAAATTCACTGTTTAAAATTTTATTTTTATTTTTTAATTTAAAAAATTCAAACACATTAACATTATTTCATCCCTAACTATTTGAGTTTTCTAGTTTTATGCACCTAAGAATCAGGAGAAAATACTGAAACCCAAAAAAGATCATAATCTGAATGAGAAAGTCATACTTATCACCCAGGAAAGATTGGTTTTCCAAAATATTCTCCGGTTCACGTCTGATGTGAGTGAGAGTCTGCTTAATTTACCATCTGAAATCAGCAGTTCTCTGTAAAACACATTCAGACAGCAAATAGCAGAAGGGTTTCTGCATATTCTGTGGTCTGAAGTATTGTTTGAAAAATAACTAAATATAATTATTAACCATTTTAACCAGTTTTCAAATTAACTAGTTGTTTTACAAATTTCTTAGAATCATTCCTACAAAAAACCTTACACAAGAAATACTACTAAAAAAATCAAACTCAAAATGTGCTGTAAAACTGGTTCCTAAATAGATCAAAATTGCCTTTGGGAGCAATTCTATCAGAACAACATTTCAGTTTTGGCCTAAGATATTTGAATGATTTCAGTGAAGCTCTAAGATGTTAGATCCTGTAGTTAAGTTAGGGTTGCTACGTAAAGGTTTTAAAGATTTATCATATATAATTGGAATGTCATTTGAATATTTTTTGTGTTGTTGCTTTTACGCCTTTATGCAACTACATTTTTAGAAGATATTAACTGCTTTTTATAATGAAAACAATTTATTTTACATTGGTGCACTGCACCAATGAAGAATCTGAAAGTATTCTTACGAAAGTAACCCCATGACACATGATCAGAATTACAATGCCTTATTACCATTTTTCTCTATTATTTGGTAGTGTTGGTGCTGCTTAGTAACATAAGGAACATCAACAGATATGATACTTATTAAATAGAAATGTAGTTTAGAAATAAATTCATGCTGCAGAAGAGACTAATTAAGTAAATAATACCTTGGGCTGCTGTTTTAATTTTTTAAGACCTTGGACTAGATTTGAGAAGCTGCTATGCTGGCTGAAAAATCATTTTAATATTACAGAAATGTACTAAAGACCCTTAACTGCTGCACTCTACTCTGAAAAAACTTCTAAGCGTCTTATGATTTATCTTGCTTTGGGGTAAAGTACAAAATTGTACGGTAAATCTAAATATATTATTATTAATAATTCATAACATTATTAGTTCCTAATAATACTTCCTGTGTTACACTGCCTGTAATGCTGTCATTGGAGAATTCTGCAGCACTCTTTGTTAATGAACCGCCTGCATTTCATTAAGGCAGCATTCTCACCTTACAGGAAATTGCAACTGACCAATATATAGATCCAGTTAAGGAGTGCAAATGCTTTGGAAAGTCAGGTTAATCTGATCTGTTCAAGGTCATATAGCAGCTTTATAGTCCAACCAAGAATAAGAACCCCAGGGCTTCTAGCTCCCCATCCAATTCCCCTTCCAATTCCAACTTTGTGCCATTCCATAGCAGCCTCTCACAACCATTATGATAGCTTATAGCTGGATTACATGCTGAACTGAAAAGCAAAGAGGTTCCTCAATGTTTCAGTATAAAACTGAAGTTGATTTTTTTTTTAAAAAAAGCTGCTGCTTTCCACTTGCTCCTCATAAAAAAAAAAAAGAAAGTACAAACTACAAACTCAGGATTTTGTTCTTTCAAGGCATTTGTGCAGAAATACTTCTGTTGGTGACTGAAAACTGCAGCAAGGGGAGATGGTCAGAGCAAGTATAACAAAACACCAATTTTTGTCTTGATTTTTATAAATATAATGGGATTCAAAAAAGGGTATCCCTTTTCCTGTTAATTCCTATTAGATGCTAACTCATCCCCACACAAAGATCAATCACTGAGTACAATGCAAACGTGTTAAGGCTTACTGGCACATAAACTTGTAACAGCTCAATTATATCTCTATAATTAAGAACATCTCTAGTGCTGAAAATATAAAAAACCAATTCCTAACTGTATTTACAACCAAACGTCATATAAGGTGAACAATTTTAGAAATTTTCTGAAGGATAATTATACCGTAATGTCGGACCCATGTAAAGTATCCCTATACAGACTGGCTTGTGTAATAAAAAATTCCAAACAACAACAATTTAACCCTAAAAGTTTTGGGATGTCTGAAATTAGGCTGATGATTTTCCTTCAGTAAAAGTAGAATTAGTTACATAGCATAATAAATGCAAATTTGCACTCAGTATGGCTTGTACATTTTTTAAAAACAGGCAAATGAATTATCCAATGCATATAGGACACATTGCTTAATAGAATCTAGTATCAATGTGTTCAAATCCAATAACATAATGACTAATTCTATTAATTCTAACCATTAAATATTAGAAGTATTACTATTATCAAGAGTTATCTTCATAATACCTTAATTCTGATTATAATATAACTTGTGAAATAATGGACATTTGAAAATACTTGGCACGTGTCCCTTGGTTGAACAGAAAGGTATCCTCTTTAATATTAATTGGAAGGGAACACAGTTCAGCTACTTCTATCCACACATGTGAGATATGTCTAGGCAGAGCTCAGGAGACAATGAGAGCACGTTTCTGAGTGTGAAAAGTATTAAAGATTTTGGAATAGTTTCCTGTATAAAAACAATTGCGAGTCCTAATTTTATTACAAGAAGAGCAATTTAGGTTTATGTTAGAATGAGATCAATCAGGTGCAATTGAAAAATTTTAGAGCTGTGCCCTAGAAGTGAGATTTGATTCAGAAGAATCACAAATTACCTATCATGTGAGACTAAAGACTACATGGGAAAGCACAGTTATCCCAGAGAGACAACCCTTTATAGAGCATGAAACTTTTCTGCTACACTTTTATGCTATGCTCCATTCCCAGATTAACAGTAGCAACTAAATAACATTTGCATTGTCATTACTGGGCTTGGTGAGAATCAGGTAGGAGAGGTCAGTCAACTCCCAGGAATATACCTCCCACCTCTAACCATGGAAAATGTCTGCTGCCAGCTGGAGAAAGCAAGAAAGGGTAAGAGAGAGTAACATAAAACACTGGAGTTTTGTAACAGAGCTGCAAGTTGAGCTCAGTGATCTCTTTTCATACGAGGAGCAGAGGACTAAGTACGAAAAGGACCACAGGCCCAAAGTCAGATAAACATTGCAGCAGTTCATATTGCTAATAAAGAACCTTAAGAGTCTTGTAGGCACCTAAGAATTTTGTTCACTTTCACTTTATTCAAACTATGGTCATATTTTTGTTAGGGAGATGCACTAAGAATTCCTAAATGAAGTAGTACTTAAAAACCCATCTGGATCCCACAGACTGTCCAGAAATGCTGCCTTGCTGTCGTAACACCTCTTTGGGTAATGAAAAAATTTAAAGATTCCTCTTTAAACATCAAAACAACAATATATGTTAGCACAAAGAAAGACGAAGACATTAACATTTTAAAGTTCTAATCTCAGCAGTGAATATATTTGTGTGAGCCTTCTCCAATGAGATTGCAGTTTCATAACAGCCAACAGTTACTACATTCCAGGAATGAAAAAAAGGAATAAAAAAGGAAATAGTTACTTGGTGAGTAAAGGTAGGACAAGCAATTGGCTGCAGGCTTCTACCAGGTACACAGACTAAAATGGATAAAAAGGAAAGCTAAGAAATTTTAGCATAAACTACAAACACCATTAAATCACTGGCAGATGATAATAGCAGATAGGAGTTTTGAAAAAAGTTTGCTTCCCTAAGGCTAGCATTACATTTTCTAATTCCCTTCTCTGATAACTCAATATAGAACATTGCCTGATGTTAATATGACTGCAAATATGTAGCAGTACAGTAATATATAGAGTATAAACACATGAATAAGTTTCTGAGCTAAATAAACCTTCTACAGCTGTAGTTTACACACTTATATTTTATGGTATCTTTGAAAAATATCATACTCAAACCATCCACATAAAAGTCACTGAATTACAATTCATAAAGATCTTTAATACGTTTAAGCCATAAACCCAGGTACATTCTAAGGATACTTCTAAATAGACATAAATAAAAATTCTGTTCCTACTAAGATGCAAAGAGTGAATAGTGGTCAGATTAGCACAGATGAGAGGCCAATTTTACTTATCACATCGAGATATTTGAAATGGAATTGCATTACCATTTTGTTGAATTAAATTTACACCTCTAATTGTTAATTAAGCATCTGAATTAATATTAATTGAAGTAACAAAGATGCCATGCCAGTTCTTCAGCCAAACAAGCAATAGTCATGCAATTATAAAGGTGCAAGATGTAACAATCTGTGGCTGATAAGTAGCTTTTGTGTACATTTCTACAGCACAGCAAAAAGGTTAAACTTCAGTCTCTCTACCTCTGTTATAATTATTTGAATAATATTAATTTTCCAACACTCAGTGTCACAAAGAGCATCTTAATACTCACATATATTTAGAGAATTTGATGCAGAGGATTTATGAGAGACCTGTCTTTTAGAGGAGAAAAAATTCCTCAGAGGGTCAGAGATGGCAGGAGAAGCATTCAAGAGGGATGAGGGCAGGTTGACTCTGTGGTATAAAACAGCAAATTCCTATTGGACATCCTTGTCAAATAACTGACCCTAAAATCTTTTATGCTCTTGTAAACAGTATAGGTTCCTGATATTAAAAAAAACCCCCACCAAAACAACAAAAAAAAATCACATACACAAACCCCTCCACCAATTCTATCCCTGCCATAAAACCCCAACCAAAAGCCAAAGAAAAAAACATAAACCCAGGCTGGTTTTAAGACATTACAACTTCAAGGACTCCAAAAAGGGATAAGTCTTCTCAGAGCTTTTCCCGTCAATATTACACCTTTTGTTTCCAGCATTGCCCCAGTGCAGGGGAGGAGCAGTCTGGGCAAAGCTCATCAGACCGTGGCAGCCGCTCAGGGATGACCCTAAGACAGCCAGGAGTGACATGTGGGGAACTGGCCAGGGGGAGAAGCCAGGCAACAAAAGTCTTGCAGGCAGGGAGGCTTCTTTATCCCCCACCCTGAAATCTGTCCAACAGTGAGTTGGACAGATTTCATCACAGATGAGTCTGATGAGCCAAGGGCAGTATCTTACCCTTTGTTTATATCCTTTTGAATAATTTTTCCAATGCTCTGGCAGAAGTTCTCTGGTGTTGTCTGATCAGAATTGCACTATTGGGTCCCATACAGCTGTGGTATATCCCCATCATACAAGGCACGAAACAAACTGATCTTTCCCTTGGTAATGAGTCCTGCTATCCAACAATCACCAGGCTGGATACGTTCTAAAGTCAAATGCAAACAGCGAGAGAAGGATCCAGCTTCTTGGCTCAGGGTTATACTGTAAAGCACAGATGTAAATTGAGCAGGGAATTCACCTAGAATTTTAAAAAAGCAGCTGAAAGACCCATCACAGTTGACATCTTTTGGCCTTGTAAAGGATGACTGAACAAAATTTAAGAAAAAAATAACAGCTCAGGAGCAATGTTTTTTTAAGAGTGACTACAAAATGTGAGAGGATATAAAGAAGCTGAAACAATAAATCAATGGCGGACTTAAGATTGGAAATTTAACTTTGTAATTTTGGGTGCTGGCAGAGGACCTCATAAGAGATAAGATCAAGATAAAGGTCAGAGAAAAACAGTGTCAGTGAGTATGAATGTTTGATAAAATAATGGGATTTACAAAATCAAGAAACACACTAAATCCATACTCAGTTTAGGGATGCTGAGAGACTTTGGACACCAAAGAATCAAAAATTATACAGAAAGAACCTCATAGTCCATCTTTTCTCAAAGTAAACAAACAAGTATGACTTGAAGAGACCATAGAAAAGAACTCCTTAGCAATTCTTCACACTAATTAACAAATATATTAGTAAAATAAATAAAAATATATTAGTAAAATAAATATATTAATCAAAACTCTGTCTTCCACTGGTAAACAAATCCTTGCTAACAAAGAAGGTAAATACACTGCAATACAGAATATATTAGAAAAGAAACAAATAGATGAAATGTTTCTTGAATAGAAGCTCAATGCCTTCAACACATATCCATCATCTAGCTATGTGCACATTCAGCCTAGCAGATAGCTGCAGAGATAGAGGAATGAAAGCAATTCAGGGAACATTTGAAAATGCCTGTTATCTGGAATACAACGCATAAAACAGCCCCGAGTGTGATACTCTTGTGTCTCTAACTGCTCCTCAGGCTGGTACTGGGAGGCAAAGAAGACAGGCTGAAAACATGGAGTAAGTAAAAGGCAGATTATTTTCTGGCGATAATAGAAAATCAGAAATAGATCATTGCTCCTTACCAAATCTGTTTCCACTGCCAAAGTGGCACATTAAAATACAGTAAAAGAATACTCACCACTCTTATGAGTCTGAGAACAGATTAAAGCCAAACAATTCTAATGCTTTTCTCCAGGACTTCTGAGATATAGTAGGGTCCTATGTGACTGTCTTTTCCACTTTTTAGTTAGGAAAGACAGAACTGAGGAAAGCTTCTATGCAGTCCAAACTTTTCAGGCTTTGATGTACAGCCTGAACCTATAGGCATGTCAGTAGTACAACCAAAGAGGTAGGTACACATGAAAACTCCTGCACCTCAGTGGTAAACAAAGCAATCCCCTTTCCTTTTTCTGCCCTGTCCAGACTGTTATGACAACTTCTCTGCGCAAAAACATCCTCTGCATCTACAGGTTTAAGGTGTCCTCACAAAACCACTTTCTGTTGTTATAGCACTGCATTACATACCACAGTTAATTCAAGCAGAACATGCTCCTCACCACGCAGCATCACTTCTTTCCCACAGCTCAGTGCCATGGTGCACCCAAACAAGTCTTCCGCACTTTTCCTTTAATCCTTTTCCTTTCCTTTTCCTTCTGCTTCACTTCAAATCAGTTACAGTTTCTCAGAAAGGCTCTTTGATGGCTGAGAGTGCCTACAGCATTTTTTTGGCACCTTTAAGCTCTTGTCAATTTTCACCTAAATCTTTAAGGTAAAATCATATTTAGGAGCCATCACATACATTCAGGATGTGGATTTTAAGACTTCAGATTTGTGACACTTTTGACAAATGGTGAGGGTTTGTCACATTAGAAACTTTAACTAAAAAGAGCTACAATAGATGAGGGTGGAGACAAATAAGAGCATGGTAATACTAGCTTTCTGATTAAAATATTATCTTTGCTGTTTATGATAATAAAATTTATTAGTAGCAATTTTTTATTTGAAACTGTAGCATCAAATTGGAAAACATCTGTTGCACTTGGACATCTTATAATAACCTTTTCATATTTTTCTCCTTCAATCTGAATGGTCTTATTAGTATTCAGAGATAAGGTGGTAGGAACACCTATAGCAGAGAAAGAGACAGAGGTAGGGAAGGGCTCTGATATATTCTCATAATTAACTGCATACTAATTAGAGCAATAAAGAGTTAGAATGTTCAAAACCATCCTCTTAAGACTGGGTGGGCTGTACAACACATGTATTTTAATTGATTCTAAATCCCCTGATTTCAGCTACTCAAGCAGACACAGTAGGACTGCAGACTGGTCTCACAGTGTCACAACAAGGACCTATTCTTCAACATAGCATAGAGGAGAAAGGCACTTCCATTATCTTATGTTTTCTCTTTGAGGCTCCTTCCTTCCCAAATAAAAGACAAAAACCTCCAAAGCACAAAATTTTGTTATTTTAGTTCCAAACTGGCAAAATATCTTTACTTATCTGTAGGAGAGGGTGATCAATTTTGTGATTCTACATCCCTGTTCTAGTTGCAATTAATTTTTTCTTCTTACTATATAGCTTATGATCCACATACTCCATAATGTTCTAGTCTGTCTAGTCTACTGTTCTTAATTTTTTTCTCAGGAAATTTAAAAAAAAGAAAAGTTGGTGATCAGTACTCATTTCTCTTCTCGCTGTTCTCCATTACCAATAAAACACTGGTATATAAAGCAAATATGTAGGTGTTAGTATGTGGTGGTTTTAAACATAAAATACACATCTTGTGCATCCTGATCCTTGTTTCTTTGCCCCACAAATACCCTTAACAGTCCCTATGGTTGGTGCAATTTTAAAGAAAATCATTATCCCACTGTACCTTTTACTTCTGACTGCATTTTTTCTCCTTGTGAATGCATTCAGAGTTTTTGCACTGTTAACAGGGTATTATTAGCAGTTTTTCTGCAGCATCCTTCATTGGTGTCTTAGCAGTTACTTTAAACATTTTGAAAAACAAATGTCAACGTGTGAATATCAGTTAATTTACAAGTCCAGTGGGATTCATAGACAAAGAACAGAAAGTAAAGCACCAAACCAACACTTTCAAATCAGACTGCCTGAACCCACATAAAATCAGAACAATGTTCTGCTGCCATTTACCACAGAGAATAGGAATTTACTCCTTTAATAAAATGGATATGAAGTTGGATAATGCTTAAGTTGAGACTAGAGAATCTTAATTCACTACATAAATTGTGGTGTAATTTTTAAAGATTTTGAGAACCCAAGGCTTTTTTTTTGCATTTTAGGATGGCTGAGAACTGCACTGAAAGTTGCCTGTTTTCAGGCACTTGTACAACAATTTTCCAACTCAGCAATAGGGAAGAAACATATTCCAGTATGTGTAAAGATTCTCTAGCAGACATTTGCAGCCTCCTTCTTTGCAGCTGGTGATGTGTCCAAACCTTGTACCATTTCATAAAAACTTAAATATTTTGAAAAAGCCTCACATTTACACAGTAGTTCAGACAGATTAATATAAAATTTAGTTAGGAAAAGGTGGAATCTCCAATTTAGCTACGCAACCTATCCATCCTCCTGTTCTCAGGGTTTAGTATTTCAGTGTTTGGCCATTGCCACATATAGTGGTTTGAAAATATAGTCACAGTATTTCTTCCCCTGAGCCCAGTTTGTAAGAAATGTGTACTTCTATTTAAAGCAACATCATGTTTAATTTTGTGACAATAAAGGATTTTTTTTCTGCATTCTGATTATGAGTGTTCACTCCTCTTACCTTAAAATATGCACTCACAAGGGAAAATAAATCTGGATTTTCTGGATTGAAATTTAATTTGTAACTATAAAATATGGAATAGTTATTTCTGTTTATAGCATACTAAAAAGGATAGAGCAAGTACAGAGTGTAAGCTACTGGTTATTGATGCCAGTTCTGTTTTAAAGCAATGATAATAGCTTTAAAGGACTGTACTTCTACAAACTATAAATTGTATATATTATTTCACATTTTTAGTGCTGAATTTTCATCTTAGATTTGTAGTTTGACATTTCTTAGCTGAAATATTTTCACATTCACATCCCACTTATTCTTAATGGTATCTATCAATTTCAAGCAAGAACATTAATATTAAGAGAAGGTTAAATTTCTTTGGGAAGGTTTTTTGACCAGGGAGGTGATAGAGATGCACTTGGAAAATTATTACAAGTACTGATACCTTACAAGGAGTTATAGTCAACAGAAAAAGTGACTTTGAGTTTATAGATAATAAACCGTTCAGAGTAAATTTTTTTTAAGAACAGAATCAAGATGCTGGGATCAAACAATATTTGTCAGTGTGTGAGAAATAAGGGATTCAAGTACTGAATGTGAAAGAATCATGATTCCTGTACTATGGAACTTACCAAAATAATATAAGAAATTAGGGTGTAGCATGTCAAAAAAGTAATAAAATAAAGCTATTTCCTCTGACATTTAAAAAATGTAGCTGATATAACTGTCTTTCAGAGTCTGGAAATATTTCAGTCAAACATAAAAGTACCAGGAGAAATAAAGCATGAAGTCCAACCTATTTCATAAAACATCATGATCTGCTGTGTATGCATGAGTATGCAAGAGAATGTGAAGTACTTTGAATTATAATACATAACCATCTTCTACTAAGTGCACCACAAAGCCAGTAGTGAAAGAGGAAAGGATTGGAAAAAGCACGGGAAGAGATGAAAAGCAAAAAATGAGAATTTGTAGGAAAAACCAGGTTGTTAATAATTTTAGTGAGCACAATTAAGTTCTACACTGGAGCAAATACACACACACACACACACACATATATAGCACACAGAGAAATACAGAACAGACAGTAGTAGAAAATAATATAGGCAGATTAAAGAATTTAAATTACGTGAGTTTATGAGCAATACAGCCAATACTGATTGTAGATTATAAAAGTGGATTGCAAATAGATAAATGTGTGTACACTGGAAATATGTTCAAGATCAAATGTTCAAGTGCAGAAGAACTTAATTTGTTATAACATATCAAACCTTAAGAAAATTTAGATTCTACTATAGTGCAGGTACAAAGGGAGGTAAAAATGGTTAAGGATGGTATTGTGGTAGATTCAAGTGGAAATTGAATTAATTGGAGATCAGGTTTCACATTTTCTTGTGGGGACTGGATCAAACATACTTTGTACAGTTATGCCACAACAAAGTGAGATGGAGTTTGAATTTACAGTTGATTACATGATTTCTAAATAGATCAACTTACTCAAACTCTGTTTATTTGCATGAGGAGTTAATGTTCAGCAGCTAATGTGTTTTGTAATTTACACTTCAGATTTCTCACAGTAATTTCCCCTTGAAGACAAGCCTTGAGAATGAAATTTTTCAGAACCATTTATTCTGGTCTTATTCTAATCCCACAGAAGTCAGTCATAGTATTTTTTACTTAGTAGCAAAGTTAAAAAAAATTGAAAGATTCCTCTCTCTTCCTCATCTTGTGCTTTTCAGAATTGTATTTCTCACCTTGTAATGATATTACAAAGGCAAATTCAAATACTTTGAATGTCCAGGTCATAGAAGTATGGAGGAAAAAATAAAATGAATTCCTTAAGATTGAAATGCTGAGTTGCATTGCTACAGCTGAACAATAAAGGAAACATTTCATCACTCTGCATGTTTAGAAGTACATCCAGGTGTTCTGGAGAGATTTTAAATTGCAGAGCTGAAAAACTACCAAGGAGTATCAGCCCACATGTTGAAAGGTATCTTAAACCTATGAACAATATGAAAAATATCAAGGTCATTGATGTAAATTGAGGAAATTACACTGAAATCAGTGAGAAAACGGAAAGGATCAATGATAAGCTAAAATTAAATCAATTTGTTTAGATAATGCCTCCCTCCCACATGAACAAGGACATATCCTACTTTGCTGAGTGAAATTTTTACACTGCTTTTGGATTCCATTGGTCACGTAAGCTAAATAGCATAGGGTAAAAAACAGGTTGACAAAGTTTATTTGGCCCTCTGACAAAGTACTTCACTATTAGTTCCAGGGTAAAAAAGTAAAGGCTCAATGTGGATTAAAAAAATAGCTCAGAAAGCAAAGTGTAGCAATGCACAAGAAATCCTCAGCATCCAGTTAATTCCCAACCTTGCTCCAAACATCTCTTTAGGAAAAGATACTGGCTGAGAGATTCAGAGTCCAAGGAGCTTCAGTTACTGATGCATTTGAAATCTGAATTTTAAATTAGAGATGGACACCTAGATCCCTTAGATTTCCTGGAAAGCCCTACCCTTAGGATTCTTTATGAAGTTCTCAAAAATCTCAGTGAAAACTTCAGCTGGATGCACAGTAGAGGACAAAGGCCTGCACATTATTAGTATGCAAAAGCAGTAAGAGAAAATGACAGCACAGTTTTAATGCATTTTGGTTCAGAGTGACTAGAACAGTGTGTTTCATTCTGGTCAATCACTCTCAAAAGGAAGAAAGAGTTCAGAGGTGGCTGTCAACAAAAGATTGCAAGCATAAATAATTTGTCAATATAAGCAGTCAGTAAAAAAATGCAGAGTCTGTACTTTGACTGCTGCATTGGACAAATGAACTAAGATAACCCTTGCTCATTATCTTACAAATTCATGAAACAAATTTCAGAGAAACAAAAAGGCAACAAAATTAAAACTGACAAAGTTATATGCTCTGAACAATGCACAATCAATCTAGGAGAGTCATTGTCACTAAATGTTACTGCAGATCTATGTAATGGAAAAAAAAATAAAGTAACCGCCGACAAAGGACTTTTGAAGTTATATTTCAAAATAGTTATATTTCAATTTCTTATATAAAAAATCTACTATAAAAGTAGATTTTACAAGAGCTCCAGGTGAAACAGAGATCAATTTGAGAAAACCGCATTTCTAGCTTCATAATAACTAGGAGGTATGTCATACAGAAATATGTAGGAACTTACTAAAGACATTTTTCAAAGGAATTTCATATAAATAAAGTCTAAATAATTTTAAATGCATTTGAATATGTTTGCTTATTGGGTTCTGGAGAAAGAAGGAGAGAGAGAAAATATCCATTTCTGACTAAATGACCACAGTTTCCACTCTAATCTCTCAAAGCCCAATTTTTACCTTCCACTAATTCAGTAAAGACTAGGAAATATACAATTAGAGCATACAGTCTGACATTGTTATTGAAAGTACAATCAAATTTGTATCTAGAGAAGACAAGGAAAACCAGAGCAGCATGCCAGAATAAAGCCACATTCCAGAGGGGAAAAGCTGCAAATAGAAAAAATTAAGCAACCTAACAGAGGAAGTTAGGAACTCAGATGCTTCTATGTTTCATAGATGCCAGGGCACAAAGTAATATGATTAAATGATTAAACTTAAGAGGACGTGTGATAACAATCACAGTTCATTCAATTTCAGATTGTGAGTCATGTGTTCTAGGCTCTGGCCATTCTCACACAAAATTCTTCAGGGTAGAACTCTTACCTAGCCGAAAACTCCATACCTGGGATTTGTACAGTTAAACATTTCTCTCCTTTTCTACTTATACTTGTTTCTATTAAACTGTAGCCTATTTTATGCAAAACTTTTTTGGAGATAGCAACAGCATTTTGACACCCAGTCCTGTTCTCCAGGATGGTTGAACCCTTCCTGTTTTAAAGTCACTCTTGTCTCCTCCATAATTCAAGTAATTAATAACAGATACCACCCAGTGGGTTTTGTATGCTTTAAAATTGTGCAGTCTGATGTGGCTTTTTGCCAATAAACACTGAACTCCTCAGTACAACCCTCATTCACAATGTATTAAAAAGAAAGTACAGGAATTAAATACAAGCCAAGAGTTGATATGCGATTAAATGAAGAAAAAGAGATATGAATATATGCAGTGAGCAAATTAAAATATAATTAGGTATGAAAGGAATATAATTTTGTGTGACAAACTACAAACATCTAGAAATCCTATCCCATTTGGCTCAATGGAGATGCTAAATTCAGAGTAAGGAAAATGGAAAAAAAACACGGAAGAGACAAAGCCAGCTCTCCGTTTCTGAAGCTACAAGGAAATGGAAGCATGCTTGCATCTTAGCAGTGGTTTTAACTGAAAAATTTGTTAAGCTTCATCTAAGAAAGGCTATACTTGATTGAACCAAGCATTTACTTGTCGTGTAGCCCCTCTCTAGCAGTGGCCCATCAGGGACACTTGAGGGAGTGTAGAAACCCAAGACAAACATGCAGTGATTTTCCCAAGCACACTTTCCTAGGCTCCAGCAAGTCTGAGCTTCAGTGGCTCTCTGGAACAGCATTACGAGCTTTATAGTCCTTAATGGACAATATCAGTAATTCTGTAAATCTTACTACTTTTAAAAACATTTTTAACACAGTCAAGGAGTTCCACGGTGTAACTATGTGAAACTGAAAAAATACTTCCTTTGGTTCAACTTCAACACATCCCTTGCTAGTTTCACCTGATGCCCAATGTCCTTGCAGTAAAGTGGCAGTGAACAATCACTCATTATCTATTTACTCACCACTCATGAGTTAACAAACTTGTCATAGCCTCCTTCAATTTTCTTTTTCCCAGACTGAAAGCTTGTAGTTCTGCCTGTTCTTTGTTTAGAAGATTTATTTAATCATCCTTTACTCATCCTACCCATTCTTCTCTTTACCTATTCAAGATGCAGGTGCAGTGTTGTGACACTGCTTGTAACCATGATGTTCTCTAATTTATTCTAAATTTCTTTATAAAAATGTGTAATATTAAATTTGCATATTTTTTGCTGCTACTATTTTCATAGATCACAGTGATACACTATGAATAGATAATCTCACAGTGAAGTTCTTAAAGAATAATTGTCAGCTTGAAGTCCGTTCCTGTGCACAAATTAATATTTTTTTTATCCTTTGAGAACCACTTTATTTACAGTGAATTTCCCTTGTCACTTTATCACTCAGTATCACTGAGGTACTTCTTTGCAGTTGGCTTTCATTTCTCCTATTCTAAAAAATTTACTATCAGCTGTAAATTTTCCTGTAAAAATTTGCCTGTTCTAATGCATTTGAAATAATGCTGCTCTTATATCTTTAACAAGCTGCTTTGTAAGCTCCTTTATAGTCTACAATATTGTGGTTTAATGTTGTATTTTTGGGCTTTATGTTCCTGTTATTCTTGGATAATGGAGTAACAGGCCGGCCTTAATTTCTTACATACTGATTTGTTGGGACCCCCTTGTAAGAAGACTTAGCCAAAATCTGATTTTTAGAACAGACTAAATGAATCTCCAAGAGATATAGCAAAAGAAGCTGAAGAGAGCCATTTAATATATAATCAAATGAACTAGAATAAGTCAACTGAAATTTTTGCATTCTAGAGGATCTTAATTTTTTACTGAAGTGCAAGACTAAAACCAGCCACACAGTTCAATATGCCAATACACTGCTTTGGAAGTGGCCTAGATAAAAGCATCTGTTCATTCGCTGAGATCTGCTGATGTTTTTGCAATAAGCCTCCTCTGCAATGAGTATAAAATACAAATCCCACCTGCCAGTGGGAATTATTTGTACTCAGTTTAATAGCTTTGGAACAGTTCATAAGAATGGGTTAAATATTAATAAACCAATAATGTTTTTACACCTGACATTTTATTATTTTGTTAAGGCTATGCAACCTTTCTGACACCAAGCAATTATTTCATTAAAATGAGTTGTCAGTATCTCAGCTAAATTTAGAAACTATATTTTAATTTTTCTCTCTGTTCAAGTCATGACTGAACAAAGATAACCAATAAAGCTCTTACTCATGTTCTTGAGTTTAGGCACCCATTAGAATCCCTTGGGGTAAAAAAAAGCCATATTTCAGTCTAAAAGTGTTTGCTTACATTATCTGGTAAATAATCAAAGAAAACCAGGCTATATATATATGTACATTTTTTCCAATATCACACTGTAATTTCAGCAACATCTCCTTCAGTTGGCAGATCTTCCACATCAAGTCCTGGGATATTTTAACGAGATTGCTGTATCTGGTACTTGAACTTCACTTCAGCAAGGGTAAATCTCAAGGTTCATGTAAATAGCTCCCTTTCAAAATTCGTTGGAATTACTCGCACATTCTTAAATACTTGATTAACTGTGACAAATGAGAAAGGAGAACAAAAACAATGAACTAGAAAAAAAGGGCTCAAACTAGTAATTTTCTGTAAAAATTAGATTCTGATGCACAACATTTCAAGACTCCATAATATGGAAACATAGGGCAACTTTTTTAGAAGTTTCCGGTAAATTTTAATGCATTCCTTCTAAATTAATATTAAAATGCATGCCTAAATAAAAAACCTTTAATATACAAGATTTTCAAATACAAGGCTTCTACAAATGCAGTCCACATTAACAACAACGGTCAGGTACATATCACCTTATAATAACTACACCAAACAGCTAAGAATAGAAGCATATATAATTAATAAGTACTTCAAAATATGTATGTTAAGTATTTTTCAAGGCAAAAGAAAATTTTTTTCTCATTGTTTTCTTTGAAAGTGGATATTTGCATGTGCTTACAGATCAGCACTTATTATTTGAATATGTCTGCTCAAAAAAAGAAAATTAACCATGTATGTCCATCTGAGCTAAATAACAGCTTATGTTACCTTCATGTTACCAGTTTTTAATCTTACTAATGCAAAATTTTAAGTACTATTGCAAATAAAGGCAATGCTTTAGTCCCAGGCTGCAGGGACTCTCACTGACCTCCTAACCATTCTGTACTAAATTGCTACTTCATTTTTAATGAGTGTTCTATAAATGGAGTAGCTGTTTGTATTCTGGATCTGCAAATGTTGCAAAAATTTCTAAAAATGGGTCAGTTTCAAAACCCTAAAAACTTTCAGTCTATTATTACGTAGTAGTATTTAAAGATCATTCTCAAGAGCTGATGTTTAATAGTAGATATATATTTTAATGATAGAAATATTAAATAACAATATCAAATAGTGTTGCCTGTAAAAAATAAGAACTCAGTAACATTAAACCCAAAATAAAACCAATTAAAAAAATTAAAACAAATGTCATCACTTGAACAGCAAAGAGCAAACACTGACATGCATATGCACAGATACAAATTGTTATTAAGCTTGAAAGATGACTTAACCATTAGTCACTGTTCAAGACTCAAGAAACGTCAATTCTGTTCTACCAGTGAAACTACTGCTTCACTTCTATAAGAGACTAAATTTCAGTGAATTGTAGCAAGCTTAGCTTGGTTTGTAATAAAAAAGCCATGTTGTGTTTCTCATAACATCTAAGCTACATTACTTGTACCTACAACATGTACTGGAGATCACTACTGCAAAGCCTTTTACATTCTGAAGTTTCCTAATTGATGTTCCTTCTGCAGAACACCAAAACTGAAACACTTAAATATTGAATTAAAGTGCTATGTCATTAAGATGTGTGTGAAGGGCTGCTCTTAGGACTAGTCTGGGCTCTGAGAGAACAGTCAAGTACTTGATTAGTCTGATTGAGATCTAATTTGCCATTACTAGACCAGACCACTTCAAGAGTAACACTTGTGTTCCCTCCTCCTTGCCCAGCTTTTCTATCCAGTACACTTTTTCAACTCCAGTTTAATTAACATCTCCCTTGGGATTTCAGTTTTTGAGACTGGGAAGTTGATAAGAAATTGCAGGCATAGCTGCAGAGGCATGAACACTGTTGTAGCCTTCCATTGGCATCTTCGGTTCTGAAGAATCCTGAAGGTAACTTTACCCTCATTCCATCAACAGGATGATTTCAGTCCTGCTGACAACAGACACTGAGAGGCTACAAATGCACATTTTGAACTGCACAGAACAGTCTGAACTGCACAGAATTAGCATGTGACTTGTATCACCTGTTAGTAAAGGCTAATAATTCTGCTAAAAATACCATCATTTAAATAAGAAAGGTTGCTTTAGCAAATTCCAAGTCTTGATCTGTGTTGCTTTGCTTTTGACTTCCTTTCATTCCGTCTCAAGGTAAATCTCCAAATGAATAATCCAATCAAATTGCAAAAGTTTCCATAATTAATTATGAACCATTCTCCTTTCTTTTCTACTTATCTGCATAAATCCTCAAACCTTAAAAAATGAGATGGGATAAAATGGTGGGTAATGATTTTCTAGGTGAGTAACTTCTATATACATATCTACAATATGTGGCATCAAAATGACACAGAGTCATAGAACACTGAGGTGGAAGGGGCCTCAAGAGGTCATTTAGTTTGCCACTCTGCCTCGAGGCTTGATCAACTATAATGAAACCATTCTTGACAGATATTTGTATAATCTGATATTATAAAACTTCCAGTGATGGAAAACCCATCGCTTCCTTAGGCAATCTACAAAAATATTGTTAAAAATTGCAGCTATTATTCAAGATAGCAAAAGTCCTTACTGACACTGGTCTGCAAGATTAGTTCTTTACAGTTTAATCCACAGTACAGTCGTGAATTCATGCAGATAATGACTATGCACATATATCTCCATGACTAGGCATACAAAATGTACATCAGTTTCCAATTATATAAAAAAAGAAATTCTGAGTAACTGATCATAAGTGTTCTTAAATTAGTAAATTACAAAGAATTTGACAACTAATCAAGGTACAAATTCTTTGAATTCTCCAATTCTCCAATAGTGTATTTAAAATAAATTTCTCTTACTTTCATATTACTTTGATACAGAAGTACACACATTTTCATGTTCATATATATATAAATACACACACACACACACACACATCCCCTGTGGGTAGACTGTGGTTTAATACAAATTTCTCATGCAAAGTATGCAGGTGTCTAGGTCTGTTGAAGCCAAAGGTTCTAATGATAAAGAAATTAGCACCTTCACAAATGAGGATGCTATGGTCAGGCCAAGCCAGATGGCTCTTGACACCTGTCTGCATCCTGACTTGCAATGAAGGGTCAATATTACAGCTTATTCACTACCAGGAGCTGGGAATCCCCGTTGGTTGCAATAAGGATGAAGAATTCATTCTCTCCTAACAACACAAAACCCAGCAGGATTTTACTTGCAAAGGTAACAACTCTCCAGAATTTAATACACATTAACTAAGGCTTCTTACTTTTTTCCCCCCAACTTTGTGGTTTTTTTCTCCTTTATGGGAATAATTTTACTAGACAAATTAAAATTTTCATGGTGGTAGAGAGCAAAAGATCTTGCAGTTACGGGAAAAGGACAGCTTTAAGGTTTTAGTCCCAATATCTGGAAGAAAAAGAGTAGCAAAAATAGATCAAAAACAAATTTGGGAAGTGGAAAAATGGACAATCTCTTTCTTGATTTTATATCCCCTAGAAGTAAAGTTTTGAAGTTACTGTGTTAAATATTGACAACATTCTACCAATAAGTGTGTGGGGACCTTTTTAAACAGTTGGAACATTATAGATTTTTGCAAGTTCACAAGCCCTGTGCTCACATTTCCAGTAAAACCTGCTGTCTAATACAAAGCTAAATGCCCCAGGGACATTGAAGTGAACATATTTTGCTGCTGGTTTAAGGACACCAGCAGTCATTTGTAGAGTTTACATGGCTTTCTTGTCAATACCTGCTGGTCACAGTTGGTGAAGAAGCAGTTTCACTTATGATCTGCTTGCTAATTAAGCATGGCAGCAGCCGCTCAGAGTGAAATTTTCAACAACCTGGCACACAAAAGGAAAGAATCAGATGTATTCTCAGAAGATTTCAATTTTTAAATCATTTCGATTCCATAGTTACTGGAACTGAAAGATAACAGAAATTACTTTGTCAGATTAACATATAACTCTTCTGATAAACTGTAACATACTGTATGTAGGATGAATATTTTAATCCTGATGTTCTACAAAATAATTTTTCAAGAGAAGGGAAGTTAAAAGGATTTGAAGCTATCCCAATACAGGCCAAAAATCTGTATAGTCTTCTGGTTCTCTTTTTCTTCAGTGGTTCATAATCTATCCTTTTCTGTAGACATCTTTCACCATCTAGCTGTACTTTTTGTTGGTTGTCCATTGCTTTACTTGCAGGAGGATTGCAAAGTTGGTGCTCTTCTGCACACAAAACATCCTAGAAAGTATCAGCAAAGCCACTTCATTACTCTGTTTCAAATTCTTTGTCTCCTTGGCCTTCAAAAGCCAGTTGTTTCTTTGCTGAATGATTATCATCTAACATCTTACTGCTGCTTGGTTTGTATCCATGTGTTGTCTCAGTTCATGCTTGTATTACAAACTCATAGACAGAAGTCTTTAACATTTGTACAGCCCCACCCAGTGGTTCCAGGCTTGAATTCCAAGACACATCGCAATACAGTAAACAAAATAACCACAAAATATTAGTTTCCTTGAGATCTCACTATTATGATATGTCCCTTGTGTGCAGGGAGGACAAATCTGGAGGGGCTGGTAACTAAATCTTGTAATGAAACAGAATACAGCAGTATTTCTCTGAGAGAAACCTTAAGATGGCAAAAGCATTAGTGCAACTACCAGAGGTGACTGAAAGGCCTCTTCTCACAGAGCAAAAAACCCACTGCACAAGGAACACTATCACATTCAAGCAAATTTCTGAGCATTTGCAAGCCATGCTCAAATTCTTTAAATAAAATACAGTAAATGTTTATATCTAGTTTGCAATTGCAACTTTTCAGTTCTTGTCCACCTATGCTTTATACTTGTCTTCTCCAAAAATGGACATTTGACATAATTGGGAAGACAATGCCTTTTGCAATTTTGTCGTGTTCCAAAAGGAGTGCTCCTGGTGAGGAACCAACACAGGCAGAGAAGCCCCCAGCCTGGAGCAGGCAGTTTTTGGGTGGTGACTGTGGTACCCCTGCCACTGTGAGCAGTACCTTGTGGGTATTGCAGGGGGACAGCAGCTCTCCTGCCTGGACACTCTGCAGTGATGTTCATGTCTACTCTGCTCAGCATAAGTACTGGAATAAACTTCTGTGAGGAAAAACATCTGATACGTGTTATTGCAAACCCGCTTTTGAGGAAAAGACTTTGAAAACTACACAGACTTTATACAGAAACCCTTTTTATTTTATTAGAGTCAAACTAAAGATCCTCTGGATAGATAGTAGGAAAAAAAAAGGCTTCAGGAATACATATATATATATATATATATATATATATATATGTATGTAAGATTTCATTTTAAAGACTGATATTCTTTCCCTGACCTTTGGCCATTTTTCTTTTAGTTTCTCAATAGCAAATGAAATTGAGCTATTAAACCCTCTGGAGATAATCAAAATTATGGCACAGTGAAAAATACATTAGGAAAAAAACCTACCAATATTTTTAAGTAAAGTAGTCCAAAAGAGTTAGAAAGCCTTAAAATTTCAATTTCATGATGTTTTACTGAACAGTCATTGCCTAGTCCTGAAAATTTTCCCAGTTCTCTTGTTTTGGTTTTTTTGTGTTGTGGTTTTGATTTTCATCACTTCATCGGTATCTATTCTTTGAAATGCAGCTCTTGACTGAGATTTTGGCTGCACCTATAATGAAATATTTTCTGCCACGGAATACTTGCTAAATGCTGACAATAATCACTAATAATCGGAAAATGTCACAGCAGGCAGCGCTGTCAGTGTATGAGTAGCCTCACACATGAAATTCTGCATTGGAGAACAAAGAATGAAAAGTCTTTGAGCTTCTTTCAATATCAACTGCTACTTATTATATATCAGGATTTTACTAAGTATGCTTCTAAGAAATACTTCAATGGAAAAAAGGTCACAAGAATGCCACCAGCACCATTTTATTTTCCAGTTGGAGACTTCTGTGCAAATGTTACTCCTGTGCAAAAATCCAATTCTGTTTGTGATGATGCAAGGATGACACAGTATTGTCTGTGAAGCTAGTTTTGCCCTGGGTAAGAACTTTTTGGCATCAAACTAGATGAAAAAGAACAGATGGTTATAGAATCATAATTAAGAAAAAGAAAAGGAAGAAGAAAAGCAAAGCATCACTGTCTCTTTTCCTGGACTTCCCCTGAAAGAAGTAGAAAGGAAGTGTTGAAAAAGTTGGATCATCTAATCCACGTAAGATTCAATCCAAAAATTACTATATCAAACACTTGAATTATAAAGAAGAGCCAGATGCTCAACATGAACTTGGACACTGCTAAATGGTCACTATAGGCATTCTCAAGAATTTAATACAATTAAACAGAAAAAGCCTTTACAGGTAGTTGTAAATTATCATATTCCTATTCATTAGCATAGAATTAATCAAACCCAGGTTGGCTTTAGGTCTCACTTGTTTTGCATCTGCCCTGAAGACATGGCATTCCTTATATTTGATTAAATATGGAACTTTTCTGAAGCATTGAGAAAACCCAAACCAACTCCCAAAAAAACTCCAGCAAAACAAAATCCAAAACCAACTGCCGGTAAAAGACAAAAAGTATTAATAATGAGAGCAAAAACAAATGTATTTTTAAAAATACAAAATACCTGAATTTTAGTTATTCAAGAGCTGTTTTTGTATAGCTGTCAGACAGCAGTGCCTCTGGGGAGAGCTTGGGATTACACTTCCCTTCTACATCTTGGCTTGTTGAAAGCTGACATCCTCTGCTAGTGCAAGATACAGTTCATAAACAAAACAGCCCTCTAAGAGCTAGTGCTGCAATCATAGCAACATAGGCAGATACAGATGAAGTTGCCACTGTCTTCTCACAACGAACTGCAAAGTGCACCAGCATCATCTTCAATGATCCTACACATGAATCTCTGCGTGTGCAGGTTCTTTCCTGCAGTTTAATTATGGGTTGTTTCATATGCAAACTAATCATGAAGTTTATGCTTTGTATTCTGCACTAAAACAACATTTTAAGTTGTTTACAATTAAGTTATAAGAATATAAATTTCATTCTAGTCTTTGATTCTCCTAAAAACAATTATGAAGCAGCAAGAATTTCAGAAAACAACTGTTAGTATTATTTAAATTTAATTATAGATCAAAGTTATGAGAGTAGGCAAAAGCATCAGAAGTTTCTCAGAACAGCTGAAAAATCTCTACATCTGACTTATTAAAAGTACATTAAAAATACAACTCTAACAATGTGCAATCTGGATAACTCCAGTAAAAATAGCTATAGCATCTAATCTATTCTGTGGCACATATTCAGGGGTTCAAAACAACAAACAAGAGATACAGGTGTGAGTGAAGATGCTAATAATTAAAAATATTGACTCTTGTTGCTTTACAATAACAAGAGTAAATATTTTTAATTATTGCTTTATAAATTCATTATAATCTATAATAACTGCCTTTAAAATCCACTTGTGCTGCAGTAGTATCTGTATAGTCACCATAGATGGAAGGAAATTAAGAAAAATAAAACTTGTGGCTTGGGATTGAAGAAGATGCAATTAAAGCACATGTAACCTTTTTGCTAGGCCTGCTCTGAGCCATTGCAAAATACTTGAGTCTGTATGAAACCAATGTATTCATCAAGTTCTATCAACTTGATTTTAATTTGAAAGTTGAAGGTGTATATATACATATAAATTAAAGATTACTGTGTAGTGTCTAAAGGCTAGCCGTGTTTATTGAAACAATAAGCACTGCTTTTTAACACCACCGATATTAAATCTTCATAGCAGCAATGTTTTTATTCAAAATCAGCTACGTGCCTGTAGTTATAAATTGTTGCCTTTCTCTAAGCACAGTGTTACAAAACAGATCACTTGATGAAGCAGCTCAAAAAACTGATGCGCTTGTGGCACCTTTAAGGTAGGCTATTTTTCTGAAGAATAAAGAATAAACCCCAAAATTTCAGCATATTTCTAAATTTCTATTCATCAGACAAGGAAAAATAGCCCAAGTATATTACATTTAGGCTGTTAAAAAGGTAAATTATAGGAAGCTTATATATTTATTTACTTCTAGAACTGGTAGGGATCACTGTCTGCCACAATTACATCCACAACACTTCATTCCTGACAAGAGTTTACAGTGTCTCTGTTAGCCCACAGCATGTCCATGGGACTCATGGCTATCAATCTGATAAATCTCAACGTGCTGTGTCAGTTTTAAGCAGCACCAACTGCTCAAGCACATAAACATCAGCAGCCACCAGGTGGTCTCTAGTACTTTATATCTGTGCCCTACACTGCCCTTCCTGATTTTCATTTTTAGAAATCCATTTTCAATTTCATTGCTCTGCTACCAATAATCAAATGGCAAAAGGTGTTGCCTGAAGCTGTATCTAGTGTCCCAAAAAGATAATCTGAAAAAAAGAAGGCTGAACTAAAACCAATATAAGATATTAAAAAACATTTTTATAATCTATTTCAAACAGAAGGTAATATGACAAAATTTTACACAGTGTTAATAGGAAGGAAGATATATCTGTAATATGAGTTTGTGCATTTATTTTTCTTCAGTTTCCCTGAAAAAAAACCCTAAAATTAATAAAAAAAAAAAATGACCCCAGGAGAGACTTTAAATTTGATATTTTTAAAGTGATAGATGAGATAGAATTAAAGCATTCTTTAGACCTAGTTCCACGTATAATAATAATAATTAAGCCAGATGATAAGATACAGGGAAAACTGAATTAATGATTTTTTTCTACTCATGGATTTCTTTCTTTGCTGTTTCTTTTTGTCATTGTTTCTAAAAATATGTTTACAAAACAAAATTGAAAGAAAGATGTGAACAGTGTTTCCACGGCAGTGACTTCAGGGTGGAGACAGTATCTTCTTCTCTCTTTGAGAAAAACCATTACAATAATCACATATCAACAAAAACATTTTAGAAATGTAGCAAATCAAATTGGGATTAAAGACATTTCCTCTAGAAATCCACCTCTATGTATATCTGTCTCTAAAACCTAATTTGCCTTTGCAGTTAAGTTTCTGGTAAACACATCAAAACCAAGAAGCCTCAACAAAACTTCACTTCAATTTACATTTAATGCCCCAAACAGCAGAGCTTTAAAACTTAGTAAATGAAATGATCAGCAAGGGATTTCTTAGCAAAATTTATCAATACAGGAAAAACCTTACCTAACACAGTAACCACAGATCAATAATAAGAGAACAAAGATTCACTTTCAACTAAAAGAATGCTTTTAAAATCTCAAGGCAATCTTCTGTTTGAGAGAATGATTATCACTTTCATGGTTGAAAGAGAAAACTTGATAGTATCAGAAATGCTTCTGAGCATGACTTGTTCTTATTCAAAGATTGTTAGTACTTTAAAAGAAAACAAACAAAACATCTTTATCAGATCACTCCAGACACAGATTCTGATGCCTCTTTCAGTGTCTAAATCCCCAAAGACAGACCTTTCTAACTGTGAGCTTCATAGCTAAAATATGATCTAGGCTATTAAAACATGCAATGCCTCATTTTCAGAACTTTCAGTAAAACTGAATAGTATTGTTATAGAGAAAATCTATGTAAGCAATTGTGAAGACAGTGTGAAGTTAATCCAGATATCACTGAGTGCTAGACATACACATACAGGCTGAGAAAACAGCCTGAGAGTTGGGGCTGTTCAGCTGGAGAAGACCTTGGGGAGACATGCCCCTTCCTGTACCTACAGGGGCCTGCAAGAGAGCAGGACAGGGACTTTTTACAAGGGCTTGCAGTGATAGGATAAGGGGGAGTGGCTTTAAACTGACAGAGGGTAGATTTATATTGGACATTTGGAAGAAATGCCTCACTTTGACGGGGGTGAGGCACTGGAACAGGTTGCCCAGAGAAGCTGTGGATGCCCCATCCCTGGCAGTGTTCAAGGCCAGATGGAGTTTTGAGCAGTCTGGTCTAGTAGAAGGTGTCCCTGCTCATGGTAGGAAGTCCCTTTCAACCCAACCCATTCTATAATTACTACTCTGCCAGGGGAAGCATAGAGGATAAGCACACTGAATTCTTAGGGTTTTATTACCCAAGGAGAAAAACAGAATAGAGATATAATTCTTAATGGTACTAGTGGATTAACTGCCACTTTGGAAGGATTAGAGGTTTAGCTTTTGAAAGAAAATTTGTTTCTAATTTTCAGTATTCTCAAAATAAAGTCCTCGTAAAACCCTGCCATGTAAAAATAGAAGCCTGACAATCTTTGCTTAAAAACTTCTATGACAGACATGAAATGATAGGAAAATTTCAGTGTGTGGTTTCCTCTCGATTACTGATGCATTTATATTGAATTACTGAGTTTCCCAAGGTGGGGAAGTGATCTCCAAGCAGAGGAAAGCTGGTCTCAAGGAGTATTTTGTGAATAGAGCTTCACCTTAGGACAAAATTGCTAGTGACATGAAATATTTTTTCTATATATTTTAATTAGACAATAATATGGAACAGTTGCAGGAAAAAATTGAAATATTCACATAGATTCTCTTTTTCGGCTTTTTAGATGACGATAGCTAAGATCACCACTTTGGGTGGCATGGGGACAATTTTCAATGGAACAATTTTCTGCCTTACACTCAGATGTTCTATGTACTAGCACAAGAGACAGGAAAAGCTGATCTGTGAGATAAAAAAAGATCATGTTTTAAAAACCCCAATCAAACACCAAAACAAGGAGCACAATCTACTGAAAACTATTTTCCTTTCCAAGTTATGTGAAGGAGGAGTCAGGTAAAGATGGGGATAGAACCCACATTCCCTTTCCCCTAAAGATATAATTTAATGAAATAGTTGTTCTTTAGGTTTGCATGAAATGAGGACCCTTTGTGAAATCAATGCAGACTGTTCCTAACTTAGAGAGTTGAATTAGTCTCTGAATCCACCACTGACTTGGAAGAGTCTAGAATCCTAATTTTAGCTTTATTAGGTGCCAAAATTATAGGGCATGAAGAGGGATGTGTGCGTAGTCACATGATGCAAACAGCTTTGTCTGACATTCTGAATCACGGAGCAGCATTACCTAAATATGGCCCTTGGCATCATCAACCCCCAATGATTCTGGAGAGATACAAGAGATTATTGCATATCCCCAAGTTTACTTGCCTTAATAAGCAAAAAATGCTGATATTTCAGTATACATATTTATCTGCAAATAAAGGTCTTAAATACCATCTCAGAAATGTCTGGCAATCCCTCAATATGCAACTATTTTTCAATTTAGATAATAATCTGTAATTCTGAATATCTCCAGTCACAAGCCATAAATCTTAAAATGCCTCTACAAATTTTCAAGTTTGCCCTCTGGAAAATTTAATTCAGACATATTAAACAGTTATCTTAAACAACAAATTTGTTCTGGTTTGTGCACCTAGCAGAATAATTTTCTATTAATGTTACTTGCTTTATAAAATGTAAGATAATAAAAATCAAAAACTTTTTTTTGTTATACAGTGAGTCAGAATACTTTGCCTTTTTTTTTCCTATTGGAACAATAGGAATTGATTGGAGACATAACCCTCTTTTACTTAAATGCTTAACATTACAGAAGCAAATAGACCCAGTGGCTTGACAGATAGAAAAAAAAAAGTCAAGACATTTTATTCTAATTTCAGCAGATATATGCCTCTGAATTAAAGGCAATTAAGAACATAGCATTAAAACCAATCGTTTCTTACAAAAGTATTTTAGCTGTTGTTCAGTTGGCTCTATTTAACTTGCATCTCAGTTCATCTTTCCATCACCATGTAAAACTTACTTCTACTTGAGATCATTATTTCCAGATAATAATAAATAAACCAAACCCAAAACCAAACACTTCCATTCCAAACCTCCCTTACAGTAAAAAACTTTTTCTTATGTTCATATGGAATTCATGTGCTTCAGTTTATGTCCATTATCTCTTGTTCTGCCACTGGGCACCACTGAGAAGAGTAGGGGTTCATCTTTGCACTCTCCAATTAGATATTTATAAACGCTGATAAGGTTCTTCTGAGCCTTCTCTTTAAGCACCCACATCTTTGACGGAGAAGACACGACACACAGGGCAAAATGTCTCCAATACCTTTTTGATATCAGAACCACAAAAAAGGAAGCTAATCTTCTAAGAGAGGCAGAGTACTTTAATATTTATAAAACTGCTTTTAACAACAAAAGAACTTGCCTACAAGGACGTCACCACAAGAGCAGAGTCAGGCTCTTCAGGGTCTTGCTTGGTGGGAGGACACAAGACAACAGATGTAAGCTGGGACATGAGATTCAAAATGCCTATAAAGAAAAGTGGTTTTGGTCGAAGGACAGTCAGGCATGGGAACAGGCTGCTCCAGGAGGTGGTCCTGTCTCTGTCCTTAGATGTCTTCCAGACCAAACTGGGAAAACCCTGAGTAACCTGGCCTGACTTCCAACAGAAGTCCTTCCTTTTTGAGCAGAGGGCTGGACCAAGATACCACCAGAGGTATCTTCCAACCTGAATTTATTGTATGAGCTTATACTCTATGACAGAAGGGTCCACTATTCATTTTAAAGGAACAGAATAAGGTCAGAGCTAGCTCTACCACTGTTAAACAAAAACAAACAAACAAATAAAAACAAACAAACAAACAAAAATATATTTTAAAAAACCCAAACCAATACACCATCTATATTCTAGAAATACACCAAATATGACCACAAATAACACACTGTATGGGTAAGAAAAAAGGTATTAAAGCAGAGGTAGGTAAGAGAAAGAGATGTTAAATGCTAATTCTGTAACAAGTTTTACACATACAGAAAGAAACAAAATGGTGCAGGAAATAGCACTTCTGGCTGACTATCATCTTGCACACTGCATATGCTGCAAATTACAGGTTCTCATGCTTCCAAGCAAGCATGGATAAAAAAACTTTATTACCTACAACATAAAAAAATCAACATTCCATTCTGGAAGAATTTACTTCTTCCCAGTTTCAACATGACTAGGTTTGGTTTCAACAATTATAGTTCTTGTTGCTCAGCAGTTGTTTAACAAGTCAGAGGCAAGAAGTGTGTTCAGAACTCTCCTCATCCAATACCCTGTCTGTCTTCTCAGACATTTCAGTGGAAGCAGGTGCAAGTCTTTCAAAAGTGAGTTAGAGTGCACTGTGCAGATTTAATAACTGCTTTCCTAGCTAGAAGACTGAAGTGCTCTAAAAAAAAAAAAAAAAAGAGAGAAAACTGAAGTTCTCTAGCAATCCCTTGGGCCAATTACACAGATCAGAGATGGAATGATTCAAAGCATGATGGACCTGTCTTTTCAATTCTTATCCTGATTATTTTAGCATGAAAAGAGTTCATTCTTGCTAAAGGTGGAATCAGCTCAACTGCAGCTGACCTAGACAGCTACATAAAATTTCAGAGTTGTCCAACTTTTTTCTGATTAAGAAAAGAAGCAGATGATGCAACTTGGTGTCTGGTGCAATATTGCTTATTTACAGAGTTAAATTTCTGCTTTTCTTAGCACAACAATTCACAAGCAAGTAAGCTTTCTGTTCCCTACTATTCTCCTTCATCTACCATTCCATCTAAAAGCCCTCACAAAGCAGTGTCTGAATTCACACTTCAAGTAATAATTTAAGGAAGGTCATGAGCATTTGGTTAATTTTTCACTTTTGTGCCATTTTCTCATTTTTTCTAAGATTTATTTCAGCAAAAGCCCTCAGCTACAAGTATTGCTATTTTACTGGGTAGTATACCTTTGCTGTGATGCTTCTTAAAGACAGCGGCTAAGCATCTTGTCAGCTAGCATTGTTTAAACAGAGTTTAAATGTTTCTGTCCTCTGACCTAAGTGTGAAAAATAGTGACCCCATGCTTCTTCAGCAAATATTTACAATGTAACTTTTAATACTGAATGTGTTTTCCCTATTTTCTTGTCCATCCACTTATCCAACTACTCTGAGCTACTGTGACTGTAGTATCCAAGAATCGCACTGACTGACTGCATCCATTTCTACTTTTTATTCTGAAGGTGCAAGCAGTGATAGCTATGACCACTCTTCTGTGATGCTTTTGTTACATGAAATTGTTCCTTTGTTAGCTTTCCAAAGAGATAAATTTATCCTCCAGTGGGATCCTACTCTCATGTCAAATTCCAACACTGTACAATAAAGCAATAGAGGTCCTTTCTAGAACGACAAGAACTGGTTCACGCAGTCCTGGGCTGCGCTATGTTAATACTCACATTAATCTCTGTGACAGATAGAGGGGAAACACAGCATATACACCAAGATTATATAGAAAAACATGAAACCAAGGGTTTCAATTCAAGAATTAGAATGGCAGAGTGATATTTCAGGCTTGCAGACTGTCTTGAAAAAACCTTCACAATGCTTGGGGATAAGAAAAATCAAAGCAAAAAGAGAAAGAGAGATAGAAGTGAACTGGTTACTTTACAAAAGCAATTAGTGAGAAATTCAAACCAAACAAATATTATTTCTTAACAGTAGCCTCAGAAATGACTGAGCACAAAATTCATATCAGATGATCACAAACCAAGTGCATGGAAAAAGTGAAGACCCTCTAGCTCCTAAAGTTGAAGAAATGAGCATGATAAACATGCCAGATTAACTTCAAGGTTAATTTCAGGCATCTTAGAATTTCTCCTTTGCACTGTGGACATTTTTCAATTCTTCTTGAGCCTACATTGTTCTCAAAATAAGACAGTCAGGGTAGGTAGACAATATTTGTTTAGACTACCATTTGGCCTAGGTTCTGGGACTAAAACCTTGGTTTAAGGCCCCCCAACTTGTAGTGCTGGTTCAATATTAACACGACAGCATTATCACATTCCTATAGCATCCATGGTTTTCTCCAGGAATTGGCTATCACTGCTGGAGATTGTTAATTTCTAACCTGAGTGATCTGTTACCACATGGCTGCAGATGGATTTCAGACACCAATTATATGGACGATAAAACACTGCCTTTTCACAACAAGGCTCTACAGTTGAGCCCTTTCCACATACAGCTGCTGGCCAACTGTTGATTATTCACAGCAGAAAGCTCAGCTTTTCCACTGACAGCCAATCTGAGCCCTGTCTATAAAGTCAAGCCCAGCAGATCAAAACAGACTCAGTTCTGTGCCAAATGAAGAATCCAATGAAGGGCAAAGAAGGCTGTACTTAGAAATGCAGTGCAGTGTACAATCACTTTCTGGACTGTGAAAGAGATGAGCAGGAAAATAGATGGCACTGGTCTCTGCAGACAAAGACAGTTCCCTTTTACACTGGTGTCATATGGAGAAATTGGATTACCGCACAATAACAAGTCCAATAAGCACAGATTATGAGTGTAGGATAGAAAGTAATTTACCACTAGATAAATCCCAGACATTTCTCTTACCCAGACTGCATTAAAACAGGATCATCTATCTTTCCACCCTGTTGTTCAATGTGTTTCTTATTCTTTGCTCCCCCAAGAAAGAACAATACATGAATTTCTTTATTGTATTCTATTTACTCTCTACTAGCCTCTCCAAAACAGTTTCACATGCAGAAGATTAAATCTATTTGCAAGAAGGTGCAACAGTATTTTTCACTTGTCTGCATTTTCACTGGGAGATAACGTGGATCTATGATTGTACTCTCAGACAATCACACAGAGTACACCTTACTTTGCCAGCTAGGATCTGAGGTCACATCAGTGTAAGAAAACTCCGGAGTATTAGGCCAAATTAAATCTACAATATTGATCTATGTGTACAGATATTTCTTAAGAAATATAATGGCCATTCAGTGAAATATACTGAATGGAGAGAAGAGAGAAGTGTTATATATGTATTGAATTAATATGATTTAAATAAAAATGATTAGTTCATTTTAACATTGAAAGGATTGTCTAGTTACCTTGGAGGAAAACCATTTATAGATTTATAGCTCCTCCCACTTCACTCAGCCTTCCTAAATTCATTCTCTTGACGTTAAGTTAGAAGGAGCTAATATATAAAACTTCAAACAGGGAAAATCTTTTCCTTATTACCTAAACAATAGGATGGTTTTATTCACTTTTCAGAGCCATTCCACATTAAACAGGAATGTATTAAAGCTAAGTAAGTATTTACTCAGAAGCAAAATTTAAATATTTAAATTCAAATATTTTAGATATTACAAGGTCAAGATGAAATTATTTCATACTTATGTAACTAACTGGAAGGTAGAATTTGTATTCTGAAGCTCCAGTAGTACAATGAATTAGTTCACTTAGGAAGTAAAATTCCTCAGATAATTTGTAGAAGGGGAAAACTTGCTCTTTGTTAAAAAAAAAAAAAAAAAAACCAAGAAAAGAAAAGATTTTCCATTAAGCTAGGTGAAACAAACTCCACTATTTATACAGATTTCCTGCTGCCAGCATGGTAACAACATGAGCCTACAACTCAGATTCCTGAAATGCATAGTCCTCTTAAAGTTAGTTAGGAGTAGGAAGACAGTAATGCTATTAAACATAATCAGCATTTTCTCAGGTAATATTGTGCTGAAATAGTGTGTGGACAGGTACATTCCCTCCAAAAGTTTCTTACCAGCCCTATGCTGATTGCTAAAATATATTCATGCCTTATATAAGTACATTTTAAAATGCTAAGAACAAATTCAACGCAATTACACACTACAATACATTTAAACCCCTGTGCATGAGGCACATTCTCCTACTGAAAATGTCTCATTCAACAGCTACAAACCTGAAACTTAATTCTGAATCTCACCCAAAGCTCCCTGTATAACAACTCACAGTATATACTTGGTTGCTCCATCTGTTTGAAAAATAAGATTATAACAAGATTGAAAAAACAAATTTAATCTTCCTATCCACAACTAAAAAAATCAGCAAAAGAAAAAGAATAAAGTAACTATTGCCATTAATAGCTATGCACAATTAACACATTTTGTGGGACCAGGATCAACAGCACATGGCTGAACAGACAGAGAATACTAATGTCAAAATACTAATGCACATATAATACATCATATGCAGCAACAAATGATGGGTTTTGAATCATAATTTTTAAAAATTACTCTGTAATTTTAACATTCTTCTTTTTCTGGAGCTTTTTAGCAAGGAACCATTTATAGATAAACACAAAATCATCTTGACTGAAACAATACTTGCAATTTAAGACCTATCTAGTTATTTCCTTCCTCGTATATACATATGCACATATAAATTATTATTTCCATTTAATTAAATTAATTACATTAAATATATTAATTTCCATTTTATTTATTAATTAAATTTAATCAAATTAATTAAAGATGAGAATATCCCAGGATCACAAAAAGTAAAGCAGAAACAACAGAGTAGCCCATATTTTTTATTTATATTATGAAATAATATGATCAGCTTTTACAGGAATAAACATGTTAAAACATGTATGGTATTATTCCACAATTGGCTGAACAATTAATTGCCTTAATCAGTATATACTATATTATCTGATATTTTTTCTTGTGGCAATTTTACACTCTGAATATTAGAGTTTTTACAGACACAAAACAAAATGCTTTAACAGCATTTTCTTCTAGTGCAAGCTAGCCAAATTTAAATATCTCCCAGCAGGCAACAGAGAGCCCTGTTCGATGCTCATGTATTTCTATTGGCTTCCATTTGATTGAAGGAAACTGCTTCACTATAGAAGCCAAGTGGAACAATTCCTTAGAGTATTACAGCACCATGTTCTGTGTGTGTGACCACACAAGGATTCAAAAAAAGAATGATATAGTGTTCTTTTCAGAATAGCAGATTATCTAACTTTGAGTAAGGACTATTTTGTGAAGATTTCTATTATTTCCATTTTCTAAAGCTCTATGCATAATTATCATAACAGTTCTCTTTTCAAGATAAATTTAGTGTTCAAACTTCAGTTTTCTGTCATTGGCACTATTTATACTCTCAGGATACAGGAGATAAAGTGCAAGCATAAAAAGCTCGCCATTAACCTTTTAAATAACTGTCTTAAACTTCCATAATTTTGCAGAGGGGAGATTTTAAAAGGACTGAAAACAACATAAGTGTTCAGCTCTCTAACTTGCTAAAGAGGCCTAAGCTCTCAGGAGCGTTTGCAGTGTATAGGCACGAATCTTACTTTAGGATCCAGAAACTTGGAGCTAAGATAAGAATGCAGCAGACTATGAAAATAAAGAGCCTTTTGTTCTTCATTCTCCAGTGCACATATCAGATTTTGAATTTAGAAAACCCTAAAAGCACAAAAAGTCTACACACAGTAAGTATATTTCATTACTCTACTATAGGACGTGAGGAAAAATACCATACCCAGGAAAGGTTGCCGAAGAAGACTTCATATTGTACAGTACAGAACAAAATCAAAGCCATAAAATGAAATTCTGTAAATTAAGTAGATTTAAAAGGCCCAACAAAACACCATCTAAGTAAACTGAACTATTTATTTACAGAATAAGCTAAAGGTAGCACGTGGCACAAAGGAAGCAGAGTCATAGTTTGTGAGACTGAAATAACCTAATGCTTGGGGATAAGGTCTAAAATATTTCTGACATTGGCAATCTAGAAAAAAACCCAAACCATTAAATGTTTATTTCCATATTACATCTCAAGAATTTAGCACTAGAAAGTGTCAAAGCTGACAATTGCAAATTATTTTCTGTTTCAAACTTGATAGTATTTACCTTTATAAATGGAGCAATGGAAAACACAGTGCTGTGAGAATCAATGTGAGCCACGTCCGGAAGATGCTCGAGTCTGCCTGTTATAAGATACGAACTTCTTTTATCCTGAAAATTACATACATGTTCTTCATATATGACAAAGTTACAAAATTAAGTATTCCATTATAATATCTGTGTAAGTATTACTTTAAAGAATTTTTGTATCTAGAAAAAATAAACAACAAATTCTGAATTTCCAGTAAAAATTTAATTTTTAAAAATTTTGTGTTACAAACTATTGTTTGCCGTTATTTAATAAGGTCTGCTTTCCATATAAAATGCAGTGAACAGCTTAGCTGAGTAACATGGCATTTTTATGGCTATGATTTTAACTAGTTAAGCCATGGAAATAGATGACAGCTACTTTATTTTTAATCTTACTGTTGGAGAAAAGCTGTAAACTTTCTCCTTCCAGAAATAATCCACAAACTGACTGCTGTCAACTGCTTGCTGGAGGGAAAGTCTGTCAACCAGGGAGGGTGGAGACAGGAAAGACAAGCTCCCTCTTTCCATGTGTAAATACCTTTCTTGAAAAAATGGAAGGTAAATCTTATAGAACCTTTGTAAATTAAAGACCTATTCTGTGTGAACCTTTAAAAAATGATATTTATAGTATCCAACACTTTGATTCAGGAAGAACTATGTCTGACTAGAATTTCTTATCAAAGAGAAATGATGCTATTCAAGTGCTCTGAATGAAACCCTGTATCTTTGTTCCTTAAAAATGAAAGCATATCTTGTAAGAGCTGATTCTGGATTCTGAGGGATGTAGTGTGTCCTTTATAAACCTCAAACACATTTATACCAAAATTCAAACTCTTAGCAGATTTCTGGGTCTAAAACATATTGGTCCTTTACCATTATTTTGTTGAACACTTACCTGCCTACAGAGGGTGTAATGAAGATCATTACTATCTATAAGGAGTTTTTTACCTTGCAAACACTATATAAATGCTAAATTATGACAAGGACAGAAGTCGCCCAGTGTATCCCAATCCAGAAGCCAAAATGTTATGCTTGTATTTGAATTACCTTATTAATTCATGTCTAAAACCCAGTATCTCTACTGATAATTTGCCATTAATCAAAATAATCTATATCCCTAATACCTCACTTCAATTTTTTTCTTCAGATACCCACTAAGATCCCATTGTAAATAAATACATTCTCAGAACACATTTTTCTGTTGTCAATTTCTGGGAAAAAAAAAAAGTCTACTGTTTGGAGTTCACAAAAACTGAAATTCAACATCTTTTTTACCTCTTTGAACAGTTTTCTTCACTTGCAGAAACTTAAACGGCACAAAGTGGTTAGTTAGCAATCTGGAGAGTTGTAGTAGGAAAAAATATTAAATAATTTTCTCTGTTGTTCTGCGGGTAATGTGTAATGTTACTTAATAACTATATCTGCACCTTTTATAACCTCAGTTGAAAAAGATTTGCTCTGCCTTTCCAAGTTGAACAGATGTACAGAGTTAACAGGAAATTTTAGACAACAACAAAAAGAAGAACAAACAAAAGCAATTATTTTTCTGAAATTCACATGATGAGCCTATATGCATTTATATTGATTTTGGAAATAAAAGTAAAGGCTAGAGCTGCATACTTGCATAGGTGCCCATTCACAATTTTTCAATTCCCACCTGTCCACTGCAGCTTAGATGCCAAGAGGCATTTCTTTCCAAATTCAGGAGGCATCCTAAGAGGCCTTAGCATCACATAGAGAAGCAAAATTCTCCCACTTTTCTGATGGAATTACTACAGAATATGAATTTAGAATCAAACTGCAAAGACTAGATTGCTTCTCAAAACCAGTGTCAAGGTATTAAGTTGAGAGTACAATTAGCTCATCACTGTCCCTAGGACACTATATCCTCATTTCAAGGCAGAGAAAAAATAGAATCATCATTTTCAGTATTTTAAGTGCTATCTTTGCAGTTTTCTGTAAATGGAAAGTTGTTTGATTAAAAAGTTCCTTTTTATCACTCTTCTACATGCACACACACAAACAAAATATATCTTTTTTAGCTAAAAGCAATAGTATCAGTCACTTGCTAAACAAACAGAAAACTCCTTCTTGTCACATAATATTGACTAAATTTTACTGCAGCAAAACAGCTTGATTCTAGACCAAACTTAAATAATTTGATCTTAAACACAGAGCACAGAGTCTCACCCTAGCAATCTTAAGCATTGCTTGCAAAGAGGATAGTTCAGTGTCTTTTCTCACTGCTGCTGGCAAAGCAGGTGAGTGTGAATAGCAAGAGAAAATACAGAATACAGAAGCAATTTTTCTCAAAAATTTTTTTTGCTATTTGAAGGAAGCAAAAAAAAAAAAAGCCCTTGCATTTTTTAACATGAGGTACACAAGTGCTTCACCTGAATGAAAGGCCATTTGGTTTCAAAAACTTCAGCTATAGAGCAATTAATTCATCTCTATTTTGCAATCAATTTCAAGATTACATATTTCAAATTCCCCATAACTATAACAAGCCCAGAGGTTCATTCGCCCTATAAAAATAAGGTGGGGAAATAAATTTAAAGCAAAAAAAATGCAGTGCCTGTATGACAAGTAAAATAGTATCTTCCCTCTATCAAACATATGGTATGAGTAATTCACAGTCATACACTCCAACATGGGTAAAAAGGCAGCTGTCAGTTGGTTCCAGTGCTATTAAACCAGAACAAGGAAAGATGGTGAAGTGATATTTCTATCTGTTAATTTTCCTCGTCACACAGCAGTAGTAAAATTATTACTGCTGTTACTAACTATAATTATTAACAATTACATCATTAATGAAGCATGAAAGTGAGGTGAAAGGGAAAGTAGTGGAATTGTGATCAGTGCCACAAAATTCAACTGGGAACATTATTAATTGTGCACCCCTTTTGATATTAGGGCCATTTTCCTTAAAAACCAGAATAATGGGACTGAGGGCACCCTCAGCAAGCTGGCAGAGCATATGAAATAAGGAGTACTTGTGCTGTCATCAAGTGGGATCTCAACAGGCTGGAGAAATAAAGTTCAGCAAAAGGAAATACATGTTCTTCACCCAGAGAGAAATAACTGTGTGCACTGGTAAAAGTCTTGGGACCAACAGAGGAAAAGAACTGGGTATTAAAGGATGGGGAGAGTCCTGGTGGGCAAGAAGTTAGACATGAGTCAGCAAAGTGCCCATGTGGCAATGAAAGTCAACATTTTTTGTGTTAGGAAAAACAGTGTCAGCAGGCTGAGAGAGATGGTTCTCCCCCTCAGCACCAGTAAGGTCACATCTGGAATATTGCCTCCTGTTCTGGGCTCCCCAGTACAGAAAGGACATGGACACACTGGTGCACATCCAGTATGTACATCCAGGACACAGAGAGGATATGGATCTTGGAGCACCTGTCACATGAAGAAAGGCAGGAAGAGTTGAATTACTTTATCCTGGAGAAGGCTCAGGAGGGATCTTAAGCAGCAATTATAAATACTTGATGGGAAGGAGAAGCCAATCCTTTTAAAAACAAATATTATGAGAAAGGAAATTCAGAATCCACTCTCTCCAGATTTCAGTAAAGAATTTGATATGGCATCACCCAGCAATTATTTACTGAGTTGGAAATATACGCATAACACAAAAAGTAAAGTTGATATAAAGGTGATTAATGGTAACATATTGAATGGACTTCTTTAAAATCGTTCTTCACACTCATCTTATTACATGTCTGTAAATGTGATGAAAAGCAGAGGTGTTTTGATAAAAACTGGTTACAGGAAGCCCTCTTGATACAGGGGAGGTTCTTGCTAACTTACAGAAGAAATCAGAGTAGCATTTGCACAGGCATATTAGAAATGGCAAACCTTCAGCAACTCTTCAAAGCCACGTAATTATGAATAGCAGAATTTCTGTGATTATTTCTGTGATGGTCTCTTACCATCTGAGAGCAACACAAAAAGATAAATCACACACCCATGTTTACTATTACCAGACTAAACCAACCTGGCCTGTCTCTAAAACAAACTTGATATTCGCCAGTATTTGACACAGTATTTTCAAAAGACCGTGTGGAGCATCAGCACTCTTACTCAAGACTTTGAGCAAACACTTCAGGTACAAGGATCAGAATTCAGGAGAATCAACTTACTTGCCTCTGTATCTTCCTATTTATTCTGTTTTACCAGACAGACTAAAAGGTGCTTGCTCTGCTTGGATGATCCTACCACATAAAAGCTGAGCAAGACACATGCTCGATGTTTATAATTTATTGAGAGCTACACATCGAGGAAGGAGCTGGTTTTAAGTAACAATATCGAGAGACTAAAAATTAGGAATCAAAGAATATATTTAGGCTGAAAGTTCAAAGAAAGCCCTAAGCACTAGAAGAGAGGTTTTGAAATGTCTTTCCAGAAAGAGCAACAGGGCAATGTACTTACAGATAGACTGTTGACAACTTTATGGCTGAAATTAGATAAGATTGTTATCTAACTCAGAAAGGTCTTTTCTTCAGCTCTGAATTACTACAGTGATCAACTACTCCCTGTTCTGCTCCCCTCCTTCTCAGACTCTTTGCTCACACTATTCCCACTAAAGTTCAATTAGGTCCATGAGAGGACTTAATGCAATTTTTTATCCCTAAGAGACAAAAAATCTTAAGACTTAAACTCCTACCCCTCTAGCTTAAATGGTTTTATAGAATATTGCATCAAAGCAGATGACTAGAAGATCTCCTTGAGATCAGAAGATTGAATCAGTAGCTAAACAGAGCAGTGCACTGCAAACATACTGAAATGATATCACTGCTTTGGGTATTCATTGAATATTTGTCCTCCTTGCCAGTTTAATGGATTCCTGCTTACTATGTAAACAGTCAAAGAGGGAATTTGATTGTACTCAAAGCAAATACACCTCAAATGCTGTCACTATTCAGAATCATGTAATTTGACCTGTCTGTTAAGACATACAACTATCCCCACCCTCCACAACATGACACTTTTATGTTAATGATTGAACAACCCATTCAGAAGTTTTCCAGGGCAGTAGGTAAAGCAAAAACAGCTACAGAAAACAGAGAGGGAATATTCACATGACTACAGCTGCTGGCCAGTTGTCACATAGTTATTTGTATAGTAGTTAGTGAACATTGGGCAACGTTGCAGACAACCAACTCTTCTCCATTCAGGTCTTTTCAAAGCTGTGTCCATCAATAAACAAGCAGCACTGTGGTTTCTTGACCCAAAAAGCATGCCCAACCTGTTGCAAATGTTGAAAAGGTAGGTGGATCTGTCATTCACGAACTCCACAATCCCTGGTATCAAACACAAGTCATTATTCTAAGGCAAATAAAGTCTGGTGAGTGTGAACACATTTCCTCACCCCTCGCTGGCTGACAAATGATTTTTTTCATTTTGTTTTAGAAAAGAAGCAAATGTTTTTCCAATATAAGTCAATCCAACAATTGACAGTCAAAAAAAATGGACTGGAATTTACACAGTGACATATATCCTTCAAATCCCAAACCAGAACTCCCATATTTAATTTATGACTTACAAAGCCAAAGCACTGGCTGGAAAAATGTCAGTTACACAGAAAAAAAGTACTTTTATTATAATGGTATCTCAGAAAAATAAACGTACACTAATTAATAAACTTTGGCCACTCTGTGGACTGCTGTCCATGACAGAATTTCCAGTTAGAGATGGAAGATTTGGAAAACAAATTGTTCTCCTGTTGCCAGTTCAAAGATGAACTCCACTTTTACTGACTGTCATTTGACCTCTACCATTTCTTATTTGGTAACAAACCAATTTCTCAACAACTGAATCTCTTAATTGCTTGATTATAGTCTAGACCAAAGCTTCCACCTTTAATGCCATAAAATTGTTTGTGTGAGTATAATTTTGTTTAACAATGACCTGCAGTCTTGGATTTGACAGAAAGACTTGATTTGCAAATGTTCTTCCCCACCTGACTAGTCTCCTTTTAAATTTTTGTCTTTTGATTTCTGGCTTGTACTTATCTTTGTCTTCCTTATTTCGTTGCTGTAGAACAGTGATATGAAAACTACTGCATCCAGGCTTGCTTTCAAAGTAAGCATATTGAGTGGTTAGCCTGGCTCATATGTCCTTGCTTACCTCACAGATTTCTATGTTATTATTAGTTTCTTCTACTACCATAGCAGTCTTTTGCCACACACATACACAGACTTTTACAATAAGCTCACAACTTATGAAACTTGCAAGTCACACGTGCTGTCAAAGCACACGAACTCCTGAAGTCCCCCATTCTGATGCAATGTACAGGATCCATCTATAACACATAACATCTTTTTAATCAAAAAGCAGTATTTTTACATAAGTGGAACAAAAGAATTTAATAATATTTGCCATTTACAGTTTTGTCAAAAATATGCTAGGCTACTAAAGCAATTAACCTCAATCTAAATTAGTTCCATTTGAAATGACAAAATCTCCGTCTAGTTTTGCCAGCAACAAACCTAGTGAAATATATGAAAATTCACAAAATTAAGTACGAATAATTTCTACAATATGAAACCATTATCTCAGACTAAAGCTGTCATTTTGTATTTTATGATGAAATACCTGGCACACAAATCACACAAACATCTTACTGAACAGTAGTTCTCCCCAGTTCAGCTCATTTAGCAGGCAAATGTCAAGAACTATTACATTACTGCCTTAGAGGCAGTAAGTGAAATTCTTGGAAGTAGCTTATGACATTTTTTAAAGCTTTTTTTCAAAGGGTGTAAATAATCAAAGCAGACATCACACAGATTTTAGTTGCTGTAGTTGAGAAAAACAACATTTTCAATGGAAGTTGTGCTATCCCTTGTCCAAGTTTTCCCCATTCTGTATCTCAGAAAATATGGGTTTGTATACACTAAAAACAGAAGGTAAAACAGCCTGGTTATTCTCAGTCTTTTCAAGTGTGGCAAAAATAAGAGGACATATGTGATTCTAAAGCATCATCCTTACACTCCACCACCTCCAACTCTGCAAGACATTTCAGGCTGTAATGTGTAAATCATTACTACATGCTCTCATAGTACTTTCTATTTAATCAGGAGAGAAGAAAGATCCCCTCCAGAGTTACAATAAATAACTACAGTTTTGTTTTAAATGAAATGATGTAGTTTATATCTGACCTGAGTTTCAGCCTTTTCCTAGTGGGAAATATAAATTCAGCATTTGGATACATAATCCTACAGCTCTCAGAAGAAGCCGAATCCACCGCGAACACTTCACATGATTTATAGCTCTCCTCCAGATTCAGATGACAAGTCTCGGCGGAGCAGGTGCAACGGGGTATTTTTTCCTTCCTTCAGACATCATTCCCTCGTATGTAAATTAATTAGCAAGTCTTCCTCACTTTCGCGTAAGCAGGGAAGATGAAGCTAATGGAATATCAGCGTTTGGTTTCTCACGAGGAGCGGGAGAGGGGAGGGAAAGGAGGGAGGGAGGCAGGGAGGGGGCTCACTGTTGTTACTGCTGGAACCACAGCGATTTTTACAGCGTCAGCGGCGATAAAGTGAGCCTGGCTCCCGCGCACTTATGCCAAGAGAGCGATTTTTAAACCACGGGCAGGATTTACGGGAACGAAGCGAACACACCCCGCACACCTCCCGCGGCAACATGAGCCTTGCTGTCCCCACTGCCAGCAAGTTGGAGCTGCCCTGCCCGCCCCGCCTGCCCTGCCCCTTCCCTGGCTGCCAGGGGAACGGGGAGCGCGTCCCGACTCCCATTACCTCCTCCGGAGCCATGGAGAGCGCTGCGGCCGCGGCTCGCCCGGCGCGGAGCGGAGCGGAGGGGCCGGGGCTCCCCGCGCTCCCTCACCCGCCGCGCCGCGAGCCACTGGCACAGCCCGCTCCACATAAATGCATTAACAGCAGCCACATCATGATTAATTCATCAGTCCCAGGGACCAGGGGAGGAGGCAGGCGCGGGGGCTGGGGAGAGGCAGGGCGCACGGGACGGTCCCTTCTCCCGGAGTTCGCACCCGGCACAGGGCTCCGCCAGCCCGGAGCGAGGAAGTGGGGGATGCCGCGCCAGCGTCAGGCTTTCCGTGGGTGCCCGTGCGCTGCTCGGGCTGAGGGAGGGCGGGGTCTCCTGGACGGGTCACCGGGCGGCACCCCCGCTCCCGGCCGGCAGGACCGCGCTGGGAGCCGGCCGGGAAGAGCGAGGGAACCGTGGGAAGTCGGGAAGGCTCCGTGCCACGAAGCGGGCTGCAGTCACCGCTCAGCTGGACGCGGGAGCATCCTCAGTTCCACGGGCGGGGGCTGCAGCCCCTCCTTGTCTCCTGGCTGACAGCGGCCCGCCAGGTGCCTTGGCTGTGGAGCCGGGCTCCGGAGCCCCGAGCTGCCGGCACGGAGGGCCAGCCGGGCAGTACAAGCATCCCGGGCATCCGTGTGCCGTGATCGCTGTAGCAGGACTAAGCTCATTTGCACACATGTGTCCAAAACCCCTCCTCAGCCTTGGTGAAAACGACTCGGCCACGCGCCAGCTGCTGGAGCCAGGTTTGTCCGTGCAACACATCATTGGTGTTGGTGTGAGCTTGCCTTGGTCTGCTGAGGCAGCAACACTGGCTCCTTCCCCAGAGATTTTCTGCCCTGTCTTCTGAGGGCAGCGCCAATTTCTTCAAATACCATTTGTTAAACTAGCGGTACGCTGGACTTTGAGTTTCTTCACAGAAGGGGCAAAAGACCACTGCGACTTTCAGGGTTTCAGGGCAGCTGTTAAATGCAGGAACCCCTTTGCATTTCTCTGCCTTTGTTTTCCCCTCCAAATATAGGTAGAAGTCCTTTAAGTCCACCATCCCCCTCCAATACTTAATACAAGATGTACTTTACAACACCAAGCAAGACACCAGCTCGCCTTCTTAGTCAGGTAGGTCCCTAGTCAGGTGATGAAATTTGTGTAGAACAGATGATTTATCACTGCCTCACTTCATCTATACAACCAGGTTTGCCTACCTATTTTCTTACTCCAAGGGAATGTACTTGAATGGGATATTACCACGGTTTAACAATTCCTTATTGATCATGCGCCAGGAGCAAAAATCACCTCTTGCAGATTTTAGATTAGGAAAGAATCTTCAAGCTGATACAGCTATATATAGAGATTTCCAACTACCAGACAGAGCTCATATGCTTTACATAGAGAGATCCCCAAATTGTCACAAGCCCTAAGGGAGGTAATCATAGGCAAACAGGTTTAAAGCTGTGTAAGGAAGAAGAAGAAAATACATAAAAAAGTAGAGCAGTTTAATGGGAAAAATTCATTCGCATGACACACTAATTTTACTTTTGTGTTATGCTGTAGATTTGTGTTACTCATACACAAAAGAATAATTAATTCCACAGTTAAGGCTGTGTTGTGGTTTGCACTTATGGTGGGACTAAAAATCTCTAGGTTCAATACTTGAATGCTGCATTTACACAGCATAAATATAGCACAATAGCACATAAAAATTACAGTTGAATTTTCTTTTTAAAAACTAATACATACTTGCCTTCTACAGAGAAAAATCTTAATTGTCCACTTTTTCCTGATTTTCCCATTTTCATCTGTGAATTCTGAACGTTCCTGCATATATTAGAAGCCATTCATACTGTAGGAAAAGGACACAAATAATGCTGATTTTGAACTTTTAAAATTAAGCAGAAATAGGGTAATGCAGACTATATCCACAACATTACTTCATTGCACTTGGTACTGATCTTCTAAGATAATAACATAATAGTAGATTCAATTGTTCTACCTACATTTTTTGGAGAAAAAAAAAGTATTCAACCAGAACCAAATATTTCTTGCAAAAACTGATGCATTCATCTGGAAAAGTAAAAAAAAATGGGATTTGATTAAAACCTCTGAATCACCAATCCAAAACTCTGGTTTTTAGCAGATATATACCTAACATCTTCTGTAATCCAGTGCTTCGTGTTAAAATCAGTTCATCTCACTCTTCCTAGTGAAGGCAGTTCCTGAACATGTACTGGCTCCCCTGATTAGGAATTGTCCCATTTGTTTCTTTCCTCGGAACATTCTAAGTATTATTCTCTTCTGTGCAGCTATTGATATATTTATATACAACAGTCACATTTTTCTTCAATTGAAACAGATCCTCTTTCAATCTCTTTCTATAAATCAAGTTCTGGATTTCCCTGAAATCCAGAATCACAGTTTGAATTAGTAATTTTTAAACACTGACAGATGGACAGATTTTTTTCCATGACATTTCAGTAAGCTCTTACTAGCAATGTCCACAATGGTCTCTCTTCATCCCCATTTAAACACTGATAAAGGTAAGCTTTGCCTCACTTTCTTTCTTGACTTCCCTATGCAGATAGCTTTTGGTTTTTACTGTGCTCAATACCAACAAGTCTTTCTCGTGCCAGACAATTTTGACCTGCAATTTACCAGATTATACCAAAAGTTTTTACTGGGCTCTGGTGCATAATCTTGAAATTTGTTATCCTGTAGTACAATGCCATTTCTTGGCTCCAGTATTTTGTGTGTACTATTGACAAGCTGGGAATCAACAGCAAATTATGCATCTTCTTATTTTCTAAGATTAATGAATTTATTAAGGGATACAGAAATAATAGGAACTGAGTCTTAGCAAACTTAACAAATTCCATTTATGAATTGATCTCTTTTCAGCATAAACTCTCTTCCTTTGCAGGTCCTTACCCACTTCACAATTTTTATACAAGTTTTCTTGTGTTCCATCTCAATAGTTGCCCACACACATATGACTGCTTCCAGGTTACTGTCATTAAACTCTGCTGAAAGCAAAAGTGTTAAATGAGATGGTGTATGAGGTGTCAACTGTTACAGAGTTTGGGATAAAGATGCAGTATAATTAATAACAAAGGAGAAAAATGGTCATGAGTAGCCTGGTAAAAGTCTATCTGCTGTGCTGCATTTCCAACTTAGAAATGGCCTAGTACTAAAATTCAAAGAAAAATCATCATGGCTAGAGAGGGGGCAGAATGGAGTTGTTTTCTATGCTTTTTCCTAATTTCTTCTATTTTTGGAAATTCTCCAGGTTCCTTATTACAGAACTCAATTGCCTGGGCAATTTTATTCATGTGTCATCTCAATGAAAGAGGTAGAACTATGTAACTATCAAAGTATGCAAAACTTCAAAGACTGTTTTTTTATATTACTGTTATTTTTTGAAGTATAACTATGTTTCTACAAAATGATTAATATCCTTGCTGATACCTTATTGGTATGAAAAGATGGATGCATAGTTTCACTACTGCAACATCTGAAGTTATATGGACCCAGATTCACTAAAAATATTTCAAGTAATATTTTTTTTTTATATTGGGAATCAAGTTTCCATCCTGCCACATGTAGATGTTTGGTCTTGGTGTATCTCTGTCTAAGACTTGGACAAAATCTCAATCACACAAAAAAATAAAAGAAATTCTTCTAGTTAATTCATCAGAGCTAGGACTGCATTCACTGAATTTTCTCTGAGGGTTCACTACAGTTGACGTAAAATCCCTAATTACAGTAGTTTATATTAAATATAAACATATATGTCCAGGTTTATTTCTAGAAAGTAAATTATATTGAAGGAAGAATACTGCATTATAGAATCAATCCATATTTAGTAAAAGCAAATGATAATAGTACATCTACATGAAATATCCCTGGCCTGAAGGCCATATGACATTTTCTTGATTCAAGGCTTAATATTCAAAGCTTGGTCACAGTTATTCATCTGTTAAGGTTCATGAAGTTGGTCTGATTTATAAGTAATTCTGGTTACTACATGGAAACTGTGGCTTCACATGAATTATGATTTTTTTTTTCAGTCTGAGGCACAAACTAAAACTCCAGGCATAAAAAGTGTATTTTGCCCTGATTTTCAACGAATTTTCAGTGAATTAAATATCTGACAAATAAGGGGGTAGGTCTACCTTTTGGTACTCAAAGCATCAGTGTTAATTAAGAGGGAGTTTGACTAAACTTTCCTATTCTCCAAAGAATTTTTCTTCTCAGCTTTGCAAAAGTCAGATTATCTAGACAAATGTGAATTTCAATCTGTATAAAACTTATGGGAACTACACGGTATAAAAACTCAGGGCTTGGCATAGGCAACTTCTGGTATTCAATACAGTAATAACCTCTGAAATATTCCAGAGAAGTGCTTCTTCTCTCATGTTTATCTGGTCACTGAGTGTTGTAATTTCTGAAATCTTAATTTTCATGAAATGACTTTTCCTCACTGAAGCTAGAAAAACTGTTAGAAATCCTTATTAAGAGTAAAGCAATAGACACAAATTAATGATAGGACATAAAGGATGTTGAAAGATGACAGACTTATTTTCCAAAAGAGGGGCAATTCTGTCATTCCTGAAGGGTTACTGCGGCACTCCAAACAAGTGTAGATAATTTTTGGAACTGAAACACTTCGCTATATACATTATTTCTGATTTTTAAAATTGCCCTCAATTTTAAATACCCTCACTCATATGTCATTTGTGTTACCTTAAATTGTGTCATCAGAGGCAGTGAACTGAAGAAAGAGAGAAAATAGGAAGGGTGACTGAAAAAAATCCCAGCAAGAAATAAGATGATCCAAAAAACTATATTACTCCAAATTGCTAGTCCAGCTGAGTTGTACCTTCTGCAGACTCAGAGCAGACTGTAACTAAGGTTCAATTGCTTTTGTAGTTCTGTCACCCTGAAAACAAACCAAAACGATCTATACAAAGCTAGGGCAGGTTGCAGACAAGGCTGGTGTCTACAGTATACAATCTCTGAGCACCCTCCTGAAGCTGTGCAATTTGCTAAAGAGTAAAGCAGGTTGCAGGTTTGCCCTTCAGAACCTCCATGCATTTCCTGCTTCTGGAGGAACAGACATGAGATCATAAGAAGGAAACTACACTCTACACCACAATACTGAACCAAGACCATTCTTGTTTTGCTAGCCCTGATGTCTCAGCTGAAATGTGGTTTATAATGCTGTAAAATTATGGGTCAGGGAAACCTCATTGCAGCTCTTGGGTATAGCTGTCCCTCTTCATTTAAGATAGATGTAAGAAGTCATTATGCTCCTTTGCTGAAACAAGTAACTGAAATTACTTTAGTCTCTAAACCCCAAACACAATTACACATCTCTGTGAAAACAAAAGCTTGAAAAAGCCAGGTCAGGATGTGAATGGAGTGGGTGGAGTAGTTTTGCTGTTTTTAAGAAGGATACAAATAAAACAATGTATGTAGGCTATGCATGTAGGACGTGCATAAATATGGAGAAAGAGGAAATATGTAGAAGCTCATGTCAAATTAATGCCAAAGAACAGGTACCGAGGAGTAAACCTAGACAAGTTCTGGGCTGCTGGCACAAACTGACATGGGTTGAACCTCTGAAAAATAAAAAGGTTTTTCAATATGTATAATTTCTGCTATGCTCAAAGAAAAATAATTTTTAAAATGTTGCTTCTTAGAAATAAGAGTGCACTGATAAAAGATCAATCTCTATTAACAGCTCCCCCATCTAATGGGAATAATCAAAAAACCTCAAAATTTTGACCAGCCATCGGGCACAGTAACAAAGCTGTGTGACAGAGTGATAGATCTCAGATGTATATATACATGTTATTATTAAAGACAAAAATCTCAGCTAGAAAAATACATATCATTATTAATTGATTTACAGAATTCCCAGTCCATATTTTCAGAGGTGTGCCTTCCCTTAAGTTCCCTAGGAATCATTTATTCTTTGGGAGATGTAACTGCTGTATCTAGCTATCTTTCAAATACCCCAACGACCTGCTAAATCAAAAAGATATTCCTATACAGGAGAAAAAGATTTTAACTCTCAGTTTTTGTAAGAAGATTTAGGTGTCCGTAACCTCCCTCTGCAACCTCCCCAACACACCTACATCCTCTCTCTAGCAAGTCCAGGAAAAAAAAAAGAGAATGTAGGCAGGTATCTTTTGACTTTGCTCTCAGGTGTCTTGAAAGAAGCTTTGAAAAGGAGAATCTTTTGGAGTAGTGGGCTGAAAGTGGCTTGAAGCAAGGAGTGAAGAAATACTCTAGTGCCTTGTTCAAGGAAATAGGATTTTGTAGTTTCTTGTAAACAAACAGAGGCATCTCAAAGAAACTGCCTTATAAGATGACCTAGCTTTACAAAAGCCATCAAGCTTTGACCCTCTGTTAAACTCTTCAAAGTTTAAGTACATTCCTGACTTATACAGACCAGGAAACAGTTATCTCAAATAATCTTTCCCAAAGGAAGCTCTGAGAGTAATACAGGTAGTGCAAGTGATTAATTTTCTCAGTGCACACATAACAGCTGACTTCCTTATTAATCAGTGGCTTTTTCTCTATACCTGTAAATCAACGAAGAAACTTACATGGAAGATGCGACACACTCATGAATGAAGTAAAAATATTTAAAATGTCCACCTCTAAGCTTTCTAAATCTCACAGCATCAGTTAGGACTCACAAAATCCTTAAGGTTAACACCCAAGAATGGAATTCATTTTTTTCACTTTGCTAAATAAATGCACAGCACAGTGTAAAATGGTCACATAAGGACAGTTTAAAATAAACACACTCATACATATCATATGCAACAGCAAAAAAAGACATCTTGCAGAAGACAATAGTGATTGCTCAAGTGCTCAATACTCAAAAATGGAATATTTCACATGCTGGAACTGATCAAAGGTCCAGTACTCTGTCTCTGATGTACAGTTCATCTACTTTCCTATAGTTGGCCAGATGGTTAAAGGCTGTAAATGAGAGTGTGTACAAAGTGGTCCTTTCAGAACATGCTCCTACCTTCTGGCAGCATTAAAGTATTAAAAGTATTATTTTCTGAAACAGATTTTCTGTACAGACCTGTCATGTTTCATAGCCACTCATGGATTCAATGAAGGAAGAACAACATAAACCAGGCTTTACCCTTTCTGAAGAGGAACCATCACAGCTCCTGAATCTTCTGTGCGCCACATACAGCACCCTGGGCTTTCCTGAGAGGTCTCCTATCTAATTACTCACCAAGTTCAACCTGCTTAGCTCATGAGATCTGACAAAATCACAGCCTGATATGGAGCAGCTGGGATTTAACTTTCATTTAGAAAACTTAATTGGGAGATTTTTTTTCTTTCTTTCCATTTTTTCCACTTCTTCACTCTTAAAATCACATAACATCCACATATGCACGTACAAACACACAAAACAAAGAGTGAAAGCAAACCACAACAGTCAGTGAAGTTACTTGCTGCAGAAATAGCAGTGCTGGTATTAGCACTTCAAAGGGAAAAGCTATTTTAAAATTTAACTGCCAGGCAGATGCAGCAGATATAGGACAGGGACCAAAGAGAGGTAAGGAGGGAGGGAGAGTAGGAAGAGGAGAAAATAAGTGGGAAAGGGGAGGAAGACAGATGAATGGTACATTATTTAAAGGTAGAAATAGCCAAACTCTGTACTGGCAGTGAAATTTTGGCAATGTGGAATCCAGTAGCAAAGTTCCAATTGACTTCAGGGAAATCTGTTTTTCCCTCTGTATCAATAGTTTTGCTCTCATGTATTGCAATGTGTCAACACAGTTCCTCGATGTATTTATTACCTTTTAGTTCATTCTTGCCAATAATTTATTCTACAGTGATTCTACAAATGTTGTAAAGGCAAGAAGGAAACTAACCCTGACTACTGAGTTTTCAGTATTACAGTGGAAAATAATGATAGTTAGAAACCTGTTAGGTTTTATAGCACAAATTGCTATTCACACCAATGGTATTATACAAACCATAAATAGTCATTCATCATATATTAAACTCCTGTATTTTGAAGCAACAGCTACCAAGTTTCATCCCCTTCATTCCTAGGATTTGTTATCATCTTCTACACTGCTGAACTCCAGAGGCCATAATGATTTCAAAGGGAGGGATTTAAAACCATCTGTTTAGTCTGCAATGCAAGATATATGGGATGGTTAGTCAGTCTACATTGATGCATAACTGATTATTCTTGAGGCTCAAAAAATATTCATGGAAAAGTGTTTTATATACAGTCAGTCTGATTGCTGTGGTAACCCGAGCTGGCTCACTGAATCCATCCATGACAGAATTTTTTTTCTGTTTCAGTTCTTTGACAGTAGTAGTAATAATCACATAGATAAGTCATTAATCTATTGCAGCTCTTTAATTTGCTCTTCATAACAGAGTTCAGGCAGCACAGTTAAAATGTTACTATCCCTGCCACTATTATTCCAGGAGATCTTTCTGATAAAGGCATTACAGCAAATATGAAGAAATATACCCACATCAAAATAATTTACAGGACCACCTTTGCCTTGATACCAGCAGTCCATTGTGTAAGTACTATGTGACACCACTGCACAGGAAGCTTTGAAGGAAAGGAGATGGATCCTTTCTCAGGGCTCCTAAAACAACTAAGGCAGATGCAAACTCTTTACAATGGGGAATCAGACTCCATGAATCAATGTAAAATTTTCTTGCCATATGGGCATAGGATCAGAAACAAGCTCATAACTCCAAATATATGACTTTTTGGAGAAGCTCTGAATACAGGGAACAGCAAGGGTTAACCCATAAACTTATGGGATCATAGTTGAAGGACTATACTTTATAAGGACTGTGAAAAGATGATGAGCACAATTCCAGGTTAGGTTTTTTTGCAGGCGATTTTGTGTCATTTTGATAGACAGAAAAATGAGAACATAGTAGTCAATTAAGAAATAAGAAATTCCTTACCAATTTACTGTGTTTGTTTTTACGAAAGTTGCTTTAAACTCAGCTTTCTTCCTGTAGGTGCACAAGAAATGTTACATGGGGATTTTATTTATCCAAATATTATGGAATGGTTAGTATCTTCTTATCAAGATAAAAACTGACTATAGCTTTAGACAGTAAAAGATACAGAAGTGACTAATACAAAGAATTGAGTAAATCTACAGTTTAGAAGTGTGTAGTCTTACCAATCAGCCATATGAAACAGAGACTGAGAGATGATTACATTAAGAAAAATCATAGAATCATACCTTTATCTTATTCACTCCATCTTTTATGTGTTTTTTCTTTCTTCTCCATGTTTGTAAAGTTCAGACTTTCAAGTTCCTTTATCTGTATGGCTGAGTTAACAGCTATATAATTTTTTTAAAAATATAACAGTGGTTTTGCTTCATGGCCTCAAATGTTGAATTCCTTGGCTGAAAAAAAGGCTTTGTAGCAGATAAGTTTCAGGGAAAAAGTTTAAAATAAAATGTTCATTGTTAAAATAAAGAAATTTCTCTAAATAGCCAATTATTTGATGTATAAAATCATTTGGCCTTCATTTTCACATATGTAGCTAAAATCAGTCTGGATTAAATAAATCTGAATGAATGTAGAAGGTTATAAACATAAAATTATGAAAAAATAATACTTGCAATATTTCTAAGTGAAGTACTTACACTTTGCTCAGCTCTCAAACTATTTTATAGGCTTAGTCCATTTTATGGTAGCCTGGAGACTGAATCTGCCGCATCTCCTTAAATACACTGCAGATTTCAAAGTTAAGAGTTATCAACTCTTGAAGTCCTGCTTTCCAGTTGAAAACATTTTCATTTGTTTACATGTGTATCACATCTCTGTCTACATTTGTAGAAGTCAACTGAAACTTTTTCATTGAAACCATTGGACACTGGATGTGAATGAGGAAAGACACACATTTTATATTGAGGAAATGACAGTAATTAAAAAAAGTGTAGCCCTTGACTTCATTTAGGTTTTGATATTTGGTCTCTTGACAATAGCTTTTATGTAGTTTTTTACGTTTGTTAGATTTTTTTTTTTGGTAAGCATATACACTAATTGGGTCATTTTAACACTTCAGAGCACTATGGAATACTTTAACTAAATAGAACTCTAAATCACCAAAGAAGTTTACTCAGTGATGATTTTAGTCTTTTGAAGAACAGGTTAACCTTGAAAGAACAACTCACTGTACCTGTCAAGAAAAAGAAATCATTTGAAAGGAGAAAATAATGGTATCTGTATTCTTCTGATGTTAATTATATGCTTTGTTGTTGATTCTACTCTCAAATAAACATAATCCTCTATAGAGCATCCTGGCCTTCAGTTTGGGATACATAACTCGTGTCACAGTCAATTCTTTCACTGCTGTGCCTGTAACAGTGGAGACCTGCTTAATTAGACCCCCCTCCAAAAACCACAAAGAATAATTGCATCCCCAGGTTTTTAGGTACCACATAGTGTTCTGAACACAAAACTAAAGGCACAGGAGCAAATAAACCCTCCACTAATAATATTTCATAGGCAAAAAATACCATGCAGATTAACACAGAAAATAATGGATCTCTTTGCCTCATATTTTTTTACAGACAGACTTAATTGCTTGTTAACTCTACAGGTAGAGATAATTACAATGATTTAAACATATGTCTTCAATTTTGACGTGTCCAACCTATGCAGAGCTGAGGCCTGATTTTTCAGAGTGGTTTGTGCTTCAAAACTCAGCTGATGTTGAAGTGATTACTGTAGGTACTCATCCTCTAAAAATTATATTGTTATGCTAAATATAAGTATATGATAAGTACATTAACTAATTATAAGAATAATATCCTTATACTAAGGTATTTTAACTGTATTAAGCCCACTTAAAAACCATAAACATAAGTAGGGAAGTTTCAATTTTATCTTGCTTTTTTGTTTGCGCCTCTTTTTTTCCTTTGTGTGCTTGAGTGTTTTGGATATGCAAGGTTGTCCTATGCATCGAGAGGACCCTATATGAAAAATCTTCAGCAAAAGAAGTAGAAATCTGATTTGAACTAACTAAAAGATTGAGTCCTGGCCTAATGAATTACACATTAAATCAGATTATATTGACAGAGGATCTACAGACCCTGTGTTTTAGCAACAGACACAGCGTCTGTCTTGCATGTTCTGAGCTGAATAGAGGAAAGCACCTTCCAAACACAAGCCGTGGGCTGCTGTGATGCAGGGTGTTGGAGCCATGCTTAGTGTTGTACAACTGAAGCTCTGCAGCTGCCTGATGGCTCATGTTTGACTCATGTTGCTTCAGAGAAAGGGCAGGCAAAAATCACATTTGCCTTTAAAGGCTCACATTAATTTACCTAACAGTGGAAGAACTAACCTCAGAATTTTTGCTGAATATGAATGGCCAAAGCCTATTTTTCTTATTATGGTTTCTTTAAAAATTATTATGTACCTTACTTTTCTGCCTGCTGGGGAAGCTGATGTCTTGTTCAAGTTGTAATGTAGGTAATTTAGCTCAGGTTATTCACAGAAGTTCATTTCCTGATGTATGCAAAATCATGATCTAAAGCAATACTCATACCTAAAATAGAAAATTTTTAAAAGCAGATTCCTCCTCTACCCCAAAATTAGCCAAGTTAGCAAAGAATAAATTGATTATTTCTCTTTGAGATGATATATAATTTATGATGCCAAGCACATATGCCCCTGGGTTGACAATGACTGTTGATATGACATTTTCAGGAATATAATAGCAGTTAGACTATTACCAAGATGCATTGAATACAATGGGCAATTATGGTAATTATGCAGCTAATCACAGAAAACAAGGTGTACAGAAGATGCATTGGTTATTTCATTTTTGTATGTAGAAATGGAACAATTTAGAAGAACTCTTGTCTATCTAGAAAATGGGAAAACAGTCTATCACTGTGATTCTCAGTGCATATTTTAGAACAGTGTTTCAAATGTATTTGAACATGAAGGGAAAAGGGACGTACTTCCAAATATTTGCAGGCCACATTCTATAAACAAGTGTCTCTAAATTTTCATAGTTTCTTCATAAGTGCAATATCTTTCAAAGGGATAGAATATGATGTATGGGACTGCAATTCACATAGTAAGGCAAAAGGAATCAAGATAGAGGATCGAAGCATCTAAGCTAAATACATAAGGCCACTGAAGTCATGACAAAAATTCTTGTACATGGAAGCACCAAGGCTGCTTCTGGACCAAGGGACCTGTCAATAACAAATTAAAGCTCTTGAGTTTCCACATGCATATGCGTTCCATATATTTTTCATAGCACTTTCGCTTTTTAAATTTTTCATAACCTTGAAATAACTCCTTCTTACGCATATTTGATGTGAAAGAAAACCTCTAACAGAATAGTTGACATAAATGAGTAAGTCCCTTTTAGGTATTTTTTGATTTCGCAGTGTCTAGAATTTGCAAAGTACAAATTAGGTGCATATAGAAGAGAAGGGTGTACATCTTGAAGCAACAATAAACATTCCTAAAGTTTAGGGGGAAGGAGAGATTTTTTATATATTTATTTATATTTCTTTGGTTCAACTAACTAAAGAATTCAAGTTCCGAGGCTGAAGTCTTTTCCCGTTGTTTGGGTTTTCTGGATGTTTTTTTGTTTGGTTGGTTTTTTTAAGACTCTTGGGATCTCTGGGAGGCATCTGCACAAAGAAACCCTGCTCATTTCTCAAGGGCAGCTTTAAAAAGTCAAAGTTCCCAAATACTGGCAACACTATTCTCTGTTCAAGAAACACAGGAAAAATCCCTGTTTGGGAGACAAGCTCCTCTTTTGATGGTCTACCCCTGTGGCAAGACCTCATTGTCAGCCGCCTTCTCTGCAGCAGGTGGTGTCAAGAAGCACATTCTCTGCCTTCCCTTTTTTCACCTGGCTTGAGTGTTTTGTCAAAATTAGTTATTGCAGCTAGGTTGTCAGGGTAGCACCTTGGGCAGGATGATGATGAAGGAAGTGAGATAAAAATTCATGAGGAAGGCCAAGAAAATTCCAAATACGTTTTCTAATATACCTGTCAAAGCTCTGTTCACATGATATTTCAGGAATCTGTCACAAAGCACTCAACCTAAACTCAAGCAGGTTTTGAGGTACCTTCAGGTACTGTCCTGGCACAAAAGCTTAGAGTAAAATAAAACTTTTGTGGCAATTATTTTCTGCTTTGTAGAAACACCTCAGAAAGACTCCCAAGAGTGAGCTGATCATTGTGTGGGCTTTTTTTTTTTTTTTTTTGTTAAAGTCAGTCTCAACATTTTAAAGTTTTTAATAAGCATTTTAGCAATAGGTTGCTAGCATGGAAGCTGCTCATTATGAGCTAATTGTTTCAAAGAGTTGCTGAAAGTGCTTAAATGTTAAATAGATGCTACTGTAAGCAAATACTCACAAGTCTTTTAAAACAGATGTTTGAAAAATAGTAGGCTGTCTGCTCATGGTAGCAGTACACAAAGGACGTAAGAAGTGGGATTTAATAGTAAATATGCTCACAGCTACATGGATGCTAATCCACAGTGGGTTTTCTTTAAATTTTCAATTAAATGGATAAGCCAGCAGTAACCCAACTAATTTTTGTAAGCAAGTTTACTGTAAAAAAAAGTGATTCTTGGTTTTGCTCTGTTTTCCCATTCACTTCTCTGCACTGCTTTCCACCTACCCTGTCTGTGCATGGCCCTCCCAGTCCCAACACCCACTTTCAGCCCTTGTTTTCTTCTGCCAGCTGGGGCTCTGCCTATTTTCACTCTGTGCACACACCCTTTGTCTTTCCTTCTTCCTGTCTCTTCCTTCCGTCCTTTTTCCTCCTTCCTTTTTCTTCTTTTTTCTCTTTCTCTTTCTTGCTCCCTCTTTTTATCTCTTTACCTCTTTCCTTTTTTTGATAATAATTTTGGTTTCAAGATGTCTTAAATTTTACAACACAGAGTAGCAAGGTTGGGTAGGAGGGCATTGAGTGCGCCATTTATTACTAACAACAGAAATAAAAGAGCTGCCAAAAGATATTCTGCAAAACACATGGAAAAAGCTCCATTGTCCTTTCTTTTGCCTTTTGTTCTTGTTTTACCTCATATGTCCCCAAATCAATAGCATTCTGTTAACTGATTCTTAGAATATTCCCTGGTATTGACTGGCTAGGACATTCAGCAGACACAACTTTATAGAAATATAAAAAAACCCCAAAAACCAAAAAACGTTATTGCAAGGTTAAACTGGCCTTACAAACTTTAAGATTTGGTATTTCTTACGTTCCTGTTTTTACTTTCTATTCTTATGGTTTTCAGTTGTCTTCTTCTTTTACCTTGCACACAGACAGTTTTATTCAGCAATCGGATATCTGAATAACGTATGGTTTTATGGAATTATTTGGTCTTTTTATGGTGGATACATTTGCTGATATTGATTCATATAGCACATCATAGTACTTGGTGGTCACTGGAGCATCTAGGGGAGAGTTCTCTGCACTACCGAACTCAAAACAATCAACTGCTACATGAGTGTTACATTTCACTCATCAAACAGAGGGGATTTCTGATCTTAAAGAACTGAACCCCAGATTGAAACAGAATAATTGTTGTACTTCAGATCTATGACTAAGTCATGTCACAACATTCAAATAAAATACATTACTAAATAAATACATTACTACAGCATTATAGTTATGCTGAACTTTTTTTTCTACTTGTGGAACCTGTAGTAGTTTGGTTGGTCGGTTCATTGTTTTGATTCTTTTGTTTGTTTGTGTTTGTGGATTTTGTTGTTATTGTTTGTTTGGAGTGGGATTGTTTTGATTTCGTCTTTTTTACAGATAATTTCTTATTTCTTCTTTTTTTCTCCCCTCAGAATGTTTCTCAGCCTTTTATTATATTGAATTGGAGCTAAGATGATCCTTCCAAGAGTGAATTGGAAGGGCAGCTCTGCACTGACAAGCAAAACCTGACTTCCAATCTCCCTTACCTACGTTTTTCTGTATTTCTACATTTTATCCAGAATCACTCATTTACTATAACCTCCTATAGCTTTTGATGCACCCAGAGCTTTTTAGCTTGTCGTCACAAATTCTTCCTGACTCTCTACTTCTGTTCACCAGCGTGCCGCTATCATTTTTCTATTATTATACCTCTTCTCATAGTGAACCAACTACAAACGATGTCAGAAACTCGAAACAGGAAAGGGAATTGCTGAATCAGCAAGTGCCTTGAAAAATACTATTGAAAAATACTTTGCTGCTAGGGCAGCAAAGGAGAAGGGTTTCTTCTTTGCCCAAATGTGCAAATTATACTTTGATTCCTTTTAATATGATGACATTCACACACTAGTTTTCTCTGTTTAACAGTCATATTATAAGTACACCTTGATTAAATATGCCTTCACTTAAATCTTCCCGGTATCTTTAGAAGATGAGGTTGAACTCTTAGAACTTAATCCTATATTTGATGATTTGCCTGCTGTAAGCTGCAGAAAATATGAGTCATCTTTTGCAGGCAGAACTTTACCCATCACCGTGGCATAGGGACTCCTTTTTTTTTTCTTAAATTTGAAAATACCAGTCTTCAAAGCACAGCTTGAATAGCAGAGATGAATCAGAAGCACCAGTCATTTTCTCCCTATGGGCCTGATTCCATTAGGAACTAGGCAAAGATTTCTGCATTGGCAGAGCTGAACCCTTAAAACTTTTCATCGTTTTATAGAGACCCCGTGGAAAAGCAGAGACACCATGGAAAAGAAGATACACCATTGAAGAAAATATCTCTAATCATTGCTTACTTCATCAACCTGATCTGCCACAAGAGGGCAGAGGCTTATGTCACTCAGCTTCATCTACTGTCACATGAGAATGTCAGGGATCTTTAATGGGAAAATTTATCATGTTTAAATACCAGGGTGAAAAGTGAAATTCCATTAACTATTTTTAAATAGCTTTAGGCCAAAAAGCCAAATGCAGCAACAGAACTCTCTCATATCTGTTGCAAAGACTATAACTGTCATAGCTTGTTTATAAGGCATAATTACTGTGCATTAATTAATTATGCAAAATGCAAAAAAAAAAATACCCCCCCCCGCACATGTATAGAAAAATATGTGTATGGAGTAAGGCCTTGTTAGTTTGAAAAATGTGTCAAGCCAAGATACTGAAGCCTTTGTGTAATTGGTTTTTGTAATAAATGGGTAGATTTTGAAGTGGGAAAGTGTTAGAAATCCAAAACTATTATGCCAGTCTTAGAATAGTTTAAACTCTCTGTACTTGCCGAGCAAAAATGAGTGAATCTGCTGCTAAGGGCATAAATAGGCCTTCTTTTAGGAGAGATAATAAAAGAAACAATGGGCACATGATGCTCTGACCTGCTGTCTTTACAGCACACTGCTGGTTCAGTGCTGAATGGGTAGCAGAGAAACTGAAATCAATAACGTGTTATATTCTGCACTGGTACAATGGTTTTGATGGAAAAGTGAGGAAATGAAAAAAATCCAGCTCAGTCTGTACACTGGGGTAATTTACATTGCATACACTGACTTCCAATGCCTTAAAATTTCTTATAAACTGAAGCTGATGAAACTACAACTTAACAAATTGTGGGCTTAGATGCTGACAAATCCTACTCCTGTTTCCTACTGCTCAGAATTGTTTATAACTGTATACGTACTTTAAAAAAGTTTCCACAGTTTATCAGCTAGTTCAACTACTGAAATGAAACCTTCACTACCACTCATTGATGCAAGTGTCATTAACAGAAGCTGCCTAAAAATCACAGGAATTTATTTTTCTTCTTGCTAATATTGCAGATGTGAAGCAAAAGCAGTTTTTGCCCCTGTCAGATTTTTTTTTCTTGATCACCAGCTTAGTAAAAACCTACATTACAGATGCAAGAGAGGAAAATATAATTCTCTGTTCAATTTTTGTTAAAGCATATTTTAACAAAATGCAGACTTCCGTATAGTGAGACTGCTACCATACTCTTTGTTCAATGCCTTCCTAAAGATGTAAGACACAATAGGTGGGAGGAGATGCAGCAAAAATCCCTGCACATTTTCAAGCTCACAAAACTGATGGTGATGATTGTAATTATAAAGGACAGCATGACAGAGGTAGATACAAAATTCTGATAACTTGGCTAGCACACTTCTCTGTCAAAAATTAATACCTATTTATTACAGGGGTGAAAAACTCAACAGCCTTTTCTCCACCCTCAAGAATTTTTGGAAAAAAGAAAAGAAAAAAAACCAACCAAACAAACAAACTGCAGAAAAAACCCCACAGTTATCCTCTAGATAAAGAGATTTCATATGCCAGAATCTGAAATATATCCATTTTAAAAGATTTTAGGTTGCAAAAAGTACTCCCATTTAAAACTGATGGGGACTTAAAATAAAAAAAAAATGGGGATTTTTTGCTTTTATGATTGGAAAACTAAATATAGTCTGTTATCTGGGAATCCAGGTAACCCACATTCCCTGAGGGTGCAGTTTTCCCATAGGCCACCACAGACACAATGAGGTCAAGTGAGCTGTTGGAAAACTACACAGGATTTACCAGAAACTTGTCCAGTTTAGTTAAAAAACTGAACACAATTACTACATTTCCACTTTTTCCTGACAAACTAATACTGTCTGATAGAAATGTTCTGCTAGAATTTTTCCAACCATTCTCTGTTATAAATGAACTTGTGACAGCACTAACACCATTAATGCAGCAGGGACAAAAATCAAAGAAATCAAAGGACTGATTCCAGCTTATTCTTCTAATTTTACACCAAGCCTTGGACAACTGTTACTACCACATCAATTGTGATTATCAAGTTCATCCCACTTCCAGACCCAGACTTCCATATTTTATATACTAGAATACTAGCATATAAAAATTTCATTTTCTCTTTTTTTTTTTTTGAGAAACAAAATTTAGCAATAAACAGTGACAAAATGATTTCATGAAAATCAAGTGTATTAACTTAGGATGAGAAGAAAGGGGCAAGGTATATCCAGTTTAAGCTGCAGCGAAAACTTATGTGGCTGATGCTCCTAGGCTGATCCAAGTAGTTACAAGATGATCCAGGGAAGTTAGGTACCCAGGTTCCCTCTAGAAATAAAGACAGAAAAATCCTCAGCAGACCAGCAGAGAAAAAAACACTCTTGGGGGGGTGGGGGGGTGAGGGGTGAAGATATCCAGTTCTAGCCAATAAACTACTGTGAGCATAGCAATGAGCCAAAAATGCCACCAAATGTGACAGTGTAGCATATTAAGGACCTTCACACATGCATCCTCTGCATGCTGGAATAAATTCTCTGACACTTAATTAGTTGGGACTCCCTTCTTCTGAAGATTAGCTGGCTGATGATACCTGCCTTTTTCAAAACAACTCATACATTAGGCTAATCTGTTCAAAAGCATTAAAACTGCGGGTTTGTTCTCCCTAGCTGCTGCAAATTCAAATCTTTGCCTCCCACTTCCCAAGCATACATCCTTGGAACCAGAGCGTGGGAAAGCTGCTTACAGCAGTAACAAAAATCAGGCCCAGTGTACATTAATTTTGTTAGAATACATCAGGAAGTCTATTTGCATACTTTCCAAAAATAAAACTGTACAGACACCTTAAGCTCTTCAGTCAGCCTTTTTCCCATGTCAGGAGATGGCACATTTTGCTGAGTTAAAATCAATTGTAAATTCCCACAGATTTCAAGTGAAACAGGTTATCACTGCAAAACAGTAATGCCAAAGACAAAGAAATTAAATAATGTATTTTCCTTTTTTCCTTTTATAACTGGATTAATCTGTAGTCTTTAATATTTTTAAATGTCATTTCTATATCCAGAAGGTCAGCTATCATTTTCATACCCTCTAGAATAAGACAGCTGTGAAGGGGACTGATTAAAAAAAGCTGTCCTTTTAATGAAGTTTCCATTCTCAATTGGTTTTCTTAAAGAAACTTGCACATGCATAAAACCTTACAGCCAGGCTTGACTCATAGCTATTAGTTCTGTCAAGTATAAAAGACATCCATAAGCTTTCCCAACAAAGTATGAGACACATTTCTGCTGAATAAACTTTGCCAATATTATTAATCTTTTTGCTGCTCAATATGAATTTATGTTAGACATCTACTTCTCACACTATTCTCTTCAGAATTTCTAATTTCTTTGGAACATTTTCAAAAATCTAAATTGGAATATTCTTCTCCAAATATTTAGTATCGGTGAATCTATTAACACAGAGAAGGATCTGAAAGGACTCAGCTGATACAAATTTAGGACACTACCACTTCCACAGCAACTAGATCATCACAGTGAATTATGAAAGAAAGTGCTGAAAAAAAAATACTAAATTGTTATAAAGCAGTGATTTAAATGAGAGTCAATTGAAATTCACAAAAGGAGCTTGGCCTTGTTGGGAAAGGGGGAAAATGTGATTAGTAAAGGGATATCTGTGATTAGCCTAGATCCACATTTTCAAAAATTTATTCAACATTTCCATTTCCAATTTTTGATAAGAAAATCACAAGTCGTTTGGTGAAAGAAACTAAGAAAGTTGTTACCCTTTCACAGGTAATGCAGGACTCACGAGAGCAAGAGTGTGATTGATCCTCATTGGTTTCACTGCAAAGTGATATAGGTTCACTGGAACTTAAGCAAGGAAAGAACATGGAAAACAGACTTCAGTGGTGAATCTCAGCTGAGCCACCAATAATTCCCAGCAAGCGAGTAAGAGGTAGTAAAATTGCAAGACTTTTACCATTCCCATTCGTCCAGCAATACCCTAAACTCATGTTTAAAAAAAAGACCTGAAGATGTCTGTATGACACAGTGAAAAACTATGTACAAATATCTGAAATAGCCTTTGACAGCCTGTTTTACTGGAAGCTGTGTGTTCCTGCAGTGGCCTGATGGCTACAGACATAGGTTTGCATTGATCTTCCCCAACACTAGACTCTGAAATCTCACAGGTAACCTGGGTCTGCAGAACTGTGATCTTTCTTTTGCAGAGGAGTCTACAGTTGACCAATTTGAGCTAAAGACTGGCCAGAATTGATTGAGGCTAGAAACGTCAGAGAACATTCTCCTAGACTGCTTCTGGATATCACTCTCCATTTGCTGTTTCTTCGGCAGTCCTGGACTGCAATACAGAAATCCTCCCCTTTAAGATACAACCCAAAAACCAAAAATATGCTGATACCAGTGACACCTTGTGTAAGTGTTCCATGGGGTTTGCACAAGGCAGGTGGTATTCCTTCAGTCTTAGAATGATCTGATTCCAAACTGATGTCAGAGATGTCCAATTATCAGATTCTGCTGTGAGAAAACATATTGTGTCATGGCTGGCTCTCTCGCTAAAACAATATTACATTTTAGTTCATTTGAAAATACGTAACTTAAGTAGGTTTGAGAACTCGTATTTGATACATATAAATGTAAACAAGTAATAAACTGAATTCATAAAGTGCCTAATATTGTCTAATACAGAGCTTCTCTTTAAGGGAAGTGATGGTTTTATACAGTGTTTTCTATTTCACAATAAACTGAACCAGTTGAAATAATTTAATTTTGAGAAGTTCCTTTCAAAGCTGCTAAGTCTGTGCACTTGCAAGTTCTGACCTGGTATAATTGTCATCCTTTCTTGTCACGCTTTTCAGTGCACCAAGAGGATCATACTTCTATGCTCCCGTATTGGATGAATTTTAAAAATTATTTTCAGAGTTGTTGTCTTAACTCTTCCATAGCTTTAAAAGAAAAATATTTCAACCTGTTGTAGTAAACCTTTTTTATCTGATACACTGATTTCAATATTTGCTCATGTGTGAGGCACTATAAAAACTATACGTTAATTAGCACAGCTCATAGATTTCACCAAGGACATTTTTTTTCCATTTGTGGTAGTATGTCCTCAAGTAAAACATACTTAGCTGCAAAATAAAATTAAAACAAAATCATCTATTTTTAATATAAATTGTTTCATGTAGCAGTATAGAAACCGATACAATTAGAACAATAATTGAGAAATGTTTTAAATACTTTTCAGACTTCATCTGACCTAACTTGTGGAAACAGTTTCAAAGGAAAGTAGCTCTAGTGTGCTAATCTAAGTTCAATGAGGCAAAAGAGTTTACTTTTTGTAGATAAAATTATTTAATTTCAAAAGATACAGTGGGAAATAACACAAACACAACATATTAATGACTAGCACATCAAATATTTTAGAGAGCACTGAGAGTATTCCAAGTATTTTCCCATTTTAATAATTTTTCCAACTAAGAATTAACCAAAATTGTAATTTGATTAATATTCTTCAAACATACATAAACAAAAGTTCTTGTTGAGAACAGTAAGAAATCGTTGATGTTCAGAATACTACCCTTTTGAACTGTCTGATGAAGGGAGCAAATTGAGATTGCAATACAACTCCAGTGATAAATCCTTAATTTACAAGACTTTCTCTTTGAAATTGGGAAAATGCTTACCTATTATAGCTCTGAGTTTTGGGCATTAGGAGTCTGTGCTACAGTACCAATGTGATCTAATTTTTTAAAAGATCGATCATAATCCTATAGACCAACAGTGAAAATGATTTTACCAAGAACAAAAAATAGTTGGGACGTCCTGTGAAACATTAAAAGATGATAATTATATGGCAAATGTCACAAAGAGACAATAAATGCAAGACACGAGAGATTTCACCCATCACTGAATTAATTAAAAAACCCCCACAAACCAAATGAATCGTTACAACAACTTCTATGCAGCACAGTTCAGAGGGTCATGTTTCAGCAGCATGTGTACTTGTCACCCTTATTATAAATCTCCTTGCAAGGATATGACCTTTGTTTAAGGTTACTGTGCTCATGTTCCTAATTACATAAATTCACATTTCCATTCACACTGAGCTTTTAGCTCTCTAGCTGGCATTTCAAACAAAGACACAAATTTGGTTATATTGCCTGAACTCTGATGCTAGCTGAAGCCACAGTATCCCTGATATTATCAATAAAGATATACCACAGTGATTTTATCAAAACAAAATTCACCATGAAAGAATAAACTGGGACCAAATCTATATTCTCTTGCAAGATCTAAGAATAATTTACCTCTGAATGCAGTGCAATACATCATAAAAAGACAAGTTTAAATATTTTACAGGGCATCTCTGAATGCCTGACAATAGAGATTTAGGCCCAGAGAGCTGTGTTACTGCATTTAGAATATATTTGAGTATACAGACAGTAGCTTGTGTTTTAAGAACAGCATAATCACAATTATGTGCTGAGGCTGCGGACAGTATATTATAATGCTGCTTTCTTCCTGGAATGGAAATGATATTTAAGGGACTTCTGTCACCCATGATAACTGGTTCAGAACAAGCACAGATATATAATGAGCCTTGCATTATGCTGTGTGACTCATCAAAAATTACTCAGTCACCTATACATTGCCAAGAAGGAAGCTTTCAGCTGACCAGCAGAAATACCAGTGTGGGATGCTTCTTTACAGAATAAAAACACAATTAAATGGGAATGGTAAGAACTCACAGAGAAACCACCACCACCACAACAAAACCCAAAACACGACAGGTGTCATATTTCAGAGGAGAAAGTGATGGGAAAACAGAAGCTGGTTAGTATATTACCTTACACCTGGGCTTTCAGCACATCCTCCTAAACTGTGAATTCTGCTATATTGTTATAGGATCTGTGATATCCTGACAACTCAATCTTCATTTAAAATTCTCTATGCCTCTTGTTCTAAAAACTGTAGCAATTTTTTTTTTAATAAAGTGCAGTTCACTTACAGAAAACAAAAGTTATGATTTATCTCAGCTTCTTGGACTGTAATTTGTCAGCCCAGTCTTATTACCCAAAGTCCACAGACCTGCTGCAGAAATCCAGAAAGGATTTGGGGCAAAGACTCTAGGTCTGCCCTAGACTCCAAATAGGAAAAGACGTCGGTCGTTCTTCTGACCTTCTACTATACCAGCCTCTAGCACAAAGTTGCTTCATAATTTATTCCTAATCTCACCACAAGCTGGGGAATGCCAGAAGAGTTCTATGTACAACACCTCTTGGCAAAACTTTGGTCAGCTAAGGATATGGCCAGTTAGTTCAGCTCTCCATTTCTTTTCGGCTGCCAGAACAGTGAAAAACGTACAGAATCAATCCTGTTCTCTTCATATTTCTTCTAGGAATGCTTCCAGGAATGATCAGAAAACTGCTAATTCAGGAGATTCCCCCAGTGGGAGATAGACATTCACGTGGTTATTCAAGAACTTCCATATTGCCTGTAGCCCTCTTTTGGAACAGTGTCTCCATCATCTCAACTTCCTATTTCACCTTCTTTTATTCAGTTAAAAGTGATGAGGGAAGAATGTCCAAGTGAACTCTACTGTCTCCCTCCAATATTGTTTTTCTCCTTTCACAGCATAAACATACAGTTCCAGCAAATAAAGTGGAATTTGTTATTGTTTTGCTCTCAAAAATGCCTCCCAATGAAAGTGCAAGTGTGATTAAAAAAAGTAGTTCAGATTAAAGATTACATTAATAAAAAATCTAAACCCAGCTCTATACAAAATACTATCACATTCCTTTTACCACTCAGGCAGCAGTCATCATGGTTAAAATTCAAAAAGTTTACCAGCATTTTCAAGATGAGATTTAATTCTCAAAATAATGATGAATCATCATGATTGTAAATGAATACAATAGTCAATATTGAGATGAGTGCTCGTCTCTACATTTCTCCACTTTAACCAAAGCATTTACAATCACAAATTCTACTTTTTCCCTCATCTTGTTTAGGCTTCTTCTGTAATTATAGCTGTATAGATAAAGGTAACCTTTCAGTCTGAAACCATTTTTACAGAAGTTACAGGATGGAATTTATTAGAAACATGGGCTTATATTAGAAAATACAAAGAAATAAATTTATTTGCATTTTCCTTATAGAAAAGCAAATGTTCCATCAATTTCTATAACATAGATGTTGGGGTTTTCTCAGTTGTGATAGATGCCTAATTGCAATTCCTGCCTTTGAAACTCTTCCTGTAAATCCTTAAGTAATCTGCCTAGAGACCTGGTATCATATATAAACAGGTGGAAGAAGTAATTTAGTTATCATCTCTCCATCTCTGTATGAAAAACAAAGCACATTGACATCTCTGGAGAAAGAAAAGGAAAAGAAAAGAAAAGAAAAGAGAGAAAGGAAAGGAAAGGAAAGGAAAGGAAAGGAAAGGAAAGGAAAGGAAAGGAAAGGAAAGGAAAGGAAAGGAAAGGAAAGGAAAGGAAAGGAAAGGAAAGGAAAGGAAAGGAAAGGAAAGGAAAGGAAAGGAAAGGAAAGGAAAGGAAAGGAAAGGAAAGGAAAGGAAAGGAAAGGAAAGGAAAGGAAAGGAAAGGAAAGGAAAGGAAAGGAAAGGAAAGGAAAGGAAAGGAAAGGAAAGGAAAGGAAAGGAAAGGAAAGGAAAGGAAAGGAAAGGAAAGGAAAGGAAAGGAAAGGAAAGGAAAGGAAAGGAAAGGAAAGGACTAGGGATGTTGGAATTAAATTCAGCTTAGTTTACAAAATTATAGCACACTTCATGAAATAGAAACAGGTCTACCAAATGTTTAAATCCTAATATTTTATTACAAATATTTATACTTGGCTGCTTTTTTAAATAGGCAATAATAATTTACAAAAACCTGAATCTCATTCCATATAGTTTTCTAATACAGATATGTACATAGATGAAAGTAATCATCTTAAGAGGTGCTCTCTGAGGCTGTGTGCAGCAGTTACCCTTCTCCAAATGCACATCAAAATCCAAACCCATCTGAATCAGACAGAAAGTCACACCTCTCTTACCTCATGCAGTCATGTCAAACATCACATGGCTCCCTCATGTCTTTTCTCAGAACTTAGAAGGGAAGAGCAAAGGGAAAGGGATCAGCATACAGAAGCACTCCTCAGGACAGAGTGACAGAATATTTTGCTCTGTATAACTTTGAACTGCTCCTAAGCAATAGAAGAGAAATGTTCTCCTAATGTTTCCAAACTCCTAATGAAGTTAGCTCCTTCCAGCTTCCTGACTTAAAAACCCTCAACACTTTAGATTTTTGCCTAGTGCTGGGGAAAAATCTTCACTGATTTCAATGATTTATCAAACATAAATAATTCAGAATTTGAAACATAGTACTGCTTAATTACTTAAATACTGTCCCCTTTATACCAGTGTCCAGGGCCAAACTAGTGGAATAACCTAAGCATGAATGTTTTTATATTAACAAGTAAAGTTTTAAATTTTTCATTTTTTATTTTAAGGTGACTTATTATTGAAGACTAGAGCCCTTTATCCTTGATGTATCATTAAGAAATCTTGGGACTAACATTAAATTTCTTCTAGCTATATCAGTTGTCTATATGGATGTTTTACTGACAATACAAAGAAAAAAAACATTAGATTTGGAGTATCAGGTCAGATGTTGTTTATGTAGCTATAAAAAGGTATGAGTCAGTGATTATTTATTAGACATTTCTTGTTTACTACTACTGAACAATGGAAATGCAGACCATTATTTCTCACATTTTGTGCAAGTTTATATACACACACACAGGAGATACATTCTTCCATCCATCCATCCATCCATCTCTCTATCACAAAGAAAATTTCAGTAATGAAATAACCAATATTATATTGGTTATAACCCAAATTCCTCTTTAGAAGGGGACAAGGGAGGCTTGGTTTCTTGGTTTCCTGTTGCTGTAAGGTCTAACACACAGTGCTGTGGCTGGCAGTGAATGCTACAGGGTGCTTCGTTCTTTATGATGCTTATGCTTATTCATATTTGTCAAGGCTGCCTAGGGCTCATCATAGGCTGAGCATAAGCACCTCTTCATCTATTTGTGTGAATCTAAATAATGCGTAGCTCTCACAAGTCTGTGTCTTTGCACTATCCCAAGAATTTCTCCCTGTTGTCCTTTATGAAATGTGAATTCTTGTAAGCATAACTCAGGATTATTTTGCTTGCGTGTATTTGTTTGCACTCTGCAGCAGTCTGTCAATTTAATTTAGTTCTGAAGATATCTCTATTTAAGAGAACTTGGGATATTATAAAGAATATTATTCACACAAAGTCTCCATGGCTTATTTTGGCCTATATCCTCTGAGATAAGATGAGAATCTAGGAGGAACATTAAAGAGAATGGAATAAGAAGATTGTGCCTCTGATTTTCCCTATATACATGTCATTTCCTATGGTGGAACTATTGAAAAACAGGTTACTCCAGAGCTTCTTATGCCTCTACAGAAAGGCAGGAAACCTCAGGCCTTGTTATTTTCCTGAGCAAAATCAGTAATATTTCTTTCATTCAATCAATTTTAAAATAGTCATATAGGTATTCAGATTATAGAAGAGATCCTGACATCTTGCTGTGTGGTGCTCAGAGAAGCAAAGTCCCATTGCAAAGCATAATTGATCACAGCCCGGAAGAGAGTTCTCTATCCTATGAAGCTATCCAGAATGACAAAGTAAGAAACATTCTTGTAATGAACATTTTGGAAGGAGGAGTTCAGTGTTGAAACTGAGAGTGGTGGGGAAGTTTGCACACATTTATGTTTTTTCATCGATATTTCATTTTTATTCAACTATGAGTTATTGCACTTACTGGTTCCAAAGTTCCAGACTAGTTGACTGCAATGGACTCATTGCATACCTGACATGTTTATGGAAAAGGAGAACAATAGAGAGCAGACCTCTACAGAGAATGCAAACAGTAAATGAAGAATTAGATCACTCTCTGTAGGATTATTCCATAATAAAAGAGCTTAAATAGAAGTATAAAAATAAAAATATAAGTATAAAAGCTTAGGACAAAACTCAGTCAAAATTAAAATCTATTGATGGCTTAGATTATGAGTTTGTTCCTGTTTAATTTTAATATAGATCAAGTAAATGGGATATAAAAGACAATTAAATAGTATGTCTGTTTACTTTATAAAAAATCCCCACAAAAATTAAAATTCACACAGTTTGTTGTTTTGAAGTTGGGTATTTCAACGATTGCCTTTCTTTTGGGGGCATATGCCCATGAGTATCACCTAAGAGTTCTGCAGTAAGGCCTAGAGCAATAAATGAAAAGAAAAATCAGTGTAGGAAGAGACTGCAACTAATAAATATTTGATCAGATACACAAATTCACACGGTTTGATAATGCCTTGAGGAATTTGCATAAATTATTAACTCCTGCAATGTAAACATGTGGTATTATGTTCCTTAAGAAACAGCAAGCCAATAAAGAGCTATTAATTTTTTCAATAATTTTTTTTCCAGAAGTACATATATCTGAAATATTATAGACTTATATTTGTGTAAAAAAAAAGAAAAAAATATAATATAAAGAAAAGTGCCCCTGAAGCAGAGAGGCTGTAGAGTCCTTCCCACTTTTCTGAAGAATGATATAATTTTAATATAGGAATTAAAGGTGTTTTTAACAATTAAATTACCTTGGGAAAAAAAAATTAGTCCTAAAGTAAAAAATATCTGGAACAGAAGCACCTCTTGACACTTACCTTGACTATTTAAATGCCAAATATTATTTCAACAAAACTCATTTGTTGTAGGTTTTACATTTAACTCGGGAGTATCTGCAAGAGTAACATCACAAAGTCGGACTGTGCAGCACAAAATGTGGTTTTCCTAGTTACTGTTACAACACAAAGATATTCCTGCAGGGACAGAATCTTTGTACAGTTCCTGTTACTGTGGGTCGGGCAGTGCTCCTGCACACCTTCCCTTGCTGCAAGGCAGCGATCACACTGAAATCCATGGAACTGCTAAAGAGGCAGAAATGCCCCTTACACTCTTAGAGAAAGAGCAGCTCAGTGCTTTGACACAGTCACAGCACTGCAGTGCTACCGACAGATGGGGAAAAATCTGCCAGCTGTTAGGCAGCAGGGCGAGCTTAAAGAAAAAAATTTCCATTACTGTTTCATTGGAAATGGAAGGAAAAGCCTTCAGTTGCTCTCAGGATGGATTAGAACTTCAGACTTCTCCCTACCAAATACAGCAACTGGGACAATCTAGGTAGTCTTGATCTTTAACATGGATTTTTCTGTATGCCTTTGAAGATGTTCAGCAGTCAAACATACAGGGATATTTATTAACCAAATCATGTCACCCTTTGCCCTTGCAATTACTCCTTTAGGGGGGGCCTTTAAAAAGGAAAGATCTTTCTTTTTCATCACTCTAAAATGAAATCATGAACTGAAATGCATTTCAGTCTGAATAAATTAATCTGAAACCAAGCATGAGCACATAAAAAACATTCATCATCTTCACATTTCTGCACAGTACACTTTCTTGCCTATGAACTCTGTATAGCTCATGTCTGCAGGAAGCAACACGGAAAATGTTCTGCTTCTGCAAAACTAAAAATATTGTACACAGATGGGGTTTTTACAAATCAGATACCACTGGGAAATCCTAAATGCTCTTAGGAAGAGCTGACTATACCAACTGGTGTATGTACTAAAGAGTTTTCATGCATTTCAAACTAAAGCTTTTGCTAATTGATCCTAGTGAATTATATAACATTTATTGGGAAAAAGAAGAGGTAACATTTTCTCCACACTGTCTTAACCACTGAAGTTGTCAGGAAGAGCATTACAGCCTGTTAATTTATAGTCTATGTATTTACAGGAATATACTGAGTCCCACAATGAATTACACGCAGGTTTTTTTCTCCAAATTGCACCTTTATTAAAAAAAAATTTAGCAAAGGAAACCTTAAAGTTTTTCTGTTTGATTTTATGGAGGGCAATTATTTAGGGATTAATAATAACAAAAGCAAATTGTAAACACTTGAAATATTTCTATTCCTACTAAACTTGCAATAAAAAAAAAAAAATCCATCTATCCCTGACGGAATAAAAACTCCACAAATCTGGTTTGATTGCTTGTCATGCACAAAGCTAAGGAAGCATTAATGTAGATAAAAAATTCTTACTTGAGCAATGTCAGTTTCTTAGATGCTAATTCTCACAGATATTTATGTTGGGCTGTTTGAGGTGCAAGTAACCCAAATGGTACATTCATTTTAAATACAATGTATTCAGATTTTGTCTGAGATCAAAGTTTTTGCAATCATATTCCATGTAAACTTTTCTTGATTTCATGAATTTGGAAGAGTCCGTAATTTCTGATAAGCAAGTTTTAGGTTAAGGAATCTGTTACAAGCAGTAATCTCTAGTATAAAGATGAATGATTTAATGTTTGAAATTTACAGTAATTTCAGTTTTGTAGAAACTGGGCAAAAAGGAAGCCAGTTTAAACTAGTTGGAAAATGTAGTAGTTTATCAACTCTTTGTTATTATTTTATAAAAATAAAATATACATGGATATTTCATTTTCCTAAAAGTATAAATTTCAGTAATAAAGACCTCATCACATGTTGATATTTAATTCCTAAATTTATCAAAAGCACAGGAAAGACACTGGCAGAGATCTTTACAGATAATTCTGTGAATGAAGAACTCAGCTGCCACTGAATTTCAATATCTTCTATGTACTCCTTTAAATCCCAGTGAAGATTTCTTCTGAACTAAATGTATATTTCAGCATTTTATACACAGAGAAAAAATCAATATGGTAGTTTGAATCTTGTTACAAAATTTGGTCCTAAAAGTTAATATTCAGCACTAGAAGAGGCCATTCAAGAGGTTTCTAAAGAAATACTACATGAAAGGGATAATAACTTTGAAATTCATGGAAAAGATGTCATTGCAATTAAGCCAGAGATGTGCCTTGTATGAGCCATAAGAACATGGCTGTTTAGAGAGGAGATCCTTTCACCTCAATATAGGCAATGCAAATTTTTCTGTGCACATGAGGGAATTAGTCAAGCTGGGGCAGGGGAGGAGGTTATTGGTGGTTTTTCTGTTTTTTTGTTGTTTATTGACTGGTTTGGTTTTTTTATATACATTTTCTAACTTAACAATCATACAAGACCAAATTTAAACAGGTGATAGGCAGTGACACAACAAATGGATTGAGCACTTTTTAAAGGTTAGTAGCAGTCTTGAGGCTCTAAAAACACTCCTTAAAAATCACTGTACATGTTGTGCAATTAGATGGCTGATATTCTGCAAAATTTGGCATATGTCAGAGGTAAGATTCCCTGCAGAGTAGCTCTGACTGCAGAACAGATGTGACCTTTTAGGGTCATAAAAAACAATAGCAGAGTTAAAAATCAAGCATTCCCAAGTATTTAAAAAAATTCTCAATGCTTCAAAATACATAAATATATTGCCCGAACAGCCAATCAAGTTTAGTCCAGAGAAAAACCCCACAGAACTAAACTCACCTTGGTGAACTTGGTCTTGCAAGGTCTCCAGGGTACTTTATCTTCTCTTTAAATTGGACATGACAAGGCAATCCTATACTTTCTTCTGACTGAGCTTTCAATAATGTTTTTCATTTTGGCTTACTAGAGCTCTAAAACGAAAGAGATAATACATGAACCTAATCATGATCCTGCAAAATTCTTTATTTCTGCTCTGAACTTGAGCAAAGGGCACCAAAAAAGGGAATATAAATTAGCATAAATTGTTGTACAAATACTGAGTAAATTCACTGTCTTCGTTTGTTTGTCTGGTAAACTACTAGACCTTCAGAATGAAAATACTTTTTGATTGAGAATACACAGTACTGGTCAAATAAGCTTTTGTAGGATTTGACCGCAGTCATTTCTCTGTTTTGTTTCCAAGGTATTTCTTTGTATTGGACAACTTGGTGAAAGGCACATAGTGACAGGAGAGACCGACTGTGGACAATGAAAGCCCGCCAAATATTACAACCCTTCCACTGACTCCAATGGGCTTTGGAGCAGCCACCTAGGAACAGAAAAACATGATGGAACTGGCTGAAAATATGGTAGCAGATGTGGACTAACTTAAAACTGGACACTGCAGACAAAGCCAGAGCAGCAGCAGCAGAGACCCTCGACTGTACCAGGGGTTACGCTGTAAGGCTTGCTGAGTAGGGTTGGAGGATTGGCAGGAAGGTGCTGAAGTTTTCAGAACACTGAAGTATCAACGAAATAGTTATGAGTGAGGAATATCAAGCGAGGAAATCCGTTTCCATCTGCTAACTTGTATGGTCTTAGTTATGCAACAAAGTAAACAGAACATATCAGACATTAATTTTTTTTTATTACTGTCAGAATATGAGAGTTCCTTTTGCAGGGTTGGCCTCTTCTCCCAGGCAGCTAAAGACAGGAAGAGAGAAAATGGCCTCAAGATGGGCCAGGGGAGGTTCAGAAAGGGTGATTAAACATTGGAATGGACAGCCTAGGAGGTGCAAAGTCACCTCCCCTGGAATTGTTTAAGACTGGACGTGTCACATAGTGCCATGGTCTAATTGACAAGGTGGCATTCATTCATAGCTGTGACTTGGTGATCTCAGAGGTCTTCTGCAACATAATTGATTCTGAATTGCTTCACTTATTTTTGGCAGCAGAGTAGGTTGATAATTATTTCAACTACTCTGAGGAAATAAATTCACTGCCTTTCCTATCCTACTAATGAGATGTGAATGAACAGTGAAAAGGATTGCTATGAGATGGGCACATCGATCATCACTTTACACATAAAGATATTGAATAGCAAAAGGTAAATTAAAGGAATTGAGGAGCTTCAAAAATGCATCAACATCTTTGCTGCTGCTTTGGAAAAGGTATCACTCTCTTAAAAGGTGCATTAAAACTAAGGAAGTGACAAGACATAGAAGGTATGTTTGGCCTCAGGGCAAGTACCATCTGGCACTCTTGTTTAAAATGAGAGTGAAGCACTTAGAGAGCTTTGAAAGTGAATGTTATAGCAGGAAATAAATGTGATACATTTCAAGAGGAAGTTGTAGAGTGAGAAACTTTAGATTTTTTGCTTGTTTTGTTTCAAACCCTGTGTACATTTTTTAAAAGGTTAGTGCAAGATTTCCAAATATCACTGCACATCCATGCATCGGTGTATTGTTTCATGAGCCCTGGTCTCCTTCACTCTTTTAGTGACCTATCAGCACTGGGAATCTCCATCTTCAGAGGTTTCTGAACTGATCTGAATCATTAGTAATTGAAATGTCTTTGAAAATTACATCATGAAGGGGAGAGGATATGTGTCCAACACTGGGAAATATTTTCTAGCAGTGGAAGTATGGAAATTTTACTGTTAATTGACAAAATACTGTGAAGCAGAAAGCTTAAGTTTGTTGGTCATGTTCTTGTGAGATGATTCAACCACCTGAGAGGGAAATAAATGAGCAATGCTATGAAGAAAGGAAGCAAACAGAATACCATACCAGTTTCAGGTGAGCTCAGATAATATCTGAGTATATTAGCCTAAGCTGATTTTTATGCTGCAGCAATTTGACAGTGTTGACACCCAAGATAGCTCGTTTACAGCTAGCTTGGTTATCACTGTACTAGATTTAAATCTGCATCCTCATGAATAAACTGAACTGATACAGAAAAAAGCAAAACCCAAAAAGTAAAAGATGACATTTTTCAGTCGCTAATGTACAAATCCTGTGAGACTCCATAATAACTCCACAATAAAAGGAATAAAAAATTCTTATTGTGGAAAAGAATTGAACATAACTGACATTCCTGAGACTTGATGTGATGATTCATGACTTGAATGCTAATATAGCTGGTTATTGCATACTGAGGGAAGATAGACCGCATTAAAGATGTAGTATGTATTCAGTGTTCTACATCTCTCTCTCTTAGAGCACCTGGTATATTGGGAGTATAGGCTTTAAATGCATCTAGAGGAATATGTTAACAACGTCAAAGTAGAAATCTGCTGCAGACTATCAGATCAGAAAGTTAGATGAGTTTCTTTGAAAATGCATGTCAATAATGTGTTCAAATAAAGAAGGAAAACCATTTTTACGTTTGAAATTTTGTGTGTGTGGTGATAAAGAAATGTTTACTGAATTAAACAAAACAAAAAGAAACCCAACACACAAACATCCCAGGACAGATATCAAGTGATAAAGGCATGGCACTTATATATTAGTGCTCTCTCTATGTAAATATAGCTATACATATATATTTTGATAACATTATAACCTCCAAAGCTGATCCAGTCACATAAACACATAAGATTGGAATGAGACTGTGGCTATGCAGACAGAAAAATCCATTTTCTACCAATTCTAGGGAAAACTGATGAAAATATTTGCATTTTCATCCTTCCCCACGTGCACTCTTTTCAGAGACAAAAATGTCATTTGACTTTGATATATTTTATAATGTTTAAAATACTTGGCTATTTTGATATTTGGTTTTGTTGAACTGAAAATTCAAAGCATAAAGTGCAAATGTGTGGATATAAAATCTGAAGCATTTTGCCTAAGAAGAAAACAACGTTATAATTTTCTAATTATAACTTATGGAACACCTATTTTACTTTTCACAAAATGCTCTAAAGCTTTCTAACACTGTACAACTAAAAAACTGCAAACCTTGAAGTTCACGGTTCTAACTTACAGTGTTTCTGTTTCACGCAAGACTATTTGAGGACCATTAGTGCTGCCTGGGATTTTTACCTTCTGTTGTTATTCATTTCTTGTCAGCAAACTCTCTTCTCACACTGGCTGCTGCTCAGCAGTATATCTGTACTGTTAGACATGTGACTTCATTTAGTTTCCTTCAAAATGAAGGATGGAAGCTCATGCAACTGCTGCTCCAGAGTTTCCAGAGTCTTTTCCACTTTGAGGAGTAGCATCATCATTTCTCTTTAAATTGATGTGGATAACATACAAATCAGCTTCTGAATGTAATACATCTTTCAAAACCTACAGACATTTTGTGTTTTGATAGTGCTCCTGGATAACTTTAATAAATCTTATCCTAGATGTCATATCCAGAAATGCCAGATTTCCCCTTCTAGGAACCGTTAAGTAGAAAAGGCACAGGGGAGAATTAAGTGCCTTTATGCTTCTAGCTACCAAATGACTTCCTAGTAAACTGTGAGGATACCTGAAGAAACTGCAGACAATATACACTTGCAACTGCAGCTTCTGTGGCCTGTACCCTTGTTCTTGGTATGCATCACATCTGTCTTTGTGGCATTATAGAAAGGCATAACTGGCAAGGAAAGGCTTCCTTATGAGATTTGTCATCTGAGTTCACATGATTTGCAGTATTCTACCATCTGGAGATGAAGAATCAGTAGCATAATACAGGTCTTCCTCATTCTTTCTTTTCCTTCTAAACACTGTTTTCTTTACTAATGCATGTAAAGGCATAGAGGTAAAAATCATCATTGTTGAGTGGAGAGAATTCTGTACTTCCTGTCATGAAAAGAAACTTAGGTCTTGCCCTTGTATTTATATGTAGCAGAGAGGTCAGAAGGGCTAAGATTAGCTATAAAAAAATCACACAAACTTTAAGCAGAAAGGATTACTTGTGCAAAAAGAAAAAATTATGTAAAAAGAAATATGAGAGACATTTTTCTCTCCTGTTTACAAAAATCTGTCAGAAGTGTGTTCTTAAAGATATTGGGAAACCCCACAAAATTACTTTAATATCCTAGGTCCTGATATGTGATCAAAAAAATTCAATGAAGGAGCTGGTCATCTGTCTAATGCCAAAAGCTGACTGAGTGCTTTGGAACAGAAAAGCAAATTCACAGAAAACTTCTCACATTAACAAATAAAGTCATACAAGATTAATCATATGAGATCTTATAATTTTACCAGCCTGTAGAAAATTCCAGCCAGCTTTGCATCTTCCTTGATCTTCTCATGTATTTCTGTCTTCAGCCTTTCCTTTATCCAGCAATATGGAAAACTCTGTGAATAAAAAGAAAAATACAGATTTTTTTTAAAAAATAAAAATCCTGAATATCTATTATACATTTGCAGATAAAGGACCGTCCATGGCTGACCATGAAAATATTATCAAGCTTGACTTCCATACTTAAAACTAGTTTTATGGGAAATAACTGATCTGACAGTTAGCAGAGGGTGGTCCCTATGACCTGTATCACACTAACAGCTACTAAAGGCCATTGTTACCGCTTGTCACCAAAGCGACAAGGAGGATGGAAAACCTACTAAAGGGCAACCAACTTGAAATACAAATAATAAGAGTGCAGTTTATATTACAACATGATCTCCTTTAATTTTCATCCATTGAGCTACATTATGCATTCACTTAATACCGGGGCAGCCTAAATTGACCAGGATTAAGTGACAGAAGAAGTTGGCTGATTAAATTGCTTTAAGGTGATTCATGTGGTGCTAATAGTGTAGACATCAACAACAAATGGTGGTGAATAATGAAACAGAGAGAGATAAATAACATACAGTTAGCTGAGGCTAATTTTAGCAGCAGGTGCTGAATACAGTCCATAGCTATCACAGTGCTGAAAATAAAAAAGCATATAGTAAATGTCTCTAATGCTGTAAGTTACAGTATTCATGTTACTCAAATTGTATGCAGTCATCCTGTATTCTGAGGTGTCAGCAACAACCTAATTGCTACCCATTTGTTCTTTTAATGTTTACTTTGAGAGGAGTTTCTGGGAAAAAAAAAGGTGAAAAAAGTAAAAAAATAGTTTAAAAAGTAGAAGGAATTATGCTTGGATGCACAACGGAGAGGTCACAGGTTCTTGGGAGTATTTGCCATTTGTGGATTTTAGTTTCCATCTGTGTGTCTTATTAGCATTAGAATCCTTGAACCACTCTGATAAAATTGATGAAACATATACAGCTATAAAATCATTATGCCATCTGATGATAGTTAAATTCCAGTTATGAGTGAGTGGTATTTTGGCTCTGGATGTAGGACCAGCTAAGCCTCTGAGTATACTTCGCTTGAATTCCCTCAGGCAGCAGAGAATCTCAGTTTTAGGTCTTAGACATTTTTGAGCAGGGTTCTCGCTTCTAGCCATCATATTTACAGAGGAATTTAGGTATATAAGCTTTCCTGGGCTTCAGTGGGAGTTAGGATAGATAAGATTAAGACATATGAGTTAAGATAAAAGATAACTGAAGAACTGAACCAAAGCTTATTATATAAAAGGGACATTGTCACTACCAGGTTGTCTTTTTTTTTTTTCTATTCCAGCAGTCAAATTTCAAATAAAGAGTAAACCTACCTGAAATAGTCAAAGATTAAAATTCTATCTACTAGTGAGGCATACTGATTGTTCACAGAATCACAGAATCTCAACATTCTGTATGTTTTTTGATGCCATCAGTACTTTTAGTACTAGTAAGATTTTTTGTAATAATGGCAGTTCACAATTGATAGTGGCAACAAAGTCTACCAATTGTGAATTCACAATTTCAGTTGTCATGTGTAATCCAGTAAAGAAAAATTCACTGCTTTAAAGGCATTTTTTTATTCTCATTGCAATTAATTGCAAACTAGGTCAACAGCCACTCCAGACAGACAGCGATATCAAATGTGGGGAAATGTTACACAGAAATAATTAAGCACTTGCTATATTAAATCATGATAACATTCTTTCAACATTAGGCACTGACATAAATTTGAGAGCAGGTTCTTTTCCTTCATATTATATGCAGTTTCAGGACTGCAACACAATGAAAATATCACTTTTCTTTTGTGCCTCAGTAATTGCTACGTGATAAACATGCACAAGATAAACATGCACACATACCACATGATAATGAGTGGACTTATATATAGAAACTAGTAATTACATTTTCCTCTTTTTTTTTATTTCCTTAATTGGTAGTTAATTTATGCACCTGATTTTTCAGGTGTTTGTACACAGTCATTAAAAGTGACCTCCAAGAAAAGCAGGAATGCTGAAAAATGAGGCAGGATGGCAGGTTGACAGTGACTAAGTATAGCCCTTTTCTGTGTCGGGAAATGCTCTTGTAAATACAGTAATTATACATGATGTAAACTTTCATAAACTTTTCAAATTCAACAGTATTAAAATGTTAGTAAGAGACCTCTCATTATTTCTCTTCCAAATCCCTGTTTACCATCTCGTTACAAAATTAACTGTAGGTTGAAATCTGATGTTTACCATATTAATCCGAAATATTAAAAATTTTTATTGTTTTGTTATAAAAAGTCTGCCCTTTTTCTCTCAGAATATGAATAAATTGTTTATTATGTTCCAGTTTGAAGAATGAAGCAAGAAAATAAAAAAATTAATTTGTTTTAGTCAATGCCGAATGAGTGGACTTGAAATTTAATCTTAACATAAAACTGTGAGGCTGCATAAAAGTAATAACAGGACACGTACAATGACATCAACTCTAACACAAGTGTCCTTAAAGCTGACAAGCTGGGAAACATTGGCTGCCTCCTCTTAATAAACACCTTACAGTGGGGAGCAGTACATAAATGTAGGTATTCATTTTCTGGAATAAATTAATCTATAATATTTGAGATTAAGAAATATCAGTGTATATAGTATCCACAATAGCTTTATAGATGTAGGAATCCAAAAGCTACATGTATTGTCTTTAGGGATTAGGTCTGCCTCTCATACTTTCACAGAAGCATCAACTTTTTCATGTGCATCTGGTGTCAGGGAAAACCACTTTCCCCACTAAAATTACAAAAAATGCACTAAAAGGATTTTCTCCTGTATTCTTTGGTCAAGCTACAATAAATTAAGGATTGTCAAAGTCTTAAATGACCTTCTCCTGTCATTGATCCACTGTTGCTTTACTTCTGATACACTTTGAAACACACTAGTCACGTCAAGGATGTCTGTGGAGGTAGATTCACTGCTCGGTAGCAGACACACTAACAAGCAGTTTTTGAGTTTTCCTCTTGCCAGGCCTGAATTCCTCACTGCTAAAGGGAAGGGCTGAACTCTGCAGTGTTAGGAAGACAACCTTTCAAAGATTTGTAATGTCCAGTACTCCACTGTGCAGTGTCAAAGGTCTTTAAAATCACTTCAAAAAACCCATTAATTCCAAAGGGGTGATTTCTTAGATATCCTAAGGTTTAGTATCCTGCTATATGATACAAGAACGTGAAGATGGTGGACTGATGTCAGTCTCTGTATGTTTGAGATAACATAAGAGTAACAAGTAAAAAACAGTCCACTCTACTGTGTTTTTCCTGTCATTTTCTAAGCTTACCAAAGCTTCATAACTCAAACAGAAATGCTGAGCATTTTGATAGGGGGCCACATTTTCCTCCGTACTTGTATGGTAGCTAATACAATGGACTATAATAAAGGCTTTATTGAAAACTAAATATTAAATAGCAATAGAAACTCAAATAATACCAACATCTCTCTAGAGTACAGTGCACTGATTGCCTTATACCTTTCACAGGAGAATTTTAAAAGCAAAATAAAATGTGGATTGATTGTACTTCAGATATGGAATGGCATTAGGTATTGTACAAGCGTGGCAAAATTTTCTCAAAAGGAAAATATACACTAATAACTAAGGCCTACTCTCTTCTGCTTCCTTTTTCATTATAGCTGATGTTTCATTTTAACATGTACATTTGAAACTCACTTTGTGTTTTAATGGAACGCTCTGGGCCAAATAGATCTCTAGTGTAACATTGCTTGTGCATGTCAGACAAGGTCATCAGGTCAATGCATGAATTTAAAATACTTTTACCGGTCACAAATGTATTCTTTACATACATTTAAAATATGTGCTGATAGATTTTGCTTTTTTAATTGATGAGTACTGATACTATTTATTTTACTCTCTTTCTATGAGGTCAAATTTCATTAGTTACTATTTGCAGGCTCCTAATGAAATGAAGACTACAATAAGCTTTAAATTAGAAAGTACCAAAACAAAATTCCAATGTTGCAGCAGATTCTAATTCTCTTAAAAGATTAATGAAGAGGACTTGTAGAACAATTTCTGTATCCTGTGGCTATTCATTTAGCATACTCATTATGCTGGACATCATGTTCTGTTTGAGCATTTGCGAGAACTTGCTCTATTTTTTAGCAATAAAGCTCCTGAATTTTCTTCATTATGAAAATAACATTTGGGTCTTCAGGGCTGTCTATAAGAAATACTTGAAAGAGTTCATTATATTTCTACATCATTATAACAATATCCTGGAGTTACATTTTATATATTATGGTGACTCTATGCCCTTTCTTCTTGCAGTTCCTGCAACAGAAGATGCAGCCAAAGAAAAATTACATCCTCTCTGTATTGCTTATACCTGTTCCCCCTGGAGCTGTGGTTTCAGATGAGAACTGGAGGAACCCAAACAGGTCTTGTAATTTACATCGTGAACCAGACTACCTGCAGGCAGCTCCAGCATTTCATATGCAGAAACATGAAATAGAAAACCATCCCAGAGTTTCACAACCTACAATCTGATAAGAATAAATGCTTACTTTGAGTGGAGAACAATAGACAATGTCCTTCATTTCACATGGCAACATCATGGCTTTGCCTTGGGACTGAGTGACTCATTATAATGAGCCATGGCCAAGAGGACACTGCAAACAAGGCCTGAGCATAATGAGCCACATCTGACACACAAAGAGGATCTAAGCCTTGGTGTGGACCATGGATCAAAATTGACAGGGAATGGAACCTGAAACTGCTGGGAGGGGGTGCTGTGATCTGGTTGCATCAATATTGGTCTATAAAGACACTTGGTACTAGAGGCTGGGGTTGGAGAGAATATTATGGACATCCAACAAGGGTAGAAGCAGAGTGCCTGAGGTGGAACTGCTCATGAATTGGTGCTGAGCCTCTGCCCAAGGGCTTGACACAGAGACTGGTCAGAGGGAGTGTCACAGTCCTCTGGACTTCACTGTTCTGACTCACTGGGCTGGTAATTATGATCAGTTAGTAGTGCATATGTGTGTGAAATTTTTCTGACACAGTTTATTTGTTGCTCTACTTACACTGAACTTAGCAAAGTCATAATGTTTAGTGTGACATCATTCCTTTCCTTTTTGCAGTGTTTGAGGATAGAACAGACAATTCAGGTTTTGATCACTTTCTAGAAGCCATTGACCAACACTTGCCCTCAATTTCTCCTGTCTTTTTAATGAAAAACTCCATAGCTTACTGAACTGGAGAAACCTGAGCCATTTCCACCTATTTGGAGCATCTTCTGCTCCCAGTATAAGTCAGAAAATGAAGTCTTAAAAGATCCTAGTGACAGGGTTAGGATTTAGAGAACTGGCGCAACTAGTGGCAAAAGTATATTGCCAAAAAGCAAATGTCACTTAGATACTACTTTGAAAATTCTCCTTGCTTTGAACATATCCAAAAGTAGCCAACCAAAATTATCTGTAATCAGAATAAAAAATCCTGCTGATCTTGTTTTTCAAGAAATTATCCTATGTTAATTATTGAAAAGATGACTCACTATTTCCACAATTTCCTGTAAACATACACATATTTCATGAGATCCTGTGGGAGAGGAATATTTTAGAAGCATAAAGCCATAAACTTATAATTATCTCTGCAGTTCGGAAATGTCTGACACATGTGGGCAAAACATTCTTTTTTTAACTGAAGATTTACATTCTTACTGTAAAGATCAACTTATTTTTATTTCACAGCATTGTGTTTTAACCATAATTTCTTTAGCTGTGCTTCATGTCATCCAATTAGTGTATGTTTGCAAACAGAATAGGGTATGCAGAAAGCAATTTGTTAATCAAATATCTTCTCACTCTTTTATTCTTTCCTCTGGTAATCCCTACATGTTCTTGGTATTAATCACAAAAAACTTAAGGGTTGTCCTTGTTAAAAATTCAACTCGAGAATTCAGTATGACCTTTTACATCTAGACCCTGATTTAAGAGCCAACACAGCTAAAATCATAAGATAGTATGCTGCTGTAGCACATTAAAAGGTCAAATTTAAATGAATTCAGGTTGACATACTGTTCTTTGTCTTAGGGAGGAATCAATTATGAACTTCACTTAAATACATAACTTTCACAACTTTTTCTCAAATGGCATATGTTGATAAAATTTAGACCATAATTATGCAAGTATTAAGAAATACTTAACATCTAAGTCTTAATCAGTCATATCAGAATCAAGAGGTGTTTGATGTTTGCAAAATTAAATATATGCTTTGGGGACTGGTGTCTTCTACAGTAAAGATCTGATATGTGTGCAGCAGTTTGTTCCAGACTACCTAGTTCGAAGGGAGATTCCTGTCCTCAGCAGAGAGTAACATTTACCTTACACTGATTACTTATGCTAGTTTTAACACCTAAGACTGAAATAATTCAGCAGTTTTAACAGCTAAGACTGGATAGGACTAGTAATTACTTCAATCACTCTATCATGGACAAGGGCTGACTCTGAATGTTGAGTTCAAAACTTTTTCCTTCTTCTCCATTTCTTTGAGGTATCTGTGTCAGCTGTGAGGAGTCCAGAGAGCAGGCATTTGGTGGAGACTTCTTAATATTTTCCTATCACTGTTACAAAAGAATATGTCTTCTGTGTTGAGGTCTTGCAATGAGATTCATTTTGTCCATAGAAGGTCACAGCGAGATCAGCATGTCCTTCTAAAAACTTCTCTTCGTGAAGAAATTAGTCTCATATGCTTAAAGTCTCAAATTAAGAAATCTCTCTCACTTGTCCTCAAACCACTGTGTGTCCATATACCTGTGTATGCACATGTAAATCTATATATGAATCTATACTTACACATATATACACACTGAGACAAAATGTAAACAATATGGATAGGGGCTTTAACTATTGTTTCAACTTGTTTGTTCTGAACAGCTACATTCTGCTCTCGTGGACTTTTTTTCAGTGTTGGACTTTTGCCATTGACTTCAAAGGAATCAGATTCAGGCCACTGGAAAAAAAGCAAATTTTGAAACCAATAAGATTTAAAAAGCCTGGCTTTGAAAGTCATGATATGAAGCTCAGAGTTTACTCTCCCCCATGTAGAAATAACCTGTAGGGGGGAGAATGGGACCTTTAGATAATTAACTATTCAGTAAGTCTTAAGCAGCTCAATAGTGTCTTTTATCTTCAAAGTGCTTTTTAAACATTAACTAAGTAATCCTCTCAGACCTCTGAAGTAAATAATTTGGTATTTATTATCCTGATGAAGAATTGAGAAATTAAAAGGAAATGCTGAAAATAGTACTTTTCATGTACATTTTTTAAATTAGAAAAAAAGAGAAAAAAAGAGAAAAAAAAAGGCAGAATATCAAGCTCTGTATCTGCATTCCCATGTATTTACTCCATTTCAAGAGTTACTGCTCACAAGTAAATATAAAATCTGTATGACTGCTCATTGTCAGAGATGGAAAACTTACTGCAGAAAGTAGTTGCCTCTGAACTCTACTACTCTCCCAGACAACTATACTCCTAAGCAAATTTTTATAGTACATGCTTCAAATAGCTTTCACTGTCATGAACTGCCCTGATTTGTGGAAGAATGATTTGACTGCAAATTCTCACAGTGGAAGAAATTTTCTATAGATAAATGTAAAGTAGTGCACCTGGGGAAAAAAAACAAGAGATAACTAGAAAAATATTGCCAGAAAGGAGTAAGAACCCATGGTTGCGACACAGAGTAAAAATATCAACTTGATAGCCAATATAATAAGAAAATAAAGCAAGTACTGAGAATTGTTAGTAAATGTTCAATGAAGTTTCCTTTTAAGCATATATTTCACTACATAATTTCATCATTGCTGTATAGTTATAATTACATGCACAAATGTATGTGTAGAATACATAGACTGAAGAATAAGCATTTTATATAGGATTTCTGGTTTTGGTGTAATTTCTTAGCAATGGAATTAGCACATTTCCCACATTGTTTTCCAAACAAATGGTGTTTCTCTAACAACTGGAGTATCATGCACGCATGAGCCTCTCAGATTTACAGTTGTATCAAAAAGACAGAAGGAACATAAGCTTAGCATGCATCACCCAACAAGGGTGTTTTTAAGGTGAACTTTGAATATTTCAAACTTGTGAAATTGTTTCTGTCTCTGTGGCCACTATATATGCAAAGGTTTTCAGGGTCTACACTCTAATATTACCCCGTTGCCACCCCCTCACCCTCCTCCCAATTAATTAAAACCACCCATGTTTCCAGTATTTTCTGTTAGGTATACAGTTTTCCTTAATATTGTAATTTTTAATTCAACATTTATTTCTATTTCCACAATAACATTTCCACCAAGACCTCTTTCCCTCGATATTTTAGCTTATGAACTTACTTTGGTTAAAATGTCAAAACCAGTAGACATCTCAGAAAAAATGAAAAGCAGTCCACTATCTAAAATCTTGCAAAGTGAAAACAGTTTCAATAACAGAGGCAGGAAAATGATGTCTTCCTCCCCACTGAGGTTCAAGTGTTAGCCATTGAAACTGATAACAAGAAAGATACTAATGAAGTGCTGCCCATTAAAAGGAAACCACAACGGCTTCAGCTCACATCTGAAGCTTATCTACAGTTTACTTCCTACTTGACAGTCAGTTTACAAGCTAAATTTTCCTTCAAATCCAAATATTCTAAAAGAAAGACCAAAATAAACAATTGCTTAGAAATGTTATTTCTCTCAGTCTGCTGGTCCAAATTCTACCCCGGAGCCAAGATACCATGACATTAAAGGTTTTACCATTTGAAAGCCTTAGCTTCTAATTTTTTCATCCCTAATACACATTTAGAAATATTTGCCAATTGATACAAATGTTAGAAGTACATATAACCTAAAACCTCAGAGAATCAAGGCTTTGAAATTATTCAGCTGTAGAGAAGAGAATAAGCAGAATTAGATCTGCTACAATTTTAAATAATTGAGTATTTCAGTAAGAAAAAAACGTAAAAGATCATCAAAAATTCCTCACATTGTATAGAATAATTAGATACTGGGAGAGAGGTATATCTGCTTAACTGTTGGAGACAGGAAATAATTTCAATATACTTGGGTTTGGGATATGCGTGTCAGTTCATACCTTCTACATAAACTTCAAAGATTAATCCAATTAATGCAATATCCTATTCTAAAAGGCATCAAGAAAAGTAAGAGAATGACCCAAAAATCAAAAAGAGAAATATTAATTTATAGATAATAGATACGCTTCATGTCAAAAAGTAAGTCATGCTGAACATTTTTTTTTTAATTCCCTTTTGAACAATTGTTTCACTCTCCAATCAAACTTCTGACACCGCCTGCTATTAAAGTTATGGTACTGAATTAAAAGGACTCACTAGTTCAGTTACTCTTGGAGAATTCAACTAGTCATTATTAGAAGTCCCACTGTATTTCATAAAGTTCAGATCCTGACCAGCGCAGTGACAACAATCCCCCTTTTTTATGCAACTACAACAAAAAGGAAAAGGGTGCATAATTACTTCTGCTGTAGCATTGAGACTTGAGGCTTTGCTCTAACAGAACCAACAGTAATACTTAAAAAGGACTTCCATAACAATGGGACAATTGATTCACCATGTAACTAATCTATAAAATACACTTTAGTACAATCTTCCATGAGCAGAGTTATAAAATATTCATGGGGTGCCTCTACATCCAGTATGTAACCAGGATACTGTTTCTGGAGATGCCATTACAGAAATATGATATTCAAAATGTGAACATCTGGTAATCAAATGCATGGCAGTGTAGTACTTACATGAGAAACATGATTTATTCCCAAGAAGGAATATTAATTCTAAACACAGGGCTTCCAGACTTTCTGGAAGACAAAAACATGAAAGAGACTTGGGGGAAGGTAGAGCTGTGTGTATCAGGAGAAAAATCAGATCTGAAAAATTGCTACAGTAAGCCTTGGAGAAATATAATTAATCAATCTGGGATTAAGCTACTAGATTGGAAAAAGAATAAGGACAGAAGCACAAGGGATGTTGTAGAGACCTCCAGGGCAAGAAGAGAGGTAAGAATAAAATTCTGCTTAAAGATGGGGCAAGAAAAAGAAGGTAAAGAAAAACCCACAAGACTATCTGAATTCGTAATTCCAACTCTCTAATTACCAAAAACTTCAGAGACACAGAGGAAGAGAAATATGGGAATGAAGATGTAGTGAATGATTAGATCTGAATTAATTGGAGACACAAAAACATGTTGAGAGCAAAGACCCTACTGCTGAGCACACTTGTTTGGCATTAGATAGTGATGAGGATGGCATTAACGCTTTCAGAAAATTGAAATATTCTTGAAAAATAAATTCAATGCAAGGAGTTGATAGCTATCTGTGTTTCAGTACAGTAATGCATGGAATAAAATCTTCAAATGAAAACCATTTCTACAATCTACTTACACAGACCACTGGCAAAAATAGGGAAAAAATGTGCTGAGTAATGGACATGAAAGGCAGCCTTCATCCCTGTAAAGTAGTTCAGCTCCATTAACTTTTTCATATAGTTAAGACAGAAAGGATCCATTAGATCATCTATTCTGACCCTATATGTAATAGGTCATTAGACTTCATTTTCAGTTCTACTCAGCTTAGTAGTTTATGTTAAACATCTTACAGAAAATCATCTACTCTTGATTTGAAGAGAGATGGAGAGTGATTTTGCCCTTGGCTTTTTGCTCTGAAGGTTAAATACTATTGCTGCAGCAAAATTGTGCCTTATTTCTCATTTGAATTTGTTTGGTTTCAGCTTCCAGCCAGGAGATGTTTGTTTTTTTGTTTTTTTTTTTTCTGATAGCTTAAATAGTTTTTTAACATTTAGTTTGTTTGGGGCTTTTTTTGTATTTCTACACCATAATTAAGTCACTTCTTTGGGAAGCCATACTGAACAATTTATTTTTGTAATGCCTTTCTAAAAGTCAACTTTCTCCAGCTGTAATAAATTTTCCCTTTTTTATAACCTTTCTGTTTTTAGCAATCCACACCTCTGGTTATTGCACTGGTCAAAGTAAAGTTAACCTCTCTACCCACATACACTCACACTTCAGTATTAATAAAACACTGGAGGAGTAGGAGATTACACAGAGTCAATTCAGCTCTCTACAATGAACCTGCAATTTTATTATCTTTTCTTGCAAATTCTACAGCCAATACGATGAAAAGCTCTTCTAAACTCATTACCAGCTTCTCCTCTGGCTCTACCATTTCCTCTGTATCTGGCAGAGGGCTGTTTGAAAATTCTGGGAAGTGGGATCTCTGTGTTGTTTGATAAGGCATTTACCAAAAATTATGGGCAATTGGTTTTCTCCTCCTTCTTGTCTACCTTTGCTTGTGTTAGTAGCAATAGTTTCAGGAGAAAGGGTGAAAAAGTGCAACCCAGCCCTTTGCTTACCTTCATATGCCCGCTTATTACTTACCTTGAAATCACTGTCCATACCACCTGTCAACCAAGGCACTAATGATGTTTCAGCACTTAATATAAAATAGTACAGTCCATCAATGAAAATTGGTGTTCCATAAAGAGAATCTGTAGAGCAGACTGACTCTGCACATGCTATTTATTTCTACTGATAATTTTTCCTAAGTCACTTCCAGTTCTGTTTTGCTCAATCACTTGTGAGTTATGAGGTCATTTGTAACTCATAGAAATGAATGATACAGCATGAGTTATCTTTCTGTAAAATGTTGTGTTAATATATTTAACTTGTGTCATTTGGATTTTTTCTGAGAGGAGGATACACATTTGTTTAGGACATATCAACTCATATAGTCCTTCTAATGCATATTAAAGTAACAACAAGGTAGCTCCACTCGTAAGTTTTTCTACCACTAAACATGACTGTGTAAATAAATATATATTACAGTCCTTTTTTTTGACAGTAAACTCCAAAAAAACGTGCATTGAGGAATCTCCCTCTGAGCTGGGAAAAAATGGCTACCTTAGGCATTTTCCCAGATGACCTCTTTTTGTTGTTTGAGGCTTACATCCTGATTTTGTAATCTAGATCATTTTAATTCTTCTCAGAAAATTCATTTCTCTCCTTTGCTGAACTAAATGGTACCTGGAAATGAATAAAGGAAAATCAAGTGCAGCCTGTGATGGTTTTTTTTTTTTTAATTCCTTGACTAATCAGAGGTATTTATTTATTTATTTACTTAGAGACCTTAGTAAATCTGCCAAAAACTAATAAGTTGCCTTGTCATAAATTAAACAATATGATGTTTATATGCCCTGCAACAACCTTTGGTCCTATCCAGGCAAAAACGAGTTTTCTAATAAATCAGTTACAGCTCTGGGACCAGATGGCTCAGCTCAAAATGTTGAACGTGTTTGTCCTTTGTGATCTTGGGTTAGTTTCTATAATCTCATGATTCAATTCAAGCAACCTTTGGATGACCACAATTTCACAATGCCAATATGACACTGATAAGACTGATGAGAGCAAGAAGGATATGTAAGCACTGGGCCTCTCTATTGGCTGTAGCTTAACTTTTTCCCATTGCAGGATCCCTGTCCCCTGGTCACCTCACAATTCACAAGGGATGTAGCGCAATGCAGGTACTGGCAAAATAACCTGTCAGAGTTTTAAAGTCCTTTTAGTGATAATGATCCACTTCCAAACCCCCATAACGCCATCTATAAAACCCTGTATGGTTGATCTAAACTGAGTGATAGTGAAAGAAAATAGAATGTTGCTGAGGTAACTTCTGTTTAAATAAGATAATACAAATATTATTTCCTCAGGAATTTTCTCTGTAAATCTCTCCAATGAAGATGAGAATAAGTAGTTTCATCTCCTTCATGAAAATAGAAAGTTCCCTTTTCTTGATAAGGTGGTGTATTTTTCTGAGTGTTTTGGCCAACTGTGGAATAAAACATCCAGAAAAGGATAAAGATTAAAACTGTAGTAAAAAATACAATAGGAAGTAATCTATTCACAAATTAGTGAATAAATCGAAAATATTTTACAAAAAAAATTAAAATATTGAGAATAAAATAAGTAGTTTTATTACTAGAGTTGATATTGCACCAATTTATAAATTTTATCATTTTAACGTGGTGACATAATTATTTTTTAAATTTTTTGAAAACAAGAAGTATTACTTAAAGACTGTTTTTTAAAGACTGTCATTAATAGTGGCACAGAGCAACATTATTCACTTGTAAAGTTCTCACTTCAATTTCTTGTCCTTGCTCACACAGCACATCTTTGAATTCCATGTACTTAGACACTGCTCATTTCTTTACACTGGAAAAAAGCATATTTTCCAAAACAGCAAACCACTATTCCCTGGCACTCTACACCACATTAATTAAGACTTGCAAGACATAAACTATGAGTTCTGGTTAATTCTTTTTCTACTTTCTTGATCATCATTGCCTAGAGCACTTAGTGAATGGTCTGCAGAACTCTGAAGGCAAAGTACTAGAAATAAGAAGTTACTGAATTAGAAAATGGTCATTTTCATACTGCCAGTATTCTTGCCATTGAGCCCAGAGGAGGCCACAAAGATGATCAGAGGGCTGGAGCCCTGTCCTGTGAAAACAGCCTGGGAGAGCTGGGTCTGTTCAGCCTGGGAAAGAGGAGGCTGCAGGGAGACCTTGGAGCTCCTTCCAGTACTTTAAGGAGACCTACAAAACAGCTGGAGAAAAACTGTAGGATGCAGTCATAGGGCAAGGGGAAATGGCTTTAAACTGAGAGAGGGAGATTTAAGTTATATCTACGGAAGAAATCTTTTACTGTAAGGATGATGAGGCACTGGCACAGGCTGACCAGAGAAGCTGCGGGTGTCCCACCCCTGGAAGTGTTCCAGGCCAAGTTGGATTGGGCTTTGAGCAACCTGGTCTAGTGGAAGCTGTCCCTGCCCATGGCAGGGGCACTGGAACTAGATGATCTTTAAGGTATCTTGCAAACCAAAATTTCTGTGATTTCTCTTGACAGAGGGATGGAGAATCATGAACTCCTCATCTTTCGATAAAGTGTTTGTATTGCAGGTCTGGATATAGAGGCTTTCATTCATGGGGCAAAAGTTTATTTGTGCCATGTGTTTTTGGAACCAATTTTCATCACACTCTCTAACCTCTTTGCAAACAGAAAAGAAATTGTTCTTACAGGAATAACTGGTGGAAGAGGGGATTTCTGTCAGAGTACAGCACTTAGCTGTTCACATGTTTGCTGTGTGAGGAACATTGCAGGGTGAACTTGGTGTGAGGAGTACAAAGCAGATTATACTTCACTACAGCAATTCACAACCAGGAAAACTGTCTTGTTAACTATTCTGAATTCTGACGGCTGTTTCAGACCATAGATAAACTGTAGACAAAATGGCAAGCAGTTGACTTTCAAAATTCTTTCTTTGCTCCTTCTTTTCTTTTTCTTTGCCTTCCAGATTGACCCATGAAGAGTCTGAGGGTCTATGGGTCATGTATGTTTTGAGGCTGTCTCATCATACAAAACATAAAATCTTATGTTAATCAGAAGAAAAGCACAAACTTTTTTTTTAAATATTGGAAAACACTATTTTTACTCTTAAAAATTTAGGTCAGATGTCACCTACATCTTCCCAGGTAATTAGCAAAGAGAAATAGCATTGAAAAAGTAAGTAGGTAGGAGGTATTTCAGAGCATGCCTCTAAGGGATAGCAATAATTTAATAAGGGATAACTAGCATAGTACAGCACAGGGAAAATTCTACCCAACTAGCTTTGTGGATATTATAGTGGAACTTACAATTTTTAACAGCAGATGACATTACTGATTTATATTTTTAGAAAGCCTTTGATGAAGTTCCTAATGACAAACTTCTACTAACTATAGAATTCTACAGTCAGATAGTGAGAATCAGTTAATATCTAATTAAAACAAATTAAAAAACCCAGCTCAGTGATCTAGCTCACTGGACACAGTTCTTGTTCCATTGAAGTCAATCTTCAAGACTTTTTTTTTTTTTTTTTAAACAAATATAGACTAACAAAGGAAGGGCATCTTTTTCACCTAAATTTAGTCATCTTAAAACAGGTTGACTGAGCTTGTTGCCTACAACTCCTCTTTGGGTATTTAAGATGGAAGCACCGAACCTTCTGGCAGCTCCTCTTTTGTTCTAATAGTTACCAAGGGAATTTTGGTGAGTAACAGAGTGACAAATAACTTTTGCATGTTTAAATTAAATCTGCTGATGAATACAGGCTTGAAAGCCCTTTAGCAGTCACTGAGTCCAATGAGTATCAATAACAATTATTCGTTTTGTATAACTGTCTTCAAAGAGGAAGATGCAGATAACGTAGTTATACAAAAGAATTGGCATACTGTAGAATGCAATTTAATTAATGTTATTTAGGTCACCAAACAGTATATTCTCCATTTATTGTAGCAGAACATATTCCACTAATATTGGGGTATATCTGAATATAAAGGAAGCAAGTACACTAACTCTTTTGTCACACAAACAATTAAATTTACTTTTTAAATACTGATGTTCCTAGGAAGAAAATGTGCCATTTGTAGATCGGAGTAAATTGATTACAAAAAAGCCTGAAGGCTATGGCTTATTTATTTCAAATTTTTGAAAATCCAGAATTACCCAGAATCTGTAGGGAAATACCAGCAAAGGAAATTTCTAGATATATGAACCAATCTAACGTCAAAAAGTGAAACTGCAAAACTGTCAGAACATCATCATGCTGATAGTTTCTGTCTAAAGTAGTCCTCTCATACACAGTTAAGTAAATAAATAATCAGAACTTTGTGAGATCTCTTCTATCACAAAATATATTAAAAAGAACCTAATAACAGGATGCTATCGACTAGTTTCCACTTTTTCCATCCATTATTTAATATTCAGATCCAGTCTATTCAACATGTGATCACATATGTAGTTACTTGGAAATTTCAATATAATAAAAAGTACTGCAAAGGCCCCAAAAACATTTGTTTTCCATGAGATCACTAAATTGAGGGAAGAAAAACCACAAGCGCCTGTTTTGAGGACATCCCATTGTTAGGCACGTATAACATCTGCTATACCTCAGTCTTAATATTCAGATACTCTGATTTGGGCATTTAAATTTTTTCTGCTACCTGCCATCATGTGCTGAGCACCTTTCAACTCTCACTGGAGCCAGTGAGAGATTAAGAAACCCTGTACCACACAAGGTCAATTCCCACTTTACAAGCAGCAGGCATTCATGGACTTGCAGACTTGCTGTTCTGATTCATTGTGAGTTTTGCTTGAGTTAAGCATAAATAGGCTGAATTTCTAAGAACATCCTTTGAGATTCTGATCACTTGTGTTTCCTTTTAAGCATAAGCCACACAAGAATTTCTTTCGTATAAGAAATACAAAAAAGAAATAAACACTGTCCAGTTATACCCTGAAACTATCCTATTTTAACAAATATGCAGGACTGAAATCTAATAAAGAAGTATTTGCATCAAAGTCCATGTGCACATAGGTTTACACAGAGAGAGGAGAAGGTAACAGGAAATAATGGGGAAAAAACCCTGATTTTGACTAACCTTGTCAGCAAACTAATCACAGGTTGCTGCTATCGTATCAAGAAACATCTGCAAGCTAATGAGATTACCCAGCACCCCAAGACTGCTGGCAGTTTGCAAAATAAATTAAGAGACAGGTTTTGCCCCCAAGTAGTCTACAGTGTAACTTTACACATGACACAGGGTGGCAAAATGACAGAGACGAAAATGGGAACAAGAATGAAAAGCGTTACACAGTGTCAAGGTGGGCATGTCATAATGATTGCTCCAGATATTTTACATCTAATTATTTCCTTTGTCCTCTATCACTTTTAATGCTACCCATCTTCTTTGGCATTTTTTGGTGTGCAGACACATCTGAATTGGAAGGGGTTTTTTTGTACATGCTCAAACACGAGGAGCCAATTGTCTTCAGACTCATTGTTCTTTGATGTACAGTTGTTTTTCCTTCAGAATTGGAGCTCTAACACAGCTGTTTCTGCTACTGTTATTGCAATTCCATTCAGCTTATCATCTACAGAAAATGGAAAGCCATATGAAAACTATACCTGCACTTAATTAAGTGCAAAATATGGAATTGTTCCAGGAAAAATGACCAAGGAAATTATCATAAGGTGATGTCTGCTTAATTTGAGATGCTAGAAATTTCTATTTTTCTTTCACATTTTTCCCTCCTTTAAAATATCCATAAATTTTTCCTTACAGACTTGCTCTTTCTTTGCATAAAATATTTTTGACTTTTAAACATTTTAATATTCGAAATCTGCCTTTTATTTTTGTTCAGTTGCTAATTCATGCATAAAACCATTGTGTTTAAAGTGCATTATTCAAAGATGTGACAGAAGCTCCAGTCAGAAATCTCTTTGTATTTATAGCCTTGTGTAGAAGGCTAAAGAGTTCTCACCCTCATTCTATTTTTCTCTAGTCCAACTTTGTTTTCTGTGTTTGAAATTGGTGGGATGACTGACAGACCAAATAAGCAATTACAAGCAAAAAATGGCATCAATTGTGCTTATTTTGGAGAACAATTTTCTCATTGTTGTCTAAGCAGTAAAAGAAAGGAATAGATATTCTTTGAGATAGCTTAAAAATGAAAGGCAGACAAAAAAGATAGTAGATCAATAGAGAAATCAGAGACATTAACCAACAGATAATATGAAACCTTTGAGTGCTGAAAAGCTTCCAAAAATCCATTTTCAGGCAAAGTACATGAAGAGCTAGATAAGGTAAAAAGAAAAGATTGAAAAATACAAAATTTAAGGTATTGTTAATTATAAATGTACTATGCAACACAAAGAGAAAGACACAAAAAATATTTCAAGCAAAAATCACAAACAAACTTATCTAAGAAAGGGAAAAGTGAGGGAAGTATCTAAGTGGGAATGCTTATTAATGACCTGGATGTTGTGGTCTTCAGACTTCATTCAGGACCATCACAAAATCTTTGTTCTTAAGAATTAAATTCCTGACCTTGACTGACCCACAATCCATTTGGAATCCAGAACAAACAGGACAATGACAATTTCTTTTTCATGGCTCTGCTTTCTTCACCACTTTTTCTCTCTGAATACATAGATTCTGGATGAGCATGGACCTGTTCCTCAAACTGAGGAATAAAAAAAGAAGTGCACAGTGGAAGCAGGGACATGTGGCCTGGGAAGAGTGCTGGAATAGGGTTTGTATGTGTAGGGATCGGATTAGGAAAGATAAGACGAAGATATAGTGGGACTTGGAAAGGGGTGTGAAGAATAACAAGGGATTCTCTAAGAGCCTGGGTCAGAAAAGACCAATAGACCCAATCTGCCAACCATTCCAGGAAAATTGCCCGGAGGGTACCACAGCTGCTTCCTGGCCCTTCAATGCAGGGTAGGTTCCCACAGAAAGTAGTGGGAAAATAGACAGTGTGCCCTGAACTTACCTAAACAAGAAGGTGACCTGTAATGCATGTCTGCATTGGCAGTGCAGTGCTGCTGAAAACAGCACTTTCAACATTAACCCAGACACCTGGATGTAGCTTATATTATACACTCTGTTATGAAGAAAATAAGTAGCCGCAATGAACAATCCATTTTGGAAAATATTTTTTATGGATTTAAAATAGTGGATATGACTAACTTTTCTTCTTCAATAGATGAATAGAGATTATAGAGATTTTAGCAAAAATTACTGGGTGAAAAAGTGATCACAAGGTAATAACAATTGCCTACGGATTACTTTTAAAAGAGTGAAAGCCCCTATTTTTATGGCAAAAGTTCTTCCTCCAAAATTTTGAACAACAAAAGTCTAGTTAGTCATTGCACTATGAATAACAGGTAAGTAATTTGCAGTGAAACTCAGGAAATCAGCACACCTTCGTAATGAAAATACAGACAGAAGGTACACCATGCAAAAATAAGTGTTTGCTGTATTATTTAAGCCAGACTATAATTTTAAAATGCCTGGTTTAATTGACAGATTAAATTGGGAAATAATACTTGCAGAAAATAGACACTTTATTAATATCTGTTAGACAAATAAATAATAAAGAAGCGCAACATCTTGTGGCATAAATTTATAGATCATGGAATCAAGTCTGATTGCCACACAACAGAGAATACCAGTCATTTCACAGTCTCCAACTTCTGCTTAATCAAATGTTCCTTTTAAATGCTGTATCGAGAAAGATTTGAATCATGGGTGGCAAAACTAGTTCAATTTTGAGGCTTTTCTTTGCAGTAGTACTCTGGATCCTTGGCTAACAAGCTAATTTTTCAAAAGTTGTTGGGTGAAATCTGAAGATATGGAACATATGGCCACAAAATATTTGAATCCTACTGGACCTTGAGGGGGCGGAGGGCAGGAAAGTAACTGTTCTATTGAGCTTTGACAGTCAGGACTACAATTTTGATTGTAAAAAGGGATAACGAGGGAAGTCCAGAATAGCACATGCCATTCCTTCCAATTTACTAGAATAATTTTCCTGCTATAAAATGGACTACCATTCCATAAGTATTACATACAATATAGCATAGAATTAATTTAATATAGAAATAAAACCTGAATTATTTAATTATTGATACAGTAGTCAGTGGAGCAGTAATACAGTCTATATGTTAAAACTCAATCAATAGAATTAAAAATTAGAGGTGGGTGAGCTGGGAATATACCTCACCTACAGGACTCCTAACACTTCCTGTCATTTCAAGTTGAAAATAACCAAATGAATTTTCACAGGCAATTAGTTGCTAGAAATACTTATGAAAGCAAGTATACTCCCAGTGTCTCCAAGTAATTTACACCAGCAGGTATTGAGGAAGCAGTACATTCTTCAACAGCTCACAAAAAAATTTTCATGGTACGGCTAGTAAGGCTAAAAGAAGTTAATTTCAGGAGGATAAAATAGCCTATTGTTTCTGTCTTACATTTAGCAAAGAAAAACCAAGTACAAAACCTACCCACACGAAAGCCATGCCACTCCTCAGAGACAAGCCTTTCTCAACCAGAAGACATTTCATAATGCAGCACTCAGTGTTAGTTACACCACAAGGGTAACCCATTGACATACACAGCTCTATTGCAACACACAGAAGTCATTTAACTGCTGAGTTAATGGTTCTGAATTCTAACTGATTCTTCTCAGTTTCCTTAAATGTAGAAAGTAAAAAACATATCATTTTTATCTGAAAATAACAAGGTGGTATGATATATGCATATGTAAGTTTGCACATAGAAAACTTTTGGACAGTTGTGATCTTGTGGTGGGTCCATTATCAGATTCATGAAAAGCCCAGTTGTTTTCATTTATATCATCTCTTTTAAAAATATAAAAAGGAAGCATTTCAATGGGCATCTATCAGATATCTGTAATTTGACCCAAGTCAGTTGAAGTTCAGAACTTTGCCCAGACATCTTTTCATGTCTCATGTTAAAGCATAGAGATTTTTTACAATCCACATTACCTCCAGGTATTTTAATCTTAAATTTTTATCCTTATTTTCTTAAATTGATTTTTACTTTACAAGGAAAAAAAAATAAAGAGCAAACAAAGTCTCATATTTCCATCCCTTCTTTCCCAAAGAAAACACGAAGGCAAACTTTGCTGTGCTGTGTCATTATGTCATCAAGAACAGTAACCTGAGAATTATTTTACTAAATACTTTTTCCTTTTAGCATTTATACAAACTAAAATGCATTGGAATGAAGGAAACTAGCTCTAAATAAAGAAATACTGCAGGAAAGTACAGGAGTTTTATTCTGTGGAGAATGGATTGCTATGGCAACAGGATTTAACTGTGCTTAATAAAGCATGGTGCATATACAAAATTAAACAAGAATCTTATTCAATCTTTAAATGAGGAATAGCTTCTGATACTTTCTTCTAAACTTACTCCATTTACATTTTTAAGTAATTTTTCTCCAAACAGAAATTCATGATTGACTTCTGCAAAATAAATCTAACATGTAACAAACATCACTTGATCTTTACTTAAGCTATACATTAAAATTCTGTTTCAAGAACCATAGAATATAAATGAGATTTATTCTTACTTAGAACTGCTAAACAGCTTCTGAAGTACAATCAGAAAATTCATATCAACATGCTGTCGAAGATTTCCCTCTGCATTGTAAATGCAGTTAACTATTTCATTTCTTGGGTCACAGATATATAAATCCAAAATAACGACTGAGGGGGTAAAAAGCAGGAGAAAGGACCCTCTTAGGATTTAGGAATCCTGCTCTTTTCCTTTCTATGTTTCTGATGGTGAAACTTTGTCAGCTCAAACACACAGGAAGAACACGCTTTTCAGAAGAAAACAAGAATGTATTGATCAAATGAGGAACGTATTTGAGAAGTGCCTGGGTGGGATCCTGTGCCATGTGCTCTAGGATGAGCCTGCTTGAGCAGAAGGGTTGGACCAGATCACCCACAGTGGTCCCTTCCAACCTGGCCCATTCTGTGATTCCATGAACAACAGCTCAAGAATTTCATCAGCTCCAATGACTGTTAAAAAGATTTCTGAATTTTTTTGGTAGTTGTGGGACTCATTTAAGATTACGTTTTACAGAGAAATTATTTCTTTAAGTTCTGTATTTTGTTACACGAATCACCTCTTATTTAGCAGTGCTACAGCACTCACTGTGTTTGGTAGAAATTTCTTGATATCTGATTTCTGTGGTTGTTGGATTGGACCCCTAAAATTGTATATTTAAAGCGACAACATTAGTCGGGTTTTGGCATTGCAGTGAAGACAAATACAATTTTACATGGTATGTTGCTGCCTATTCTGTGGCACACAAAGAATAGCAAATTAGAGGGGACCAAATATAACAAAATTTCCTGTAACAAGGTTACTTTTCTGAAGTCAGAATCTGTCAGGTTCATCTTTTTTTTCAAGCAGAAATGCCCTCTGAACTGATAACATTCTAAAAACCAACAGTGATCCCTCATAATGCAATGATGGGTATACTAGAAAAGGGTAGGTATGAAAAGGTGAAAAGAACAAAGTTATGAGGTCCACTCTTCTCAAATTTACAGTTAAAATTTTAGTAATAAGGCTCTAAGATATCTTTAGGAACCTTGGTTACAGAAGTGCAAAGTCATAAGGTTTAGTTGCTTGGGGTTTTTCTATAATTAAAGAATTCATAAAAGTTATGAATATTAGCAAATTATTTTAGGGGACCTGGAGACATAGGCTGAGAACTTGATATTTAAAACTTTAGAATCCTATTTCTATGTAATTAAATATAATCACTTATCAGCTGCACAAAGATTCCCACATCAAAGTATGATAGATACAATTAATTAATTTAATTTGAGCATTAAAATATTATGAATAATTAAAATGATTAATTTCAATAAATATCTCATCATATGATCTGTATTATTTCCGCTATTATCCTTAATACCAAAAAGATACACTGATAGAATTCTTGATTTGTAAGTCTTAGATTTAATCACAATTTATAATCTGTTTGAATTTCTGTATGTGTGCTATTCTGAGAGTATTGCTAAAAAGTTTTTAAAACTTTTTTTAACACATAAATTTTCTGTAATTCTTGAGGGAAAATCCCCATCCTTCAGAGTGTAATGTAAATAAATTCAAGAGCTAGTATTTGGTTGAGGACAGACCATGGGATGTGAAACTATTTTTCCTGAATATTAGTGAGTTTTACTAAAGTAATAAATGTGGATTTAAACAATTATTTCTCAAAATTAGAGGATTTTCTTCCCTACCATAGTAGTCAGATTCATCCTTTACCACTGAAACAGAAGAGTACCAATGTAAGTTTTATCTAAACTGGTAAAATTGAAAAAAACCTTTAATTTGTTGAGCAATCCTCATTTTTCAAGGCCTTGTAGCAGTATACAGGAATGTGTGGAATGGTAAAATTTAAAATTGGAAGTTTAAAGGGAGTAATGAAATATATTTGGAAATAGAGCAAAAATTTTCTGATTCTTCTAGTTCTTCCTCACTGTTTAGTATTCAATATGAGCGTTACATAAACCCTCTCAACCCTTCTGCCTTAACTTTCCATCTGCTCTTGACACAGTGCTTTGAATATTTTCTGAATATCAAGTAAGAGAACACTTTCTTTATAGCTGTGTTGTAAAACTAATTGTTCCCACAGGTTATCTCATTCATCAAAATAAGATAAACTGTCTAGATATACTCTGTCATGCAAGAGAGTCTAGGGACCAGTCAGCCAAATCAGGAAACCAATCTGGTTTTAAATTACAATAGTCTAGAGAAATTGCTGTTTTGATACAATTACATCTTCTATTCTGACTAGCTTTATCAAGTTCCTCTTAACTATAGAGGAATGTGGATGAAATGGAAGAACTGACAAACTAAACTGTTTTTAAAAACTCTCCTAAAATATTTTTACAAATATTAATTGAGTAATATTGCTGCAGATTTAGTATTGTTATTGGACATCTGGAGCGTGTGACATTGGTATATATAGAGGTCCTAGACAAGTGTGTAGGTGAGTGCACTGAAAACCAGCTGAAAGTCTACTGTGAGTATTCCATCAGACTATTTTACTTACTAAACCTATTGGGATTAAGAAACGCATGCAGTGAAACTTCAGCTATGATTTTATGCTATGTGATTCATGGTAAAACTCCATTGCAATTTCCTAAAAAGACAGATCAATACTGCAATGCACTGAATGAGTAAGGTAATGTTAATAAGCAGCATAGCATTGTTTAATAACATCAGACATGCAGGTTAGGCTTGTGTAAAAATATTAGCCATTACATGTCAGCTACTGAGTAACTGTGTTCATAGTAAGGAACTGAATTCCATCTGAAATGCTACTTTGGTGCTTTACCTTCTTTCCCTTGAGAAAGACAGAGTAAACTAATTACAATATGCTGTATTTGAGTATGAAGTTATATCCCTCTTAATTCATTTTTATGTGAAAGGAAACCTTTCCTGACAATTTATTTTCCAAGCTCTCTATTTCAAGCATTTAGTTTTACTGTAATTTAGAAAATTACCTATCTGTACCAGTATATTCCACAGAATTATTTCAAGAAAATAAAGAAGTTTGCAGTAGTTACTACTGCTAGTACTTATTCGATTGAATTATCTGGCAGTTGACCAAAGGGTGGTAGAGGGTGATACAGGGAGCAGAGAATAAATAACCACATAATATATATGACTGAACATTTACCTGCAAAATTTTAAATATCTGCAAGGATAGAGTCTTTGCAGTCTCTCTTGTCAACACTCCAGATCTTAAACATTATGATTTTTTGGGCGTTATTTCAGTATTCAGCTGGAGTTTCCCTTATAGTTTGCAATTGCTGCCTTTTGTCCTTTCAATCAGCTGTTCTTAGAAGTGATAGAGGGTGGAGAGTTGGCTCAGCACCTTTTGGTTTTCTGGGGTTTTTTTCTGCCTTCATGGTCCTATGAATTTGTATGTGTCTATTTTTGTATTCTTTTTCTTCCCTGAACATCAAAATATTTTTGTGAGACAAAGAGTAACCTTCATCCAGTTAAGTGGATTTGACCATTTCTATAATGCAAGTATGCAGTGGTAAGCCCATAAGACATATACTGGCATTGGGTGATAAACCATGGAAATATCCATATTTCTAGCAATTATTTCAGTCACCTATTGCTTTTGAATTCAAATGCTTGTTTCACAGGCCAAAATTTCATTTAGGTTGCAGCTTCCCTTGGGTTCTCTGTTACTTGGGGCTTAAACCAAAAATACTCTCCCCTCCTTCCTTGTGATTGCAACAGAAAGGGATTAGGAGCTTCAGCTTTATCTCTGAGAATAATGGTAGAATTCAGGTGGACAGAAGTGTGCATGTGTTAAAGAGATTCGCAGTCTCCTTGTCAAGTACTATTGTATTTTCTGGAACTTTGCCAGACAACATTTTGTTGCAGAAAAGCAATTCAAAATGTATGAAAAACTTTGCTATCCATGCCTACCTTCACACTCAATCTCTATTTAAGTGCAGATGCAGAGCTACAAAAAGAGATCTAAATCTATTGCAAATCAAAGCTGTAAAGTTGCAAAACAAGTCTAAAAATACATCAGCTCTCCAGGTGAGTATGCAATTAAGCCCTTTATATAAAGTATGTATGCAGACAGATATAAAAACAGCAGACATTTATAAATCACTTTTCCTGGTATTTATTATTATTTTTATTTTTCATGGTTCATTGATGCTTCATAGAAATCCATTGTTACATATGAAATTAGAAAGTATTACAGATATTTTCAACTACACAATGTAAATGTATTCCAAATTCCAGATGCAATTGTCAAAAAAAGTTGATTTTTACTGGTAACAGTGTGAACCGGGAGGGGAAAACGAAAGAAAGTATTTCAAGAGAACAAGAAAAATCTGCAAAGTCTGTAAACATCTTGAACTAATCTGTGAAAAATTCTTATAAAAGATGTACTCAAACAAAATCAAAATTTCCTCTTTTCAGTCTTTCAGAATTGAGTCAAAATGGGGCAAAACTTTGTCAGGTCTGTGCCTTGTGTGACATAGAATTACACTTCAATTCCAAAAAAGAAATTTGAGTGCAAAGAGATGCAAAGAATTCCATTCCATTATTTTCTTTTCCATCTTCTAGGATTTCATTATCCTAGAAGCCAAATGAATTTTATCATAGATATTGTCATAACTCTTTAGGGGTCTGACAGTCTCTTGTTATCATCTTAAACATTGTCAGATTTTTCTGTCAAAAAAGTTATAAAACCCCAGAGGGCTGGACTGACATAATTACATGGCATATCTGTATCTCTCTAAAGAAAAACAAAATGTACCTGAGGATGTAGTTGAATGGAAACCTCTTGCACTCATAGGAAAATGGTAGCTTAAAAGCAATATGATGGCAACCTAATAAACCTCTACTTTACCTAAGTGTATCAAGATCCCATTCTTCCATAATACAGAATGTATTTTTGGTTGTCTGAATTAAAATTATTTGCAAAACTATTTCTACACCAAAGCAGTAGCATTTTCTATCATTACTGCTACAATAAATTCGGAATTTACATTGTAAGAAGAAAAATGGAGTAGTTACAATGGTTCTAAAATGAACCGTGAATCAAAGTTTGCCAAGTCTCTCTTTTTAAATCATACTCCTTTCATTTATTGTAAAACCGTATATGTCTTACTGTGCCCTATAAAATAAGAATGACCTTTCAGTTAAGGAACTGGACTGTGAAACCGGCGTATACAACTGTTTCATCGGAAGAGTTTCAAAAAAAGGTTGAAAAAAAAAAGCTATTTTCTTTTTAACAGGAATACCTTCAGATTTGATGATTTTGCACTCAGTTTAGTGAAAAAAACCCTCAGTTTAGTGAAAAAAATAAAAACAACAAAAACCAAAGCAACAAAACCAAACATTTCTTCTACAACAGCAAAACATCAACCAATTTTTGAATAGGACTTCTCATTTGTTTGGGATTTTTTTTTTTGTACAAAACAAGTTCAAAAACTCTAGGTCAAGGAAAAATACTTTAACAAACCATAATGCTTTTATCCTCATAGAAATTTATAATAAATTCTAATAAGAATTCTCAATTGCTTTTGTTCTATATTCCACAAAGAAAAGTTTAAATTAATAGAATAAAAATTTGATTTTCTTTTGGCTCTAGTTAGCGCCTACCTCAGTAGTAACTTTAAGAATGACCTTGGGAAAGCTTTTTAATCTCACTCACCTCTATCTGGGAAAATAATAGTTCCTTGTGAGTGCTACAGATTGTAAATTAATTGAATTTCTGATGTTCTGATATAACAGTGGTATCAGCACAGCATACAAGAAATCATTGGAGAATAATTCTTCAAGAATCCTAGTCTCACCATTTTTTCAATAAAGCCATGTCATAACAGGTCTCAAGCACAATATAACTGGAGCACATTCTCTTTTTCTGGCTTTCTGCCAGGAGTGGATTTCACTCTTGGTGTATTTTACTGCTTTTTTCATGCTAATAAATCCATAAGACTGCAGCACTCTAAAAGAAAGGAAAATCTCACAAATTCTGCCTCTTAATACTGTATTCACTTGAAAATTGCTGAGAAGATATTTGAGGAAGGTAAGAAAGGAGGATTATTGTCATCAGTCATCACCTGACACCTGTGTCCTGTAACATAGTTTCACATAAACATGTCCATAATCAATCTTGTAACTTTTAAAACTTCCTTTTTAAAAAACAAACAAAATTCAAACCAAGGCATAAAAACACTCCTCCAGATTTAAATGTTTAGAGTGAAAATGCACCAACTGTTTAGCTTTCCCAAAGTTGCCAGGTAAGATCTGAATACTTCCACTTTCCAGTTCTTGTCTATTTATCAGACAGATTAAAGATCTCTTTGGATCAGAAATTCTCTCTCCATGGAAATATCAATAAATATATTAAATTTCTTCTCAGAGTTTTGTAGGGATTTTTAAAATAAAATAGCTAGATAGAGGTTCTTGTGTTTCATTCCCAGTCAGGTTTTGTGACCTTAAATCATGGTTGTGGCTCCTGCAGGAAAGCGTCCCAATTTTTCCATATCTGTTTTAAAGCGCAGAGCACATAGATATAATGGTCTCATTAATGCAATGTAATACAGCATCACTTATTTCACTTATTTGCCTACACTGAAAGAAGGAACTGTGCTTGCTACAGCATTACTTTGGCAGATCTCATATTTCTGGCTGTGTTCTACAATGCCTAAATTATTTTGGTTTTAGTACTTTCTCAGGAACAGGTCACAACCAGTAAGTAATTTACAGTCTTCCTCATGTTGTTAAAAAAAAATTGGTGGTGGGGCGCGCTGGAGCGTGAGCAAATCCTGCCTGGTGGGAAGAACATCAGCCTGGAAATCCACATTTTTCCTGCCATGTTAACTTGGATATGTATCTTTAGGCTGAGATCCTTAACATTATTTAGATGTTGAATGCAAGAGAAAACACATTAATGAGATTTTGTTACCTAAATACTTCTGAGATGAAGGTTCTGAATTTTAGGGTTGCAATTCAATTTCAGTTATGAGACCTGTCACCCAGAACCCCAAGGCTCGGTGTGAGAACCACCATCCCTGTGTGACCTGGCCATCTATAACCTGATTTGTCCTCTGAAAATGTCTATGGTTTTCCATCAGCTACAGATGTCTAAATTCCTAAGACCACTACAATACACACAGACTTTCACACACTGCTAAATTAAATTCATAGAATGTATCAGTTTTTCAGATGTTATACCGGAGATTTATTGTTCCACTTCTGCACATTATCAAAGAATGGTTGCTGTGATAACAGACTGTAGTAATAAATTAGAGTGATGCCATCAAGAATATACTGGAGACAGGTCTTTTATATTTCATTCAGTCTAAATCAGTGCTTTTAAAAAAAGCTAATCTATGAAAACCTTTTAGATATTTTCAATACCATAACGTAGTATAAAGGAGTTAAAAAAAAATGGATCTCAAAGAATGTCTCATTTCTTAGGAATTTTCCAGAACAAAATTTTGTTATAAAAACAATCAATAGTTCGTACTTATTTCCCAGTAACTCTATTTCAATTTATCAGTATTTATTGCAATCAGATATTTTGTTCCTTCACATCACACACACAGGAGAGTTTCCTTGAACTGATTCCAGATAGAGCTTCAAAGTCCTTCATTTCCAATCTTATCACCACATTTTGTTGTTTGAACCACATTTGTGGTTCTTCTTCAAAACTTTCTAATATTATAATGTATAATATTCTAATATTATAATATTTTTCTCAAAGTATGTGTTCCAAAAGGGATCCTAGCATTCCAAGAACTCTGTTGTCCTGTTTGCACAAAGGTAGTACCCATCTTTCCACTGCACTTTGTTATTATTCTGCTTCTAGGCCTTGAGTCACATTGGCCCTTTTAATTTGCCATCAGTACAATGGTAAGCTATTTTTCTACCCTGGCTCCAAAGAATTTTCAAAATCAGTGATTTCCAGCATGCCATCTCCCATATCATAGGTGGAGCCAACAGTCCTAGTTTCCAGATGTCTTAACATTTGGACTTAAGAAAGTCATGTTATTTCTTCTCTTGATGGACTAAGAAATATCATAGTTGGGTTTTTTTTTCTGTAATAAAGATGCTTCTTATAATTACTTAATGGAGACTCTTGATTTAAAACTAAGAACTGTATAAGGAAGCTAAAAATTACCTTTCTTACTTGTTTTGTTTTCTGAACCAATATAAAACATACAATTAAATAGAATCAAAGATTTTGCCATAAAGGCAACATTTTGTGCATATTATACAATGGTTGAACTAATGTCAAAGCAACCTGCTGAGCAGTTCCCTTTTTTTTTTCTTTTGTAATTCATAATAAAGCCCAGTGACATTACATCCCTCAAAAGCCTGAGCAGTTTTAACAAATTGTAATAGGACCACTAAATCAATTCAATCCAATTTATTTAAACAAGATGAAAACCCTGAGGAGACCTTCATGCATTCATTCAAATGACAACCTCCAATGTTAGGACCTAAAAATAAGCAGTAGGAAAAAACCCACACCCAAAACCAACAAATGAAAGCAGTTAAAAAAAATTATCCAGAACGTGTTTTATGTCCATTGTATTTTATATCCATTGTGGCGTATCTAGAACTTTATAAAAGTAATGAGTCAAATGCAGATCACTGAATACCAGTAAGTTACTAGTTAAATAAATAATAATTAGGACCATATCTCAGAAATTTGAAGTCTTATTCACATGCAAGCATGCAAACATGCATGTTTCTCTGAATGAGTCCATGAGTAAACGTAAAGTAACACAGGTAAAATCCTCATATCAGCATAATCTGTTCAGTGTATTCATGAGTCTTTGTGGAAATCACAAAGGTAAAAAAACCAAAACAAATCAAGCAGAAGTGTGGCACATTGTTTGAATCTTAAGTAAAATGACAAAAGTTACACTGTGTACATGATCACTGAAACGAATTTGCAGCAATGAAAAGCAGGAAACTAATCCTAAATGTCTTTCACACAAACATCATCTCTTACCAAGGCAGAGAAATAATTGTTTTATTCAATAGTAATTGATAAAGTAATTAAACAAAAGCATTAAAAGCTAAAAAGTTATATCTATAAAAACAAATGAGCAAAAGTCCCTAAACCCTTTAGAAAAACCCAAAACATGTAAATTGGCATATTTTGCAAAAAATATTTAAGAATTCAAACTCCAAAAGAAATAGGAACAATTTGTTAAAACCCATTTTTAGGCAATCAATTGCACAAGGTTCAAAATACATTTTAGTTCAGCTGGAAGGTCTGTGACAGATGGTCCACTAATGCAGATTGCAAAGTCATCTGCATAAAAGCAACTCTGGAATCTACAAGGAATCACAAGGACCACCAATGTGTCTGAAGAGAAAAGAGTATCATAATACATGGAACCCTCTGGGGTACCTTGTTAATTATTACGGGGTCACATTTCTGTGTAATATTTTGTTCTTTACTCTAGAGATAATTTACAGTCAGTTTAGTGTATGGTTCTGAAAGCCCAAGGCCAAAGAAGAAATTACCCTAAAAATTTGTGAAGGACGATTTGAGAGTTGTCATTAGTGGAAATTAGTTTGTCATAATTGGTGGATAACTAGAGACCAAGACCAAGTTCCCATCAAGAAACAGCAGATCTTGTGAACCTGAGGGCTATGTTCCAGCCTACAAAAAAAGGGAAAAAAGATCCCATTCATTTTAAAGGCAGTTATGTCATTCATTCCTAGCCTAAATTTGGTCTGTGGTTTGAAATATAAAATTTAAACCATATTACATCATTCAGACCTTTAATTCATGTATTCCATGCTTTCAATCTACAATATTTTTTTATTTATTTAAAACAAATGGCAGTTTGATCACCTGGAGAATCTCAAATTTCCACTTTGAGATCAGGCAGTATCTGTTCATATCCTAATGACAAGAAGATGAGAAGGAATAGCAAGATCCAAACATATTCCGAATATTCCATGAGAACATCAGAGCTGACTGTGTTGCTGATTTCACAGTGTGTTGTAACCACTGAAAACAGTGTTCCTCTCCAAATAATGTGCACCCTCATGCCTTCAAACTATGCCAAACAAAAGCGTATAGGACATCCTATTTATGCTGTTTACTACAACAGAACAAAGAAAAACATGTGCACAGGATGATAGAAGGGAAATATTTAGAATTTTCAGGGAGGGACCTAAAAGGAAGAGGAAATAGACATTAAAAACAGACACCAATTGCATTCTATCCTAGGAGTTAGCAATAAAAGAAGTGTTTGTTATCTCTTCCTGAAGTCACGGAGTGTTATGGACACTGAGGGCACTTTGCCCCTGTGCATGAGAGAACTACATTTTTAGCACCCAGCTGGGACCTTGGCTGGAGATTCTTTCTTTTCCAGCCTGCTCGAGACAGGCAATAACTATATTGTGAAAGTTCAGAGAAGCCATATCAATGCAGAATTTAATCCCAGTTGGCAAATAAAATCTTTCTGAATATCAAATATGAGACCAAACCTTCCTTATTAAACTGAAATTAATAGAGCCCCATCACTCACTTCACTAGGAGCAATATCAGTCATGTAAATCTGTTTCTACTAACAGGTAACTTAATTTTTCATCCAATTAGGTCACACAGAACAATTTGTAAGACATCAAAAGATACATGTGGTCCTCTTTTAACCCCTACCACTCCTGACTTTCAGCACTGAATGATTTCTCAAAGACAAGGTTGCTGCATACCAGAGACAATACCGAACAGAGGGTTATTCTTGATTCACAAGAATTTGTCTTTCACCAAAACTTAGATCATTTAGCCTATTTCTTTTATTACCATACTTTGAAAATCAAACTGCACAAACATGGATTTTTGGAAAATAGGAAACAGAGAACTTGAATTTAGCTGTTAAATGATGATCATCACTCATGCTCCTCACTGATATTCACTCAGCTTTCTTTCTCAGTTATTACTGGATTACTGTCTGCAAGACAGCACTGGACTAATAACCTAACAAGAAACATTCAAACAGATCTGAATGCAAAAGAGGGACCTTGAAATATTTTTCTTTTCATACATCGGTTGAGTTAGAAGTGATACTGTGTCAAGTTGCTTTGAACCAGTTGAATCTGACCCCCTATGTTGTCAAGATGACATTTGAATTGATGAAACTGCACTTTAAAGTGGAATGGAGAGCCAAAGTGGATGGCTATCAACTGAAAGGTGTGAAGAATATTAGCTACTCATATTAAAGGTTAAATTAACTCTAAGTAATAAAATGAGCTGGACTGTTCTTTTTACCATGATAAAGAAAAACATCTAAGAGTACGTTTCTCTAGTCTAGTATTGTATTTCAGAAAACACTATAAAAATAGAAAGAAAAAGGGAACAATTTATTCTTTACTGTTCTTCTCTGATAAAAATAAAGAACTGATGCCTTTTAGAAGCCACTTATTCTGTGCAAGTTCTCCTGAATTTTGAGAGCCATTAATACTAGCTATTTCCTTCATTTTTTCTCAAAAGTTTTGGCAAAACCTGGAGTTTCTGCATAGTAATACCATCTGCAGCTTATGGCTTGACAGGTTAAGAGCTTTGGAAAAGGCCAAAGTTATCTTTTATGTTATTTATAATATTATTAGGTGTATTTTTAGCCAGACATTTTTGCTTAGGTTTTTTTTTCTGCAGGATTAGAAGCAGTGACTAAAATGTACTCTGATGAGAACATTTAAAGGTCATTGTTAAACACAATCTACTGCATATAAAAGAAAATTGTAACTGTCACGTTGTGGATAATTCAAAAAGAACATCTTGTAAACTATAATAAAAGACATTCTCCTGTATGATTTCTTTCAAAAGGGACTATCTGAAGAGTTCCAAGAGTTACCAAGTGTACTCTCTGATAAGTGTTTTAATCAGGAAGGTGAATACAGAAAATATCACGTGACGCTTAAGTGTGGCCAAAGCCATAATACTCCGCACATATATAAAGCAGTTTGTTGTTTATACTGAAGAAAGGATAATCATTTGATCCTTCTTCTACTTCTTGAATAATATGCATTGTGCATGTGTTATGGAGGTGGAAAATAACAGGGTATTTCCCTTGACAGATGTTTCCATTGAAAGATTGTTTATGGTTTAGAAAGTGAGACCCTGTCTATATGAAAAAATTATGCAAGAACTTACAGGTAATAATAGTAATCACTGTTAGAATATAGAAGATGGCTGCTAAGAATGAAAAAAATACACAATTCTAATTGGTATCTGGGGTCAAAAAAGAAGTGCTTTTAAAAGAGTTAATCCACTTTTGACATAAATTAGCTGGCCCTTAAGAAACTACTGAAAAAGAAAATTTGAAAAACTGGTAGTATATTTATAAATCTCAGAATAAACTCAGGATGTGGCTGACTTACATTGGAAAGTTTTCACGCCTACAAATTCTTGCTTATTAAAATAGGAGCAGACATGAAGGGTTAAGCAGAAGGAAAATGGTCTAGTGAAATACAGCAGGGATCTAACCTAGATGGAAAATCTGTGCATTCCCTCTGGGCTCCTTCCATGCCCTTGGGATGCCAAGATAATACCATCCCAAGACCAAAGATGCCATATCCCCAGAGGCAGAGCACAGTACAAAAGCATATTCATGGCAGACTCAAATCTCAAAAACCTCTCTTCTTCCCTCTTTTTGATCCCTGAACATTGAAAAGCCTGTATTGCACAGCCTGTGACCCCCAGAACCTGTAAGGACTATTTCCTGGTACCCAATAGTGTTACCTCAACATTATTCTGCTCTATTGGCTTAGAAATTCATAAGACAGTCTGAGTTTCAGTCTTTCTTTGTGCAGTACTTACTCTTACTAAGCAAATTTTCTGCCCTTGTGAATACTGAGAGCACCCTAGACATTAACACAGCCATTAACTCCTTGCTATAAATCAGGAATTTCAGCAGCAAAGGTACCCCAGCCTGTCTTCCTGTGCCCAGCAGGCTCCTGAGTGCTTGGCACACCAGACAGCTTCAACTGAGACTGCTGACCACACCAACAGGAGCACCTGCCCTTCCCTTGCAGCCCAGGCATGGACACAAGTTGCAGCACAGGATCCCTGCTCTGCACTGCAACAGATATCTGCCTGCCACCTCCTCTTCACAGCCCAGGGAAGGCTTGCTCCAAAACCATCTTTGGCACTGGATTTTTGCAGCAACTCCGCTGCTGTATTCAATGAGGTCCGAATATTTTTATCTCAGTTCATGATCACTGCATTGTCTGAAAATCTCTGTAACCAGAGATGTGTAGCCTTTGAAAGCTGTGTCTCCTCTAAAAGCAGGTGGAGAGCTTGCAGAACCACCTTGCAACCTCAAGAATGTGCCTTCAAGTCACCAAGAGAAATTACAGCAGGAGTGATAACATCTTCTCTTTTCATGATAATCATTCCCTATTTTCCTGCCACTGCAGATGACGTCGATTTTTCTGCTAGCACTAAAGGCATACCACAGCCATTCCTACAGACACCACTGCATACACTAAGCATATGCATCCCAGTGACTCCCAGAATCACTTTTAATGATTGCACTAAAATCGATACCACTCTCCCATGTCAAGTTCCTAACTGATTCCTGTCTTTGTCTGAAAGGCCAGGGCTGGGGTAGGAATGTGGCCAGATAAAGGCCACATGAACTCTTGCAGCTGAAGGGCTCTGCTCCTGACTGACATTTATCCCCACCAAACCCTTATTGGCTCATTCAGCAAAGGTCACTCATTTCTGATCTTTTCATTAATTTCATTTTTTTCTTCATAATCCCAACCTTTTTTTTCGTTGCAGGAGAAATTTATTACCAGTAAAACATATCAAATTCAGACATCACTGAAAGTTTATCTGAGCAACACTAGATCTAATCAAGACCCGATGGAGATCTCCTGAAAGAAACTCTGCATCTTGCAAGAATAGCTGATGTCTGTCCAAAAGATGGAAGAGACCATAACAAAATATTAATCAATTAAAATGGCCAGTATGCTACTGGGCTTCTTATAGAAAAGCAAAACAAAAATCAATTCAAAACATTAATCACTTATTCTGTGCCATTTGAGTATTATAATTTGTGGTAAAAGTAATTAAGCCTACTTTACATCCTAGCTCCGGGTAGATATCAACTTAGTAAGTTCTTCCATCTGCTTTAAAGGATTGCTGGGTTTCATTAAAATTTTGTTAAAAGGCTACTAATTTCTAATGCAGAGGAAGTGAGAAAAGCTTATAAGCAGCCTGAAATGCAGTGAATGCTTTACACATTGCAGAGGAAGGGTTTCAATCCAGGTTGTTAAATTCACTAAAAACCTGAATGTTTTGGTAGTTCACTGAATATTTTTCTTCAAATTCATTGTACAAGCTCTGCATTTCCTTCTCCTCTATGCTTAGTATAAATTTTTAATAGTTCCAGTAAAACATTCAGAATACAATGAGGCTCCTTTCTGCTTTGCCATCTAATCTGACAATTTTCAGAGCAGCTCTTAACCCAGGTATTACACTGGCATGCCTGAAGTTACACAGTGTGAATACACACTTTAGCATTTGCTTTTTGTGATGTACATTGGAAGCAAGGGTTATAAATTAGCACACAGAATGTGCTATTTGTTCTTAGTTGGTTCCCTGTAAAAAAAAAAAAATTATTCATGGAGCAAAAAAGCAGTATGTAAGTGAGCCAAAATACACTGCAGACATTCAAATATACCACCCAACAAGTGTCCAAAACCTGTTCAACCCTACTGCTCCTGTTTGCTGAACAGATATTCTACCACACCACAGCCAATTACATAAATTACAGTAAGAAGAATACTTAAGAGAGAAAAAGGAGTACTTTTACAAGATTTATTACATTCATAAATAAATTTTATTTGCCTCAGTTACTCTGACTGGGCAATCAGCATCTGGAGATAGTTCATGTTAACTAGGAAATAAAGTCATTTTGCAACAGGACTGTGCATTGCCTAATTTCACGTGAAGTATGAAATTAATTTTTATGGTATAGGGAAATAATTATTAAGTACCTGTGCAATGCAAAATAAAAAAAAAATCCCCAAATACCATACAATGGTATATATACATTTACAGATGTAAAGTGTCTTTAAAATGTAGTAATTCACAGAATATTATAAATTATGAAAAGAAGAATAATACAAATACACCTGCCATACCAAGCACACCTCTATTAAAACATACTTCTCATTGAGGATGTTGAAATTATGAATTATTAAGAGCTACCAAGAAAACATTCACCAAATACACAGTATAATTGAGGTGATTACTCAAAGTCAAAGCACAAAAAAAAAATCTTTGAAATAAATATATCCAGACACTACACTTGAAGAAACCTACCCTACCTATGTAGATTGCTGGCAGGAGTGAACCATGCAAATAACGTTTCAAAGAATTAAAAATAGCATTAAATTGCTTTTATCCAAACATGTTGTTAAAAGTAATATTGAATGAAAGAGTAAAACAGGAATATAAAATCTAGAAATAGATTAGTTGGGACATTTGATGAATTGCATATTGCTTTTAATAATATAAGAGTCTTGCACCACTGAATCAAAACTGATTTTCACCCAAGCAGTCTGTGTCCAGGCCAAGTAAAAGAGAAGACAGAAATATCTGCTAAAGAAGGGAAGCACTATTAAAAAAAGAAACCACATACCACAAAAAACACTTTGACATTGTGGTGGAACAGGAAAGAAAACAGTCAGTAAGCTCAGGAATATCTAATGTAACCATGACTAGAACAACAGGAAAAACAGATACTAACTGCTCTTGTCAAGCTATGACTCTTTTTCTAGAGTAATCAAATCGGTATCTTTAAATAAAAGAATGAATAAATAAATAAATAAATAAATAGTGAAAGCTCATGCAGTTCACATCCCTGTGGATGGTTCTGTTAGGAAAATTCAGTAAAGTATCTTTAACAGCATTATCTGAACACTGTAAATGAGAAAAGGTGTTTCTTCATTAAAAAAAAAAAAATATCAGAAATTTGTTGTGGTGCTGGAAGATTGTTCTGACCTTCTGGGATCCCAAAAGACCTCTAGAAGTTTAGAATTGTCTGCACTAGATGGAAGAATATGCACAATACATAAGGTAAACACAGTGCTCTTAAAAATTTTTGATTATTTAAATGTGCACTAGCTTCCTTAATCCCCTCCCCTTGAATAATTTTCCCATTTATAGATTATTTTCTGAATAGATTGAAATTAAACATTTTAAAGATTATTTTACTTCTCTGAAAGTGTAGGACTTTCCAATAAATAAAGTTACTGTCAGAGAAACTGACATGTATCTTTATGAGCACAAGAGCATTCTCAAAAAATATTGTATTATCAATTCACAAATTAATAAGAGTTAGGCACTTGGATGTAATTTTACTAACTATGCCTTTAAATGTGTTTTTTGCTCCTGAATGTCGATTGACTTGCTGACTTAAGAAGCCTTTGAAGGGCAATAACCTCACCAAGATAAAGCCCCATCTGCGGGTGTTGGCTCTGAACTGGAAACCAATAATGTCAAGACTTGCAGCAATGTAAAGTGGAAAATCACAAGAGAGGTATTATATTCTCCACCTTACAAATATCAAGGTTGTTAGAGCTATATAGAGTTCAGATTTTCAGAAATAATGAAAGATTTTATGCTAGAGCAAAGAAGATAAACAGCCCATTACTTCAGAAGATACAAAACAGCATCAGAATATATTTCATACATCCAACAGATGAGAAATACACCATTTGTATCCTAATAATAGTTGTTTTGTTTAGTATGTTTCTATTGTGATTTTGGTAACTCCTATAACTAATTTAAAGTCATTTCAGAACAAAAATTTTTAGCTCACAGTAATAATATTCTGCAAATATTTTTTAAACGTTTAGGGTTTGTTTGTTTTGTTTGCTTGTTTGCTGGTGTTCTAATTTCTTGCAGTTTACAAGAAAAAAGTTATTAGCTGTGAAAAAAAATTACTACAGTTCCTTCTGAAAGGTACATGGTACGTTACCCACTTTCATCTTAGGTTACTGACCCTTTATCTGCTAGTCTTCATATTTGTGCTTTGTTGAATTGAATTTAAGTGTAATTTAGTCATTTTGATTTCTGATTGGCACTGGTGGAGAAAATGATAGGTTTCAAAACATAAGTAGAACGCTTACCCACACATTTCTCTGCAAATTACCACAGGAAAGGCTGGTGTTTCCATTTGCCTACTTTTCATAGAGATTTCAGGAAAAAAACAACCTCCTAACACAAAGATTTTTTGATGTTGTTGTATTTATACACATTTAATTGCATAATTTCTTGGGTTTCCTAAATAAATGCTGATTTAGTAGGAAAAATAAATTATATTAAACCACAAGATGGTGAGAAAGCAATTTACAGAATTGCACAAACGTACCTAAATCTGTGCTTCAGCTGGAGAGAACTTGCAAAGGTTCCTGCTGAGTAGCAGAATCCATTTTACAAGATGGAAAGTTTGTTGACTCTGAAAAAACCATAGAATTACTGGCATTTTATGAAAGAAAGCACCATAAGGTGATAGAGGAGCAGAAGCAGATTGTGAAACACTATTTAGCTGTGACATTCATCCACACCTTCTCCAAGTTCCTGCACGTTAATGACTCACAACTACAGGCTGGGAAATTAGAAACAATATTTTTCTTTACAATTAAAAAAGAACACGACTGAGAAGTAGAATTAACATCCAAAATGATGGAAGAATACCTGATAAGGTACATATAAGTTTTTTTTTAGGCAGCCTTAATTCTCCTGTCTTTCTTACCAGTGAAAACCTCACCCTCCAAAGCCCAGCACTACATCATAAAAGCCTCCAACATTGAAAAAAACCAAATAATAACAGCAAACCAAACAAAATCGCCCAAGAAAAACAAAAATAAACAAACAAAACCAAACAAAACACCCAAACCCTTGAACTCCTTGTGACTGAAATAATGCATTTGTTCAAAAGCAATTGTATAGATATTTCCTTTTACAATATTTGTTGAAATCCAGTCAAACCCCTTACTAGTTGTTAGCTTTATTATTTGCAAAGTCCTGCCAGAGCTTCTGGAGCATTAACTTGAACAAAGTAATCTCAGGAATATATGGAAATTTGGGGAGAAGTGGTTAAATTCATATAAGTTTCAGAAATCTATTTATTTCTGAGAAAATAAAAAACATCAAAAATGAAGACCAAGATGTCTAAATAGAACATGCAGTTTGCTAAAATGAATATTTCTCTAGAAGTAGATCCATACACATACACAAATAAAAAGCAGTCAGATACATTTGTGGTGGCATCACTTTTTCTTGCAGAAAATTAAGCATGCAGATCATGAAATCAACATGCTACACACTGAAGAATGCTTACATACACAAATCTCATTATTCATTGCTTTCAACCCAAAGAAATGCTTTCAGCCTACGAAAACAAACCAGGAAATGCCTATTAATAACAGAACAGTGACTGCCAAACTTTACCATGGCAAAAAGCAGACCGTGAAATTAAGAAAAGAGGAATTTTAAAGAGCTGGCCTTGAACATACAACGGCAAGAAGCCTGTGGAAGACAGCCTTAGAAGAGAGAGTGTCACTGATCCCGTGAAGGTTCAGCTGTCTTTAGTCTCTGCTGTATATGCACAGGGCATTGCAGGGGAAGCGTGACTGGGAAATGCACACAACTGTGCAGGCATCAAGAACTTCACAGCCATACTCTGCACAACCGAACAGGCAACCTCTTATACCTGACCTTCATCATCCAGGGCAAGGCATGGGGACAAAATCAAGATTGATTTGTGTATACGCTCTGTTCTCATTAACTTTAAAAGACTAATTAAGATGTGAGTGCCTAAATATTTTGTAGGAGCTGGGCATAGGCCAAGTTACAGTTTGAGCATTGAAACAAAGTAACACACTAGCACTTGCTAGTACAGTTCCCCTTGCTAATGATAGATTTCTCCTGATCTACTTTTTCCTTCCTGGTTATTCTTTAAGTTCCACTTTGGATAAAACCAATTATAGAATAAAAAGGTAAGCACATCCTGAGAAGATAATAAAGCACAACTGATGAAGTCAGCTCTGAGGTAAACACTTCAAACCAACATCACCATGTGAGCTAACAGGTAACAGTAACCAGTGCAAAAGAACAAAATGTTTTGAGTGGCTTATGAATTTTGAGGACAGAATGCAAGTTATTCTAAGGATTTGCTTTAGAGATTTTCTCAGTTAGTGTAATTTTACAAGACTGAGAACCAAAGCAATGCATGGGAAGTAGCAAATAAACATAAAATAGTTCATAGCAGTCTAACACTTGTGTGCAGTAGTAGCTGCAGTGACTGCCTAACTAACTTGAATTTCAAGTGTTTTCACTTTCCAAGGGTGTACTATAGCAACCTGGTTCCTCTCTTTCCAGAACACAGTCCATCCTCTGTTTCCAACCTTTTACCTTCACTGGAATTTTCCTTTTTCAAAAACTCACTTTCCCCATAAAACTCAGGTGTTTTAAAGTGGATTTCTTCGTCTAAATCAAGACTAGATCTTCCATTTCACCATATCCTTTCCATAATACTTGTCAAACGCTCAGCCACTTAAGGACCTCTATCTGTCAGGAGACAGATGGTATGAAAATGAAAGCACAGTAGAGGTAAACAGCCATACTAACACCAGTTAGCCATGGCATAGCAAGTAGTAGAATTTTAACATTTATTCCACTTCTAACCTCTGCTATACCGTCTTCCAGAGTTATAAATGGGCCTATGTGTTGTACACTGTCTCCTGTACAAGAAATTAAGGCTTTTCTGTGTGGTCCTCTCTCTGCCCAGAGAGGATACGCACTCTCTATTATAATTGCATTTGGCAGAAAGTAAATGACACAATGTTCATTTCCTCTATAAAGGTACTTTCTATAAGGCCTTTACTTTTTTTCTACCCTCTTTCCACGAAAATGTTTATGCTTATTTTTGTGAAAACACTGCCTTTTGTTTTCTTCAAAAGCAGAAACTTGCTGCTATGGTAACAGTACTTCTTGTCGTAACCTGAAAAGTGTAAATTTGCAACCAGGAACTAAAGGAAAACCACTCCTCAAATATAAAAGATTCCACCCAAATTCCACTAGTAGTTTTTCCATTAACATTAGATTGTCAATTGCCTTTTCTCAGCTTTAAGGTTCTGCACAGGTAGGTGTGCAGTTCTCCTTAGCTGTGGGCCAGTGACACATTTGCAGTGAGCTGTACAGAAGGAAGACAGCCAGCTGAAGTGAACCACTGACTCCCTTTACACTCAGAGTAAGGCAGGTACCTCTAAATGCATTTCACCTGAAAAGTAGGTGGGATGAGTTACTCCTGGGGTGCCTATCTTTGCCTCTGGTAAAGAAGCATTAAGTATGTGACTTATGAAAAGATACAGTAAGGCAATCCGAGCATCCCTCAGAATGCACCCTCAATAATCACTGTCATTCACAAAGGATTTTTGCTGCTGTCAGAAATAACATATTTTTAAAGTTAAATATTTATTCTGATCTCTCAGTATGCACAGTAGGTGTCCTCTTCATATTTCTAGTTAATTCTCCCTAAGCTATTTTTACCAAGTGTTCTTAAAGCAGTTTTTTTCTGCTTAGAGCAGAAATTGGAAGTAAATTGCAATGCCATCTAAAAACTTTTGTTATGTATATCAAAATTTTTCTTACTCCAAAAGAATCAAAATCTACATCAAACTGATTATCTTCATGCATTCTTCTGGTGAGTGATTAACATACATTTTAGATATTATTAAGTTGGGATCCATTAAGATTGACATTACCAAAGTATGAATTTCAATGAGATATAATTTTTTCTCCTCAGTATTCACAGTCCATGAGTTTTCACGATCATGGTCTTTTGAATCTCAAGAAAACAGACTGCAAGAAATTACATAAATAAAAATTACAACAGTGATCCCACAGAAATCTTTCAGGTGAATAAGATATAGCTTATACACAAGAATCTGAGGGTAAATGAGGGAGACAGGGCAAGGTCATCCGAGTTAACATAAAGTAGAATCTGATTTTAAAGTACCCATCATTCTTACAAAATAGCAATGAATAAACGACATTTGCTGTGTACACTAAAAAAATTATATGTTAAGACTGAAAAGTGTTTTAAACTGGTAAGTTGGTGCTTTAACTAAAAGAGACAACATTATGTATGTCTAATAATGAAAAATTAGACTTTAAAGCCGACTTTTAAGTAAAACAGAATTTTCAACACTTAATGAATTTTCTGAGTAACACTGGCATATGATGTCTATGATGATGGCTGTGTCAATTCATCTCTCCTCATTTAAGGACAATCTCGGCAAAGACTGTGCGTAAGAATAAGACTTCAGATTTACATGCATATAGAGAGGAATAAAGCAGCAAATGACCTTTTTCCTCTAAACTCTTGCCTTATAAATTGTAGAAATATTCACTTTTAGGGTATTGCTTTCCTTCTACTCACTCCGTGCTATATATATTTAGCCACTACTGGATAGTGAGAGAGTGAAAAAAAAATCATATTTTGACAAGTACAAACACAAAGGTTCAAAACTGCAATTAAATTGGCCAAGTACTTCAGTCGAGGGCGAGGGTAAAAGTGGAAGTTTGAATGTAAGAATAAACCTGTAAATAATGAATCCTTTGAGGCAGAAACTATTGCATAGTAAAACTACTATAAGACACTAAAGTAAACACAATGAAGAAAAAAGCTCACACACATCACTTATCTGAAATTAAGATCTGATACAGGTGAGGTATCCCATCAATCAAAAAGTTAATATCACCCAAAGTGTATGAAAATGTGGAAAAACATTCAGAGAAACAATGAGATGGAAACCTCTAGGGAACGTACTGTGTCTAATATGGTGATACCTAGGTCCTACATAATTTTAGATCCTATGAGGAACAGTGATGCACAGCTATCACAATCACATTTGGGTTACAGACAAGGAATCCCTCAATCTTCCTCAGGGCAGAACTGGAGAACTGTGAAAAAAAAGACTAAGTCAGCAATAGTAAAAGAACTTGCTTAGAGTTTGAAGAGTAGCTATGAGAAAGTCCCACTGTTACTGTCTTTTTCTTTTCAACAAATTATGCCCCTTTCTTTCCTAAAGGCAGAAACACAGAGTACTTTGGATACCCAGCAGCTAGCAGGGTACAGGATGAGAGGTTTGTCACTTTGCAGTTCTGAGACTCTTCAGCCTAGATATCCAAAGACAAGAATGACATCCTAGACGCTCAATTTTAATGATAAATCCCTGCTGCTGTTGTTATTAAAACAAAACAAAACAAACAAAAAAAAAAAAACCCAAACAAACCACAAAATGGGTAACCCGACATTAAAACCTAGATAGCTCATTTGTCAGAAAACTTTAGTCAGTAGCCAGAAGACTAGAGTTTATCCCCAGGTAGGTCATAAGTCGTTTTAGAGCTTTCTACCTCACATGCAGTCAGAATCAGAAAAAACTCCAATACAGCAGGGTTGCATAACTCTCATACTAGATCAAGCAAATACAGACTGATTCTGTTTGATTTTTCTGACTTCTCTTGATATGAATGAATGCACAGAAAGAATCAAAAAGGGCTAGTGAGGAGAGCTTTGGAGAACTGAGGTTTTACAGTCTGAAGAAGAAAACGCTAAAGGAGAATACAGTTGCTGCCTTCTAATATGTTAAGAAGAGGTGCAGGTAGGAATGAAAGAAGCTCCTCTCAGAGATGCACAGTGAAAGAACAGGAGGCAATACCTATCTATCTATCTGCACTGTAAAATTTCCAAGAAAAGTTGTAGAATTCCCAGTTCCTGGAAATATTCTCAATTCAACCAGACAAGCGGCTGTGCAATATAACCTGGCTTGTAATTCAGACCTGCTTTGTTCTGGAGTGGGTCTAAGAGACCACAACCCAAGTTTTTGCATAATTCTAAGTTACAGCAGACTTAGACTTAACTACTACCATCATCAAGTGTGAAAATACTAGAGGCTGAAGGGGTGACAGCATGAAAATAGTCTCCTGACTGAAAAATGTATTTTGAATATTTCTACAACTTCACGCACTCTTACAATGAACACCTTACTCTGAACTGTGTAATTTGTGGAATCTCTACCTAGATGACAGACTGCATTTCAAAGACAATCTCATGACTAATACAGGAGCACACTGTAGTAGTACTTTCTCCCAAGAGAGGCAAGATTTCTGGAAACTTCCAAGTAGTGCATTTTCTGAGAGAAGGCGTGGACTGCTTCCCCTTGATATTTATATCAGTGCAGGCTTTAGATCAGTGGGTGATAGCACCAGTCATCATATCTGAAAAATTCCAGCCAGCATTGATCGGATGATTTTTATGTTTTCTTCCCTGCTATTTTTGGTACAGGTAGTAAAAGAACCAGTACTACATAAAAGGAGAAAAGAAGAACCGTAAATTGAAAAGAGATTATGAGCCTGCACCTTTTACCACTACCACATAGAGCGGGAAAATAAATGAGCTGACTATAGCTCTGGGAAATGTGGAAAATGTGGTGGACAAGTGGCCAACATAAAATTCTACAGTAAATGCAAGACAACACTTACTACCATGAGCTTGTAGGCCAAATTCAGCAGGTCAGTGGTCAGTAGAAATTTACTGCATAACTCTTGGCAGCACTCTAGGACCATTAGGCGTATAAGTCATCAGGTGAACAGGTAGCAGTGTCAATTTACTTCTGGAAGTAATATATAGTAAATATCAATAGAAAATGGAAAAGGAAAAAAAAGAAAAATAAAGAACACTGGTGGAGATGGAGGACATGGATGAAGCCACTCTATAAAACAAACCGGCAGCAGCTCTTTTTTGAATTTTGGAGAGTTGAAAGAATGTCCAGATTTATGAAAAGATTGAGACACAGCTAAACAGAGCACTCAGAGCTAAATACAAAATATTACAAAATCCAGACCACTTTAAAAAATAATAAAAATTGGATCTGACAGCTTCAAAGGGACATAAGGAGCTTCAGAGCCCTCATTCACAATAGCAGGAAGCATGCCTGTTCGTCATGGCCCCCCTAGTCACTGCATCATAGCAAGCAATAAAGGCTATTTTCAAAGACAAGTGAGCTAGTGCTGCTGGGTTAACATAGCATTTGTTTGGAAAATGAGCATCCCTGCAGATCTTTGTGAAAAAATTTAGTAAGGTGCAGACAATTTTTTACAATTTTGACAAACTAAAGTCTGACTTAATAACTGTTCATAACTACTCAAACTGTTTTTTCTCATGTTCTTGAGTACTGTGGATGTAAATTTGTATTTATATTTAAGATGCAACTTTTTTTATAAACTTGTATACAAAGCAGTAGAATTCCAATAATTGGGCTGAATTTTCAGCAGCATACAATCCAAACCTGTTTTTAATATCTTACATTTTATTTCTGCTTACAGAGAAATAAACTTTAAAGAGATTAGTAATAGGTTTAAAGAAGCATTTTTCTTCTATTTACAATTATAGCCAATAAGATTTAAACTTTTAATGTTGCAAATGTTTATTTATGTATTTCAAAACAACTTGGAAGCAGTTCTCACATCTCATCACAGCTCCTAATTATCTGCACAGAGGAGAAAGAAGCAACAAAATTCACTCATATTCACTCCTTTCACTCCCCAGACCATGCTACGGGAGCTGCAGAGTGAATAACAAAAGTGGAAGGCTGAGACCATGCGAAGAAAAGTGCAATGAAACACAACTACTGAAAGAACATGAATGGCTTATCTCATTGCAGCTGGAATGGAAATGTCCTGCCAGTCCCCCAGGTGTCCCCCAGGTGATGCTCTCTGGCCTGCTGTCATTGCCTTCATGGAGGCAGCAGTGGCCAGTGTTTGAGGAGAACAAGCAGACAAAGAACCACATGGTCTCAGCTAGTTTACAGCACAGAATTTTGCAAAGAAGGGTCTTTCATCTCCTGTTCCTGAGCAAAGTCAGTCACTTAGACCAAAGTGCTACTACAGGCATCACAAGATAAGAGCTCTAAAAATGGTACTCCATTTCCTTCAGGGAAGAGCCTAGACCAGCCTGGAACCCCTAGCACACTGAGCAAAAGGCAACCTGCACTGAAGCAGGGATTCTAAGGAAAGATTTATTTTGTATTCTGGTTTTGGAGCCATCCACCACATTCCGACATTCAGGGCAATCCATGAAATTGAAATTACCATTGTATTTCAGACTCTGATCATCTGACTCATCCCTCCTATTTACAAATATGTTTAAAGGCAGCAGTCACGTTGTGTCCAGTAGGACTAGAAACTCTAGAATTCCTCTATTATAGACTGACTCTAATGATGTTAGCAAGTGATCTTTAGGAAATTTTGGCTACATCTTTGGCCCTTCTGTTTTTTCTCTACTGTGGTAATATTCTAGGGCTTGGATTGAAAAAATAATCATATTTTTAAGATTAATAATTTGGCTATCTTCGCAATTTAAGTATCTAAAATATAATACACCATATTTTTCTTAGTTTTTCTTTCTCAAGACTGAATGTACATTTGGTACTTGAGACAGCGGGACAACACAGTTAAATAGGGATGCAAGTTCATTGTTTTCCCTACTATTATTTGAGGACATTCATTATAAAGGTATGTCACATTAATGAACAGTGTGGTTCATGCCACCTGCGTAGAAACATTATCAGCAACAGCAGCCCTGCAGGTCTCAAAATTTCTTGTCACTTTGGAATGTAGAATCAAATTAGCAAAGCTGTGTTCAAAGGATGAGATTCTGTAAGCTTTTAAACATCTCAGACAGAAATTCGATTAAGATTAATTCAAGCCAAGCAAGCAATTTTAGAGGCGTTGGAAGCAATTTCCTTTCACATCATGGTTGTGTGCTGCTGACATGAATGCCTGGAGAAAAATGTGCTAAGTTACCAGAAACAAGATCTTACTATGGAGCAGTAACTATGTATGTCCTTATAAGATTAGCTTTAAAATACTAATACTAAGGTAACAAAACTCGTAAAGAAACACACAAAATATTCTTCATAAATCATAGAAAAATTTACTCTAGTGACAGGGCATTTCAAATACCACAATCACATTTTCAAGCTGGTTTGTGTCATCAGCTTCTAAAAGGTGAGACTTCTCAAAAGAATTTACTGGATGAATAAGATTTAATCTCATGCCATTTTAGAAAAATGATAGCAGCGCTCATCAAATTATTAGTGCACTGGTAAAGCATTTTGAATCTAAATCCTTCACCACGTCCATTTATTTTATGATGTTGAAAAGGTTATCCTTCAAAAATTGTCAACCAATTCATATAAAAGATTTAATGTTTAAAGGATAGATAAGATGAAAACATGTCATTATATCTTTGAAAGAAGATTGGTTCTAACAATGGCAAAATTATCATTTTTCAGAAGACGGAAAAAGAATACATGGTTTTCACTTCAGTCTCAATTCAACATAGGCAGCCTAAAGCTGTGCAATTATTTCCAAGACATTAAAAATTCAAGGAAAAAGAGACTGAATTTTTTTCCTATTAAAATAATCTTAATTTAAACCTAGGAATTCTTTTTAGCCATTTTCATTTTGTACATAAACACATCCATCTCTTTGGGTTTTGTTTGGTTTTGGGTTTTTTTCAGTAGAGAGGCAGAGTTCCACATGTGTAACTTAAAGGTACTGACAAGTCGTTCCATTTTCTTAGTCACCATTCAAAGTGTTTTTAAAAGAAGTGGGTGGAACAAAATAAAGGATGAATAATAAAAACCCAGCCTAACAGCCTGAAAGTCATTCCCATATAGACATTCCCACTCTTATGCAAAAGGGAACTTGCTTTCAAGCAAGGATAAGTGACTATGAAAAGAAGAAATATATCATTAGGAAGTAAATATACAAAACTGAAAGACTGGAATTAATAACAAATATGTACAAAATTCTAAGAAAATGTTGAAATTCATACTAGTAGTCTACAACTTGGTTTCCATCTATCCTTGCATAAGGATTAGCAAACATATGAAACAGAAAAATGTTCTCTTTCACCTTCATTCTGAAAGCATTCTAACAGTGTTTTCTAAGTGGCTACACAGACAGGTAATACAAGCTAAGTACACACTTCAAGGACAAGGTAGGTCTTGAAGATTATTTGTTCCACTTTGCAGGGGTTAAAGAATTTAAAAACAATTTCTTAGCAAACTCAAACAACTTACCATATTTGCCACAAGCAAAGGGTTATTACTGAGTGATGATTTCTCCATTCTGGATCAAGAGATCACACATAGCTTTCCATTTCTTTGATCAGAGTCTCTCAAACTGTGAGCAGTGGATTCTTTTCATCCCTAAATGATTCTGCTGGTAATATTTTTAACTGGGCAAGATCTCTGTAGTCTTAAAATACCATTCAAACTGTTTTTCTTATTTCTTAGGTCTTGTGCTAAGCTTTAGCCCTCACCACTCTCAATGCCAATCCACACAGCCCTTTATTAGCAGTACCAAAAAATGTGTCATGGTACAAGAACTCTAACTAGACAACATACCTTTACAGACCTAAGATTTATAATTGTGGAAGAAACAAACTGGTCACCTCCTTTCCAATTTATTCTTTCTCACAATGAAAAACAAGCTTTTGAAACATTCTAAATCTGATAATTCTCACTGGCAGAAGACAGGAGGTCAGCATTTTATTACAGTTTGATGGAAAAGATATAACGACCTTTCTGTATTAGAAGGAAGAGTGTTGGCCTCTTCGTGCCGCTAGTTCTGGGGGAGATGGTCGTCAGAGTCCAAAATTGTGCCATCTAGCTCCAAATATGTTGAATCATAGAAGCACAGAATCATTTACATTGGAAAAGGCCTCTAATCATGAATCCAGCAGTTAACCCAGCACTGCCAAATCCAACACTGAACAATCAACCATTGCTCTAAGTACCACATCTATATGCATTTTAAATACAATCCCCTCCAAGATGGTGACTCAATCACTTCCCTGGACATACTATTCAAATGTTGACAATCCTTTTGGTGAAGAAATCTTTTTCTAACATCCAATCTAAATTTCCCTTGGCACAACTTGAGGTTGTTCACTCTTGACCTATCTCCAGTTAATTGGAGAGAGACTGATTCCCATCTCTCTACAACCTCCTTCCAGGCAGTGGTAGAGGGCAATAAGATTTTCCTTGAGCCTCCTTTTTGCCAAGTTAAACACTCCCAGCTCCTTCATCTGCTCCAGACCCTTCACCGTCTTTGTTGTCTTTGATGAACTATGATTAGACAAAGGAGCTGTATTAAAAAATATGAATGACTAATCATGTTGTAATCATAATTTCCCAAAGACTATCAGCGCTATCTAAAAATCAGCCCAGTGCTTTACAACTTAATTTTAGTGATAAATTTTTCCCTTTACTGTAGATTGTCTACAATCCTTTGTCAGGATATAGGAAATCAAATGCATTTTGAATTACCAGAGTTAACAGACAAATGTTCAAATGGCAGCCTCATTCTTGGTGACGTGTAATTCAGATCCAACATTATTCCTGAAATTAATGCTTTTTTCAACCACGGGCATGGAACAATTCAGTTTTCAAAACACAGAAATGGATTAGTTCAAATTATGAGGTTTAAAATAAGTGGATGAAAATGAAATGGTTCTGTGCTATATTGCACTAAATTACTGAATGAGTCCTCCTGGGTTCCATGGCATTATGACAAGAGTGTAGACAAAATGACCCTAAGCAGAAAACAGTGTTTAGACAGAGCCTGGAACATCATAGATTTACACGCACACAAAATCAAACAGCTTCCTTCTATCAGGAGAGAAAAACTGAGAAGATGAGAATAACAAGCCTTGGATGTGAGCATAACTGAAACAAGAGGACATGAGTTATCAATTCATTTGAAAGACAAATTCAGGCAGTGGACAAAATGAGCAATGTTACATGCTGGTGACCAAGAAATTTACGGTCACAAGGAAAGAAGAAGCGGAGGAATTGAGTATCAGGGAAACTTCAGAGTTAAAAATAACTTGGATGAGTCAATTTATTGTTTGTACTCCCCTGAATTCTCCTCTATCATTATTTGATAAATGCTATTTGGTTGATCCCAATTTTCTTTCTGTTTTATGGAGGTTTTTCAGATTGACTCAATGCCCTTCAGTTCCCCAATGTTACGTCTTCCTAAGCAGTGTTAGGAGTCGTTGCCAACTCTACCTGTTCCAGGCTCTCTCCTATGAGGTTTTTGGTTTTTTTCCTTTCTACTGAACAAAGTAAAACAATAAGGAAAAATATAAGCAGGAGAAGCAGGGAATGGAAGTAAAAACATTAAGTACACAGTCTTAAATAAGAGCATTATAAGAGAATTATATCCTTCCTCAAACACTTGAAGGTTGTGAACACCTAAGAGTGAAATCGAAAGGTGAGAGAATTAGTATTCCTGAGGAAGCTCTGATAACTTCTTGTGGTAATACTGACCAATTCCATAGGAAATACATTTGCTTTATACTAAGGAGAACAAGCAAAGTGTAAAGGAAAATAAATTTCTATGTACGCTCTTTTCTAAATTCTCTACATTTCCTTGTGGGGAAGCTATTCCATCATTTTGGTCATCCTGCCTCTCTGTTTCAGAACCTTTTCCAGGTCAACTAGATTGCTTTTGAAATAGGAGCAGAGCAGTCACATAATTACCAAGGTACAAAATGGATGTAGAGTCTAGCACTTTTGTGTTCTTGGTTTTGTTTCCCGCTTCTCCATTGGCCTGACATATTCATGGAACTTCTATAATGCCCAGTTCTCCTGTGTAGCAATGGCCTGTTCAGAGCCCATTATTTTGAATGTGATATTAAGACTTTTCACTTTCTTTCATGATTTTACATTTATCTGGATTTCACAATTTTGCTTTTCAGTCTTGTGTCTTGCTATAATCTTCTGAAATTTCTTAATTGACCACCTTCTTTCTTTAATACTGTGAATAACCAGTAAACAAAAAAAGCCAACAAAATCTTTTCATAAAGCAGTTTGTGAACACTTAAGAAGAGCACAAACTTTTGAAGAATTCTGCAGGTGTCCTGCCTCTAGTGTTAAAACATTTCATGTGAAATAACTCCAGTAACTTCTACCCTGCAGGTGAATTTTCAGATGGACACAGACTGAAGTCCAAGCTAAAACTTAAATGGAAGAAAATAAATTTTAAAGTCACCATATCTCTGTAACTCAAGTCAGCTTTTTCATCAAATGCTGATTTGTAATAGTACTTTCATTCTTATTTTCAACAGAAAACACAGATAAGGTCAGTAAAACTTATCTGAGTACATAGCTTGTGGAAAAGGGGAAAAGACAGAATCCTGTTCTCACTTGGCATCTTCAGACCAAGATGGAGAAAATGTTACAGAGACAAGTCCTTGACTAAAATTTACTCACAGAACAAGACTTAGATGCTCTCAACCCTCATCTACTCTATAGCATAATGTTTTCATCAAATGCATTGAGAGCAGTATAAAAAAGGCAAAAAAATGGAGAAAGTTTTTATTTATGTCACATTAAACTTATCATACCACATTAAACTTTGTGAATCATGAGATGTCATAACAGTGCTTCGTAAGAAAGTTAATATATAAAAATAGATCAGACTGTCCTATTTCCTTTCAGTAAAAGTGTCTAGGACCAGAAGCAGCCCTATAACCTTAAATTAACTTGCATGAAGATCTTCTCTAGGGAGTCTATTTTTACATAAATTTCAGATTTTATGTAAAAAATTTAATATTATTTTCTGGTTGCATTTTTCCAAGGTCTTCATAGAGACTCAGTGGTATGGAAAAGTGACTAATACAAGATTTTGATGTGTTTTTGCCTGTCGAAACAACAGAACAGTTCTACATGTGGAATAGCTGAAAGTGTTGATTGAAACTGAGATGCAGAGTCATCTATGAGAAAAATGGTCTGTGATATATGGCAGAAATCTGTTTCTGTTTGGAAACATGATGAGAAATCAACATGAACATCACTTTTCTAATCACACAAAATTGCCAGGTTGATTTTCAAGTTATTATCCCTGTAATCAGATAAAAAGTTTACAACACCAAATTATTTCCATTTGTGGTCCCTTGATCATAGCATGTCTAGACTATTCTAATAATACATTCTGTTTAGAATAAATGCTTGTACCATCTGCACTGTAAATGAATAGGAAAAAATGCTTTTGGAACATTACCCTTCACAAGATTTGACTGACTGACTGTAATCCTCCAAGAACTCGGCTTTGCTATGAACACAGAGAAGCATTCCTCAGAAGTCAGTTTACTTACTCATTTGTATTTGAGGCACAGACTTTGCTCACCACAGAGATAAGGAGTTTCTACTTTAATACAGGGAAAGTATGCACTCCAGCATAAAATGATTCAGACAAAATGCACAAAGAGGATTGTTTCATATATCTTGAACTTGAAAATAAAATCTCTCAATTGCTCATGTTCCTGAATACTTTAGTTAAACAATGCCATCAGGAGATTCTAATGCTAGCTTGGGCAAAACAAATATTTCTTCAGCGGCTTGAGTAAATTGTTTGCTTTAATGTGAAAAATTATAAAAAAAGATGGTAAGAAAAATTATAGGAAAGATCAAGATTGTTTATAAATCATATTTTACATTGTCATTGAATATATTACTAATGACTGGGGAAAAAAAAAACAAAGCAAAAGTGTCGCAACAAAACCCAATTCCCATTTTACTCTTGTTTTAGAGGCAGGAAGGAATGGCTATTTAACACACACAACTAAATTTAGGCCCTGTATAAGCATAAATTTCTCTATCCATAGTGGCTTTCATTGTAGTAACTGCTCGGAGTGAATAATACAGATAAAAGTGATCATTGAGTACATAAACAACAAAATACATGCATCTTACATCTAATTATACAAAATTCAGATATAAAATTTATTAAACTAGAAATACGTGTTCAAAAGTAGCTTTAATAAGTCAAGTATATTTATACACATCGCAGACTTACGCTGTCCACTGCTGATCTCAGTTACAAGAACAAGTTAGAGATGGTGGTAGTGGTGGTAACTGCTGATCAAGTAGCAAAGACGTAGACTGGCCTGAGGAGCAAACTGTTTGGAAACTGTTTCAAATACTTTTTTTCCTGCCTTTGGTCAGCCAGAAATAGATGGGCTTTGGCTAACATGCCATTTTTATCTCAGCCTCTTTCCCAGGTACAAATAGAATCTTACCCCTAGCCTCCAGAATTTTCCAGTTTTATTTAGTTGTCTGAGCTTCCTCCTGTAGATGTGTTCTAGAAACCATACTTGTTAGGCCTCTCTGGTTGTGGCCAGTCAACTAATAACCCAGTCTTGCAGCAAATAAGCAGTTCCCTACCACATCAAAGTAGTAGAAGCCCTAATGCATATGTCAGAACTGTTCATGCTTGCTTCCTTCATAACAGCCTGTAAACACAGATAAATTTAAAAAGAATGTGTGTAGGTGAGAAAAATTTATTGTGAATTGCAGAGATCATGAAACAGACATGTAAGAATTCCATTCTGCAGATCAAAGCTCACTCCTATCGTTTGTTCTTCACAAGTCAGAAATAAAAATCTAATATTCAGCTTTATTTTGAACATAGCCTAAAATTAGATGACAACTGATTTCTGCCAATCGAAATGAAACCTCAGGAATGCAAGGGGTCCTCCAGCAGTTAGGATGCTCAAATATGGTTCTGATTCAAACATGTTTTCACCCATTAGATATTAGATTGACAGGGGACTGTGAAGTATTACAACCCTTACATTGCCAACCTTACTGTTCTAATTTTTTTAGAAAAGCCAGGGGATTATACTGAAAAAAGTCAAGAATCATATTTTGCAGATATATTGTGGTACAGAATATATTTTAATATATTGTGGTACAGAATGATATACGATATACAGAATATTCAATGATAGGCAGAATATGAAATATTCTGTGTAACAATATTCTTATATGTCGAAACACAACCATGACTGTTTAGGATTATCCTGCTTATGTTAAGCTTAGAATATGAAACACTAACCAAAATATGTTAGAGGCACAAGTGAAGCACTACAAAAACTGTAATGTGTCAAAACCTCTAGCCACATACAAACCATAAATGTGTTACTGAAAATTGCAGCATTTGTCTTTCTAGCTTTCATTATCAAAGCTGTGATTTTGTCAGCATGCTCACTGGCAAACTGCACTGCTTTGAGACTAATAAAGTCAGTAACCCTTTGCTATCCCTGGTATTACAGGAAGAATACTAAAAATACTAACAGAGTAAACTCAGACACATCCATCCATGAACAAGAGATTTCTGCCATTATATTTGCCATTTCCAGGGAGAAGGCTTAATCTTTAGTACCTATGAACAATATAGATTTTATGTCTGCAAACTTCAAAAAACAAAATAACTCTAATAAAACAGATGTATAGGAATGTTTTCATCTACTTTAGCTGATGGTAGAAGTATTTACAGATTTTTAATATGAAATATTTACCAAGAATATAGAATTTTTCATGTGTTGAGAAAATGAATAGTCTTCATTGTACCACAAACCAATTGAGAGCCATACATTAAAAGAGAATAAAAGAGAATACTTGTAACTACTTTTCACATACAATATTTCCAGATATTGAGAGTACCTGCTGATATAATTTTTGTGTGCATTTACTTTTAGAATAAAATTTCTGTTTATGAATAAAGCATTATTTGAGTATTCAAAGTTACAGACAAATACATTACATTTATTATTGCCCAAGCATTTCAGAAACAAGCATGCAGAAATCATGTCATACGAATTCTAAGATGCAACAAGTCTCCTAGCTGCTCTTGAAAGAAATATGACTCTGTATTAAATATTCCATATTAAATATTCTCTTTACAACAACAATGGACTTATCTTCCCCCATAAAACAGTACTTTTTATTAACAACAGGAGATGCAACTTGTACCAGTGCACATATTAATTAATTCATCCAGCCGCTGTAAAGTCCAGCTTAAGCTCCAAACAGGAAAGAGAGCTGGACTAAAAAACTTACAAGAAAATATTTAAACATTTCCAGAAGTTGACAAACTCCAATACTTAAATGAGTGTTTTGTGCAAACTTGCCTATCTCATTTCCTTTGATCTGACAAACGAACTTTATAATGCTTTCAAATACAGTGTTCTAATGCTCAAATTAATTCTAATAGAATTATAATTTTAATTTTAATATCATATTTACAGTGGATTAGAAACAAGTGACTAAAGAAATGGATCCATTAGACTATAAATCTTTGTTGAAACCTTTGTTGAATTTCTGTATAAACACCTACAGAAACATTTCCTGAAATATTTTTTTTTATTACTTAAAACTAGAAGAACATTTTAGGCAAATGCATAGGAATGGCTGAGAGAGCTGATGAGGGATTTCTATGAAGAATTAAATTCAGTCAGAATTATATAACTGGGAAGTTCATCTCCTTACCCACCTGAAGTGATCACAGCTCTGTTATGCCTGGAAGCTTCCAGTGGAGTTGGTCTGTTGGCCAAATAGCTGTAGTTTGTCACTGTTACCACATGCCTTCCCCTCCTCTCCTAGGCCGTCCCTTGCCCAGAACTCTGCAGAGGGTCAGCCCTGGTGGAAGCACTCCATGGTGCGTTGAACATCTACCTCAACACACAGAAATGCTCCTGTCCCCTCCCCTCACTCTGGCCTCAGCAGAATTGCTTCAGCCTGACACAGAGCACCGTGGCCTTGACAGCTGTGACCTCTCGGCTGGGCAAATATTCTCAAACATGATTACAAATGTCATTGCTACACCAATATAATTCACCTTTTAAATTACTGTTTGTAAGCCTTTAACCCACCAGATTTGCCTAAGATTTGTACTCTTCCTTAGAATACAATGCACTGCACTGGCCCAGCTGTACTCATGATTGTAACGGTGTAATTGTAGACCAGTTAGTTAAATCAAAAGCCTAAACACCCTCCCTTCTCTTTGTAAAGACAAATACAGATAAAAGAATGAATTCTGCTAAGAATAAAGAGTATATTCTACAAGAAACAGAAATTTAGAGTTATATTTTGTAGAGTGACTCATCAGCCTCTAAACCAGAAAGATTTTATAAATACTTCGAGAGTCTTAAACTGAGGAATAGATGAAAATAGAGCCCCTATTTCTTTTAAGATGTGAAAGTAAACCTTAAATGTATCTTAATTCAGGTTTATTTTTACAAAATATCTTCCTTTGTGTTAAAAAGACTTAATAAAAAGGTAGCAGTGTACTTGATAACCTGGCATATGTAAAAAAGCAGAATACACCAAAATATAACATTTCCAGCTTAAAATATCCCAAGTCTAAACATAAACTGAGTCTAAAATACAAATTTTGTTGAAAGCAGATTATTCAAATGGAATGAAGAGTGTTATTATGTCGTCTTTGCTCTTTTTTGTGACAATTTTATTGATGTTTTATTCAATCTGCATTTATAAGTAAGGGTTATGATTCTTTTAAATGGTATTACTTGACTAATACTTTCACATTGTCATGATAAGAAATAGTTATTATTCCTTGTTATAGAAGAATTACAATGTACTGCTCATTAGCATTATAATTCTCCTTAAAAAGGAAACTTAAAATGGAAATTAACCAGTGAAAATATAGAAAAGGACAACCTTCAAGACTGCACATCTGTACTATTAGATTTAGACTTCTCTAAATCTATTTTTTTCTTTGTAAAAAGCAACAATGACTTAATAATAATTGTAAAAAAAGAACAAAATAGTATCTAAATAAGTGCAGGAAAATCACCTTCTCCAAGCATCCTAACAACTCAAGTCAGAACATTTTTAAAATTTTAAAAGAAAGCAGATCTTTTAGATTCATGTTTCTGATCTAGTTGGAGTTTCATGAGCTAAATATGATACAAAGTGCTGAAAGCTTTAATGTCATCAATTTGTCAAGAAGAAAAATTTTAAAAAGCAAAATTAAATAGGTGTTCTAATGTACAAATACTAATGTATTTGTTTAATCTTTTAGACTCATAACAGTTGAACACTGTGATTATTTATCTTTTGTTATTATTCTAATTTCTGCTGAAGTTATCTTCACTGTATCAATTGCTGCACACCTAGGTTTGCAGATTTCTATACGTCTTTTTCTCTCTGTTTATGTGAACCTTCTTCCTTTAATTCAATTACAGACACTGCCAAAATGTGTCTACTTACATGCCAAAAATCAAAATACTCATCGCATAGTTTCTATTCTACTCTAAAGCTTAGTATTTTTCACACACTAAATTTCAAACAGTGGTATGTGAGCCAGACCTGTCTGCAGAAGGCAGGAAAACAACTGTATGACTGAAACCATTTGCCTAAAACAGGCCAAGTACTGTCAGCTTGCCAAATTCATTGCTTTGTGTAACCTGAATGCTTCAACAGAAGGCTGTGGGGAAAAAACTGTAGCCAGTCTCAACTGCAAAAAGAAATCACCATCTATTTTGTAATTTGTCTCCTGCACGCAACTTGAACTACAAAAGAATTGTTCTGCAATCATAACTATTCACTGCAACAAAAATTTAATTTCCTTTCTATTTACTTGGGAGCAAAACCAATTCTCTAAACACTGTCCTCTTTACAGTATGAATCCACAGATCCCAACTGTAAGGGACTCCAACCCCCCTCCTCAGGGAGTTGGTAAGTATCATCTCCATGAGAAGAGAATATTTCTTTTGCTCATTCTAAACATTCAGTGGTGATATTCATCTCTCCTGCAATGATTATGCTCTCCCATATCCTCAGAAATATGCTTCAGAATCCCTAGAACTAAAACTTTCATTTATTGAGCTTAAAATTGAAGAAAAAAATGACAGTACACCTAAAGGTGTGAAACTTCTTTCAAACTAGTTCTTGTATAGGTTACAGCCAGGGAATCAGACACCTGTACTGCCCTAAAGGTTTTCTCCATTTGATTCTCCAGAATTACTTTAAATCAGTTTTTGAAATGAAACTTTGCCCAGAAAATAATATCTTTGTCAGTTCAAACTGGTATGACATAATTCCTTGTCAAATTTTTAGTTAAAATAATTGGATTTACAGCTTTTCTCTGCTACCTCTACTTTAACAATGATTCATTTTTCCTTTCCAGCCATGGAAGAACTGTTTAAAAGTTCCGTGTGGGTTTTTTTTTTTTTAAGTCATACTGAATTTTCTTCATCTGCACAACAGTGATAACAACATCTACTCAAATGTTACTCACTTTTACAAAGAAGCTTTCAAGGCAGTGAAGTTCTGCTGGCCATGGATGTTGCTGATTCTACCACTCTTGGTAAGAGGAGGAACTTCTGGCCTATCTACAAGGAAATTTCACAACTCCCAATTTAGAGAACCAGCAACAGCTGAAGATAATAATGGAGAAAGCAAGATGAGTTTTCCATTATAAACTGTTTCCTTCTCATGGTTAACGAGCACTAGTAAAGAAATAAACACGCACAAGAATGAAGTCTGGCCTGTCTTAAACAGAATGAGAAAACACCCCCTGACTTCATTGAAGTTGACATTTCATCCAGGACATGATTAAACACTGACGACCAAGAAATCAAAGCAGTGTTAAGTCATACAAGATCAATGTATAATGCACCTTAAATCTAACCAAAGCCCAAGTTTTAACCTGCCCAATCATTTCAGCTATGCAAAACGAAACCATCAGCATAACTTTTACCACAAAAACATAATTTTTTCTTCTACCTTACTTTGACCAACAGGTTTCCCTCATGCTAATGTTCTTTTTGTTTCCCTACCCCATTTATATTCCAAACTAATTTTTCTGCTCTTTATTATGTTTCACATGTTTCAGATATTATTTTTTTACAGAACGGTATGTATAAGTACACACAAGTAAAAAAATTCCCCAAGTATCTAAAATTCTGATTTGCAAAATCCTCTTTTTCTTCACCTGTGAACTCCTTACACATAAGACTCATTAAAGCTAATTGATCTCAGCTCTGTTTACACAATTAACTCTAGATGCCCAAATAGAGGAAAAAGTATAACCTCAAAGAGTAACATGAGGGAGAAGGAAAAAACAGTTCATTGAGAAGAAAAGTAACTTGGATGAAGAATGGAGAAATAATTTCTTCATAAGGTCTCAATTATGTCTTCAATTTCAAAAGCTTTTTTACACAATTTTTCAAATAATTTTCATTTTATTTTGAGAGTTCTTCACCCAACACCTCTTTAAATATTTTTTTTCCATAAAGGAAGTCAGAAACAGAAGAGACAATGTATTACAAATGCCTAAAAATAAATGAAAAATTTTTCATAAAGTCTGCATTAAAAATCAGATCTAAGTATGTTCTACATCATTGTGCGGCATCACATGCAGTTCCTTCTGCCATTTGTTGGGTGCAACAGGCAATTCACATCTCTTCTGGTAATTATATGCTGTATAAATATTTCATGCCACAATAATTATGCAAACCCTATTTGTCTGATAGAGGCTGCTATGTATATAAGTACATTCTCCTGCTCTCTGTAGGGTAATTTGAACAACCAGCATGCCTCGATCAGCATAGGAAATACAAGCATTTTGTATGTATCCATGATATAATTCCTCACAAAAATTACAGATTTAAATTATTGATTCTTTTTCTAGTCAGGCTTCTGAACAAAGCAGAAATTCATGCCATTATTTTATATACATGTATGCTCTGAGTAGTCAAACACTGCTCTTGAAAGTATATATTTGAATATTTTACAACTTTTGCAGTTGGTACATCACATCTGAAGTAAATGAATTCCCACGGAAAGACTTCATTATTTTCTTAATTTCTACTGGGAGTCACAGAGGTGCCCTTTCCTTTGTCTTTCACAAACAATTAACCTTTTGCCATGTATGCAATTGGCTGAGAGCAATCCTAAGTGGCTCAGAAAATAATTTACAGCAGAAATTGTACAAAGTTAATTAGTATTAGTCTAAGGTTATTCATATATTATCAACCTGATAAAATGGTCATCATGACTCTTACAGAACTTTAAGCAACAGCTGAGTATTCTCATAATCAGCTGCAGCATAAATGCTAATCAGGTTGAGATATACACAGGTCTTTTAACCATGGCCATTTGAAGTCTGAACGTTAAAACTTCTGAAAGTACAGGTATATACAAGCATGCAAAGTAGATAGCTATGCTATTACTCGCTTCTTATGTTACACAAAACAGAAACAACCAACCAACCAAAACCAGAAGTACTGTCTTTTCATTTTACCTGAAAATGTTTTTTCCTTGTTCTCATTTTTGGAGTTCATTCAGTTTCTACGGATTGTTTCTGCCTAAAGATTAAGCTGCTTTAGAATTAATTATGAGCATGATTACTTCTAAAGACAGAATCAAAGCATAGAGAACACAGTCTCAATTTTAATTTTGGTGAACCAGAAATTGAGCTCTCAGTGTGCTTCTTATACTACTTGAAGTGCACATTATTTGGTTTCCAAATATCTGCACTGCTAGCTGTGTATGTGAGAGACTGGAGTGTTACGGGTTAGTGACTCAAAATATTCCCCAGTTGAGAAGGCACAGAGGGCTTTATTGAAGATGGGCTCAGAGATGGAGGAGTTGAGATTTTGGGTATTTGTATTAACAGTTAGTCCATACTTCCTTTTGGCATCTATGGCAAGTGTGTCCAGCAGCACCCAGTCTATTATGTGGAATCACTTTCTACAACTGTATGCCTTAGGTACTCAGTTAAATTTAACTGACAGTCTCACTTACAAAGCAGACTTACATTCCCTGTTTGGGGACATACACGTGTAAACTGCTGACAAATTAAAGGACATTCAGAAATCCTAAAATACAGTTACAAGGGCCAACAACCTTCCTGGGCTCCACCTAGATCACAATGTCCCCACACTGGTATTTAATGGGAGTTCTGTTTCCTTGGCTCCTGCACATGGGCACAGTTTTGCTGCTGAGTACAGACAGCAGATGGTCTCCAAAGAGGAGCCATGGCCAGGCCAGGTCCAGACAGGGATTCAGTCATGGCTGTGTCAACACCACTCACACTGCTGGATGTTGCAAAGGCACCAGCTTTGCCCTGGCACTGCAGGGCAGAAAGGACAATACTAAAATCCTGGTTTCTAAGGGCAGGGAGGAGTGGGGGAAGAAGAAAAATACCTTCTGCATAGACTGCTGCTGTCATGGCACACAGGCATGTGTGGCAGCAGACTGTGAGGCAGCCCCTGGAACACAGCAAGCCATTTCATCATGGTGTCAAGCACGAGGGGCCAATCTGGCCTCCTGTGCTGCTCAGCCAGCTGTGCCTGCCATTACCACAGGGCCAGCACAGCCCACAGAGACATGGCCTTACCACGGGTCTGACAAGAACCCTGGGAGCAGACTAAATTTAGGGACTGGTTTTAGCTGGTATAATGTTTCAGCTAAGGAAGACATTTGAACAGGGTAGTTATGAAACATTGGGTCAATGGTGCCTTGGGTGCAAGTCATCACCAGAGTTTAACAGTAATAGTGGATAGATACCTGACTGAAAAGACTTTTGTCCATGGAATAGTGATTTATTCAGCAAAGGTCTCCAGCCCATTCTGGAGGTCAGTGGGAATGAACCAAATAGTCCCTTTTTGCCTTATAATCTATCAGTCCGCAAAGTCTAGTTAAATTTTAGCGCGTGAAGAAGTGAATGAGATAGCTGGTCAAAAGAGCTCCATTTTGCAGATGACTTACAGTTATCTTGTGGAAAATTTCTCATTGCTGATCTGAGAGCCTCTTAGATTCTTTCTCCAATTCACTTCATATCTCAAAACCATATTACAGCTTAAATAACGTCTACTATAAACATTGTCAAGCTGAATCAGTATCTCTCTGGTTGCTGGAAAGTAAAAAAGCCTGATCCCTGATTAAAGAAAAACTCAAAAGGTCTGCCATTTTAAATCATTGCTTTAGAGAAGAATTAATCTCTTTTTAAAAACACTGAATCCTCAGAGATTTCCTTCTTGATCCTCCTGAGTTTTTAAAGATTAAGTATAATAAGGATTTTTTTGTACCTTCCCAGTTTTAAACTTAAGAGGAAAATGGGATTTTGAAAGTTAAAGTCGGATTCTAGTATAAAGAATTACATTTTACTAATGTTCAAAAATCAAATTAACAAAAAAGACAATATAAAGGAACAAAAATTGAATATAAAATAAATCGTAAAAAAAAAAGAGCGAAACAGAGTAGATCAGCAGAATACAGAGCATGTGGAATTAGAATGGTGGTTTGGAAAGTTGGGAAAAGAAGATAAAATGAAATCTTGCTTATACTTGTGTAGACTAGAGATTTCCATTTAGAATAATTAGGACTTTTCCTTCTTTTTTTCCCTAGAAAACTTCTCATTTGTTATTGACTTCTAGAAGAATATGAATGTTTTAACAACAAATAGAAATAGTTTAACAATTTGACTCAGTTTAACAAAACCCTAATACAGCAACCTGCTCTGAACTTGGTAAAATTAGTTATTTTTCTGGTTTCAGACAATAGTTTCTTTTGTGAAGCTAAGTGAAAATGTGAAAACGTGCTGGTATACCAATGGCAGAGGATGGCCGGTTGCAAAGTCACATTCATAAGCAGCAGGATGAACTAAGGAATATCTGTTCAGATTTCAGAATAAATAATTCAGGGAACAGTTAACAGTCCACTGTAAGTAAGCATAAGAAGTCCCACAGATGAGGGTGGTTTTGGCTCTAGTCCTAGAGCTTTAATCTCACCATTTAGAGTCTGTGCTTCAGCCTCCAATCTCCTTGCATGTGCTGTAGCTCAGCTCTGTGAAAGAAATGAGATTTTGCAGATGTCCATACATTCTAAGATGAAGTATCATCCATAGTTCATGGGGTTTATCAATTTATACAGATGCCAAGTTTGATACCTGCCTGCTTTGTCTGCTCTTCTGAGCAATACATCATTGCAGATTATAGGTAACTGTGCTATTATCGATCTAGAAATTTAGTGGGGTTTTAAGCTTCCCTAAGTTTTCATGTTTGCTTTTAACACTCCATCAAACATTTATTTTACCTCTGAGCAAACATATGTTACGCATAAATGTCTATTTTTCACATTAGTACAAGGTGAAAGCATTATTTATTTATAGTAAAAAAAAAAAATCTCTTGAGGAAATAACCACATAATACTTCCTGGCAAAAATCATGGTAGTGCTCTGTCTGGATTACATTGCTAATACTGAGGAAATCCTTGTGAAGTCAATACAAATATTTTTAAATACTTATTTAAATACTCATACACACTGCATATTGCTTTGTTGCACGACATTCTATCTTTCAATCCATTCACATCCAGTTGAATCAGATGAAAGGAAGATATGTGGCAGGCTTTCTAAATTATCTGTCAGAATGAGGGAAGAAGACATGAGAGAAAGAGTAGAAGACATGACAAGATATGGCTGCGGAGTGTACTATAGTCCTTGGAAGAAGATTGAGGCTAAACTACTGAAGTAACAAACTGGATTAAATATCTCTTAATGTCACAAAAACTCTCTCTCCTTATTTGCTTAAGTCAGGGGACAAAGATAACAACAGAGAAGAGCTTTTTGAGAGGAAGTCAGCTAAAACATAGCTGATTCCCATTCTGGAAATCACAGAATCTACAGCATAAATGGAGATACTGCAAAATGGATAAAATGTTAAAATCAATGTAAGAATGAAATTTTCTTCTGCTTAATTTTAAGCACCTTTCAAAACAGATTTCATAATTAGAATTCTTTCATCAAAGCAAATGCATTCTTGTGCAATGTGGTTTATGTATGCACTTAGGGGATACCATGTGTAGCAAAAGGTACATAATGTAGATTACTGTAGAAAAGTTAGTGCAGAAACACCGAAAATGATATGGAAGTACAGATGGTACTAAGTACATCTTCAGACAGTTGACTCTGAAGGGAACCTATAGTTTTGCTAGAGTTTTGTAGGAGGAACTTGAAATTTCTACTTCAACTTGCCTAAGGAAACTTTCATTAAAATAGACCTTCTGCTGGGTTGTTAGTTCCCAACCAGAGTTTTCCATGGATTCATTAAAATCTGCTAGTTTTAAGAATTCTACAGTGTTAACTAAATTAATTACTGTAAAGACTACGCTATTGTTTAGGTTTTACTATTATTTGAAATCTATGAACTCATAAATTTCCTATTTGTGGCAACAAACTACAACTAATTTTTCTTTCTTTTTTTGTAGCTCTTTCTTTTTTTTCCTAGCTGCTTTAACATACAGGCATTTTTTTACTCCCAAAGGCCCTAGGCAGATAATTTAAATTTGGCATGTAATAGAAATGGAATGTATTGTAACATTTTTGGAAGTAATATAAGCACCTGGATGACTAAGCAGAACAAAACTCTAAGGTTTCTATTCATAACAATGCACACATCTAGGAGCATCATGCAAAAAGTTATACGCAGAATGTCAAGAGCCATTTAAAAAAGCAATTTCTTCTTGGCTCCTTTTTAATGCAAAGTTACCAAGGAGGTCCCTGTTTTGTGAAGTAGTGTAAGAGAGCAAGCACGTTGGTCCAACTCCTTCAAAGAACTGGAGCATGAATACTTGATGTTTGATAGTATTTGTACCTCTCTGGTATTCTCTTTCCATCCATCATTATCATCAGTTCATTGCCTCCCCTCAAATGTGAGAGAGTACATCCTTGTCTGTCTGCCAAGAAAAAGTCACTCTACAATGTATTTGAAGTGATTTATGAGCTGAAAGCAAAACAGAGGCACTGAATAACCAAACACAGATACATGCAGCAGTATGATTTAATCAATTACATTACCCACTTTTATGATACACTTGTGAATTATGTTCTTTTTGCATGTATAATTAGAAGGCAGAACAGATGGTGAAAGCTTAGTTTAAAGGCCTTAGATGAAGTTTTAAAATAACCATTGCTGCCAAGTGATCATTCACTGTAACAGGATATATTTTTTGTTAAGCTATGTTTTTTGCCATGGTCTAATACACTAGATGGTGATGAGACTGTAAAAACATTACTCTCCAGGATCTTACTCTACCAGAGTTCACTGTAATGGAATGTGAACATGGAGTGCAAGATTAGGGGTGGCTCTAAGGTACATCATCATCACTTGTTCAAGTGTACTCTAAGGAATGATGACTGAGCAATCAAGAGGATCATCTCTGAGAAGCCAACACTACTTTGAGAGGAAGGAAAATGATATTCTAATATGTAAGTATTAGTGCTTTAGGCATGTTCCAAGCTCATATATGGACTTTTATCAGCATGGTGCAAAGTACTGAAAAAGAGAATTATACCCAATTCATTAAAGACCCTAATAACTAAGAGTAGAGGATAACATCAACCCATCTTCCCATAACCCTGTTCATGTTTTTTTTCTCTCAGCACTATACAGCACAACCTACATTATATATTGCATTCATGCTCCCTGAAGGTCTTAGGTTTATTATTTGCTTATATCAGGAAGCATTTGATACAATGGCTTCATTCAATCTGATATGGCTTCATTTGGAAGCAAACCTGTGCTTCTGTATGCTGGTCTTTTTGTGTTTGTGTGTAGTCCACTCAAAGCAGGTTAAAGAAAGATACATTCTTTCTAGGGAATAAGTAGGTCTAAAAACCTATATAAAATAGTTGTAAATTAGATATTTCCTTATGTGCAGAATGCCTAGGACAACTCCTGACTGCTTGACACAGTCTAGCAGCATTACAGAGGAGACAGTCTTGGCATAACTTTTAGATTCCCATAGCACTGCAACATTGATGGACACACATCATATCTTGCTGGAGCAGGAAATAAAAAAAGGTAGTAAATTAGGCAGCGATTCAGCCACTGACTTGCTTCTAGGTCAGCCTGGTGATGATATGTGACCTTGTACAAGATGCAACCATACCCTTGGAAAGTTCAGCCACCATTGCAGATGATGAGTATTTGATCAATGTGTTGGTCAAAGTGAAAGGTGGCACTGGGTATGAAATGTGTTGATCATCAGGAAGAATTATTAGCTACCAAGTAAAAAAAGGTACAGAAGGTTTTTCTATGCTTACTTAAACCTCCATGGAACAGCTGCAAAAATGATACTTTTCCTTTCAAATCTTTTTTAACGTCTTATAAAACAATGAAAACAAACACAATGTATTTGGGTGAATCCTCTTTTAAATTAAAGCCCATTACATCTTTGCATTGATTATAGAACTGAGAAAGCAGAGCATTTGAAATCATACTTGCCAGTTTTTACTACTTACTTACAAATCTAAGAAGGTTATTTTACTAGTTATTTAAATATTTACAAAGATATGTCCTCATATATTTATACACTTGGCAGTGATTTACTTTTTGCTCGGTTTTGTACTGTAGCAAAAAAAAGCAAACAACAAAACAACCCAAGCAAAAACCAGCAGATGCTGATACTTTCATTTTGTTGTTTTTAGGATTATACTGATGACACACATATTCATTTAAATTATCTCCAGTATATCTAAGCATAGTATATGATAAGACCAATAAATAACAAGTCCTACTATTTATTTGTTTCACTGAAAGTACAATGTAGGGGTTGTTCATAAACAGCCCAAAGGCTTCACAGGTTACAATGAAGCAGGATCTTTCCAGCTGGTAACCTTTCCAGTCCCTCTTAGGCCACCCAGCTAGTGATCAGAGTCTAGCAGGTATCTTAATTCCTTGTCAAAAACAAAAAAACAGTTCATTGTCTCATTTCATAGCAATGCTGAAATTACAGATCTACCAGTTGTTCTTGAAAAATAATATTTTTTATAAAGGTTTTTAGTAACAACAATCATTAAGTAGAAGGAAACAGAGAGAGCTGACATGTAGAAATCTTCTGGTATCTTTTGAGTCCATGAGTACATTACACTACTGTTGCAGTCCAGCTCTGGAATGACTTTTTGGAGAAAACTTCCTGATTATTCCTACTCACCGTATTTCAGCTTGCAGGGGAGGTACTCCAGAAAGAGGGCTAATAAATCCCACCTATTAATGCATATTGAGTCTGAGGGAACCAAGCAGGCATAGGAATAATTTTCAAGTATATAAATTATGGAAGAAAAGAAACAAAAAAAAAAAAAAAACAAACTGGAAGGCACTTGTGGACTCCAACTGAAAACAATAGTTTACCATAGTGAGACATCCCTCTATGCTAGAAATACAATTTACTTCTTTCTTAAAGCCAGAAGCCATGGTATTTCCTGTGACAACTAGAATGCCAAATAGCTCATAATAATTTAAATTTAACTACTGGTTATAGTAAACACAGAGTTTGTATATGTATGTAATACTTTCACCATAATAGCACAGTTTCCCCAAAATATCTTGGTAAACAGGAATTGATGTTCTGAGGTAACTGCTGTTTCATCACCAGTTAAAATTATATACTGTATTATTTATGTTACATTCTTAGCTTTAAAAGTTGTGCAAACAAAAAGTAATCAACCTGTCATCTTTCACATTTAAAATATCCAACACTTTATTAGTACCACAATCTTCTGAAAAAAAATAATATAAATTTTAAATAAAAATTACAGGAGGTAGCCAGCACTCATGACTTCACTGTTTTTTCTGTTGGTATGGTATCAAGAAACAGAAACTGCTGCCGCTTCTTTTTAATAAAAAAAAACTTTGCAGACCTTAGAGAATCAAGTTTTATGCATATAATAAATAATGCAGCATTTTCAAGTGCAGAATGTAACTAATATGAAAGCTACAGAAAGTCCTCCTCCATAACTACAGGTAAATTGCACCAGGCTTATAAATTTCTTTGATCCCATGTTAGCTGCTGCATTTCTCTTTGCAATGGAAGCTTCTTAGGAGTCTTAGATCTACTTCGACTTTGCAATGCGACATTTTTATCTTGAAACAGATTGAGAAAATAGAAGGCCTTTTGTGATCACATCAGAGGAGAAATTGCAATCTGCACCACACCTAAATCTCATCCTACGCTGGAAGAGGACTCCCACACTATCCTGCCTGTTGAGGCTTGGCAAAATAGACAGGTTGACTGCTTGGTGATTTGAGATCTGGAGAATCACAGCCATTGCTTTTGACACCTCATAAGCCTAACCACCCTTTTATTTGTATTTAGCTTTATAGAAACTTGCCCTCTTCAGGCTTTATTTATTAAAGCATTATTTTAAAAGCTTTTATTTGTCCAGCTCTTTTATGCCCGTTTCCCACTGTTGTCAAACATAGAAAGACAGCCTTTCATCTTGGCCCATCAACTGCCAGCACTTCCACTCTCTCCTCAGAAGGTGTGACTTCTTATAAATTCTATTATTGCCTCACTACTCACATCCCCGTTGTTCCTTGAATTTGACTCCCTCGTCTGTTTTCTCATATTTTCCTCTTTCATTTTAAGGATTGTCAAACAAAATTTCTGACATATTCTACAGATTCCCAGTGATTGAGCTGTATTTGGCATCTCCACAGCATCACCAACACCTACGATTCAACACACACTTCTGTTTCCTGCCAAGTGTAAAAACCTAAGAAGGTCCCAGTTTTACAGAGTGCAACTTACATTAAGTAGTATTTAAAAAAAACTCTGGTCATATAGCTACACTTTTATTTTTGTTTCCTCAGGATGAAATGTTGTCTAAATAATTTATAAACTTTATTGCTGATAATGTTTTTATACCTTTCAAATTTTTTGTCAAATGTGCCGAGTGCCATTTTGCTTTTATTTGCTGTTAGGACGATCACTCAATAAAAAGTCTCCTATATTTTATAAGCTTTCAATTAGTCATCATTTGTATCCAAAGGCTGTATTTCCTTTATTTATACCTAGAGTTATTTCAGAATTATGTGACTGAGTAAACATAAACCTTTCAAAACATTTCCAATTCTTTATGCATTTCTTTGTGTTCTTTCAGTTGTCACTTCACCATGGGACTCCAATGAGGATATTTAAAGCACTGTTTGGTTCCTACACTGCCTATATTAGTCTCATCTGCCTGTAATTTGGAGACCAGCGGTCAGTTTCTGATCTTAGGCTGTTCTGGGATTTTAAATTTCCAACAAAGCATAAAGCTTGGTTCTGAGGTCTCTCAGAGCATTCCATTCTTGGCCCAGTACTGCTTCTAATCTTTATGCTGGCACTTAGAGGACAAAGTCTTTGGTAATATTTGCATGTCCCTGCATGGATGCTGATACTCCACTTATCTTACTTTAATACCTTCTGTCCCTCAGGCACTTTTATTGTTCTCAGATCATTTTTCTGATCTCCGCTACCAGACGTGTCGTAATACTTTCCATCTAAATTCAACCAAAAAAATGAAGGCAGGTTATTTTTACTGGCAAAGGTTTTTAAGCTGTTATTTTTCTCTTTAGTGCATAAGCAATCCTGTATCTATCATTCAGTTCAAATATGAAAAGGAGAAGAGAGCTGCCAGTCTGGTTATTAATATTTAAAGCTTAGGTTCATTTGGTTAACGGATCTTTATTTCTACTAAGATAGACTGCTCTTTTATTATCTTGATATTGATATCTTGGGCTGTGCTTTTATTTCTTGAAGCAAGATAGCTGTGAAACTGTCCATATTTTTAAATCTACTTTTTTTGACAAATCTGAACTCATAAAAATGTATTGTTGCCTGTGTCTTCTCTGGAACATTTTAAACCATTCATATTGAACTATCGAGTTCATCTCTGGTTGTACAGAGGAGACAAGAAAAAATACTTCCACCCCAATTTTTAAAAATGGGGTACAGAATAGATCACAAGTCGTAAGAGGGATTGACAGAAGCAAAACTTAAAGCTAGGTCTACTAAGACAAAACATATGGCTCACTAATGTAACACATAATGGGTTAAAATAAGGTACTCTTGCATAGGTAGTACAGCTGGAGAAGCCACACGCAGCCGTTTAGTCCCCACATTCATCCCTTTTAGTGCTTTGAATATCAATACATGGGAGTTTTTTCTTGCAATGTTGCACCAAGAGCTGTTACACATACTCTTTTCTAGTGCTTATTTTTTGCAAAGATTTTTCACTTTGCCTCGGGTCATTCAGTTCTGTTGCAAGTGACTAAATGTGTTAACACAAATAAAAAGATTTGTGAGGCTTGTATCAGTTACCATTCTTAAAGATAAAAAGCTCTCTGATAATGGATACATGGAGTGAAGGATACTATAGGTGTTAGCAGTACCATAAAGAACAGTAGACTGATGAGCTTGATCCAAAGAATAAAAATGTGTTTTGTCTGCAGCATTCTTCCATTGTTATCTGCAGCCTGAAAATGGATGAGAACATGCTGGAAAACTGAAGAAAATAAAAAATGGCATGTAAGGACAGCACAGAGTAAAAAGCTGAAGAGCTGCTCTAAAGCAATGCAGAGACCAACAATGAATGTTCTTGCAGAGAATTGCAGAAGCCCAAATCTTCTTGAGCAAGGGTTCCCTTTACTTCGGATTACTCCACAGTGGAGAAACATCAGTGCTGTGGTAACCACAGGAGGGCTTATATTCCCTTGCAAATAAACACTGCATTTTAAGATGCTTAAACAAACAGAACCTGCAAGCCATCACTAGCACAAATGTTATTTTGACTAGTTAAGAACAGATTATGATAATTTCCTTCTCACAATGTGGAGGAAAAGAAAAGGTTCAAACTGAAGTAGAAATCCTGACATTTTGAACGAGTTTTCTGGCTTTTTAGATATATGGCCAAACACACATTTCTGCATAATTAACACTTTGTTAAATATGTGAAAACCTCTTTGAGTTTTCCATGAGCTGACAAGGAATGAAAGGAGAGTTGTCAAGAAAATTTCTGCAGTATAGTATATTACATATGGATGCATTTCCCAGTGCCATTCCCAGGCTTTTACCTCTGCCTCAGTTGACACACTCATTGGTGGGTTAAAAAAAAACAAACTGCTTTGTCTAATTGCTTAAAATGCATTCAACAAATGAATGTAAAAACAGGATACTCTGTATCAGGGGAAAAAAAAAATTAGATTTTGCAAGGGCTTGATTTTATAAGTTTAGATTAGATCTTTTAAGGGCTATCATGGCCTTTAGAAGTCAAAAACTAGTGGCTATTCTCCATTTTTATATCAGTGCAGCACATTAAAAATTAAAAATAACATCAACACAAGATTATAACTATATTTTAAAGATGCAAAAGTCTTCTCTATCATTCATACATGTGAATATACATTTTTCATGTGCCTGATTTTCATCCTACAAGCCAGAAAATACAGCCAATTCGAACAATATCACAAATTGCAGTGCCATCACCATCATGAAAATTCAAGCACAGAAACCTCTGCTGTAGAGAAGTTTATTCATCTATGCTCATGCTGGTTTAAAGCATCTCATAACTGTTGATGATGATTGCAGCAGCCTGTCAGTGGCTGGCTTCAGCAAAAGCCATCTGGAAGTGACATGGCACAATAATTTCCTACACCATCTCAAAACATACTTGCAGCTGAGCTTTTCCTCTTTTCAAGATAAGAAAGTAGTTGAATGCTTCTAACATTCAACAATCTAACATAATAGATTGTCAAAGTCCAATTTATTTATTCCATACAGTATCTGCACATATTGCACACCACATAAGCTCCGCAGTTTACATTTACCAACAGATGTTTTTCTTTCTGGAGCAGATGGTATATTGAGTGTACTGTGATATAATTCACATTTGCATTATCAGTCGTGAATGCTAATGCATTCCATAAACTGAGTTTTATATTTGGATATTTTTAATAACCATAGCATCTCTGTGTAAATCAATTTGTTTGATAATACAATAAAAAAAAACCAAATTACTTTTCTCAGTTGCACAAAAGGACAAGATTTTTCTTATTCAAAGGTAAGATTTAGAAAAAAAATCCCAAGAATAAAAAGAAAGGGGCCAGAAAAGTAACAATTTTTTATTACCCTTCTCTGGTCTGTGCATACCTATTCTGGTTTTGGTTGCTAAATATTAAAATTCAAAGGTAAATAATTCTTACTTTTGCAAGAATTCCAAATTTTCTAAGCTGTGAGCTAATATTAAGTAGTACATTCTTACCAACAAAACTAGATAAACTTACTTTATGAAGTCTTCACAGGCACCAGTAAAGTGAAATAACTGTAAGTTCAACAACATGTTGCCAATTAATGTTAGTAATTTCACTATTCTTGGGTGTGATGATGGTCCTGCTAAATTAAAAAAAGAAAAACAACAACAAATTATTTTGAATTTTATTCTCAACTTAGATTATTCTTCCCATTATTTTCTAGACTATCACTAACCAGTATCTGGAATGCCCTGCTAAGTAACTTCCTAAAAAGAATAGAACAGATAATATGTGCAGGTCCCAACAGTATTCTCTTTTTACAGTATCCAAGGTATAATTTCACATAAATGAATTCTTTTTTTACTTTCTATTTTACTTTCTGACTATGACAACAGGTTTATCTTGATTCAAATAAACATCCTATCATCAGACTACTTTTTTCTTCCATGAGTTTCCTCCACACAGACATTGGAGGCACAAAGCAGTCCTTTCACTGGCACAAACAATCCCAGCCTTCTTTAAGAGCTCTCCTCAGTTTAAAATCAGCCCAATGTGGCTGAAATGGGTCTCCTGATTCAGAAGCCCAAAGTCTGCTTTGCAGTGGATGAGAGCAAACACCTCCTGATAAATGTAAATCAGTCCTTGCCGAATACTGTGCTGCTGTTAGATGTCTTAGTATTTCTTCTTACACGGTTCCCTTGGTTTTGCACAGAAATGCCTAAAATGTTTAATTGAACACTTAGGGGCTAAGAAAGTCTTATCCAAATTATGAAAAAAACCCAGATCAAACAAAGGACATAGCAGTGAAAAGACCTCTGGTTGGATGAGGCACTGCAATTCATAACAATGTTTTCTGAATTAGCTTTTTATGAGGATCAAAAGCTAAAATGAGACCTGTCTGTTTTACAACCAGAAATCCATACAATAGCAAGAAAATGAATCACACATATAAAAAGCTAAGCATTTTAGGCTTGAAATTCTGTTCCCTTAGAGAACCCTGTGGCATGCTATGATTGATACATCAGCATAATTTCAGATTGTAGTCTCTGTCTGCTTTTAGATGAATTATTTGCAGTAAAATTCAACTAGCACTCAACATCATATGGCTGTTTCTGTGATCTTTTTGAAGAGCTAAAAAGGGAAAATGAACAGTTGTCCTGTTGCAATAAGAGTAACTGTCAATCCTCTTCCCTTCTTTTAAAAGGAATTGCTGAGATTACAGATTCTGCAAGCTGGATACTTTTGAAGATACTATTCCTCTTTCCCAACAGCAAGAAATCATTACCCATAATAATGGTTCTTCACAACTAGACCACTGAGACAGATGCTTCTCATACTACAAGTCATTGGTTTTTCTTGAACTCTATTCATCTAATGTAATATACTTTGGCTCTCAGGTGAGCCTCCATTATTGTTTTACAAATATTATGACCTCATGTTAGAACTTGTAACTCATCAGAGTTAATTATTATTCTTTTTTTTTTATTCTTTTCCATTTGTCTATGGTTAATTTTTTTCTACCTTGTGCATAGAAGTTGTATTTTCAGGGATTTTTAAGTACCCACATTATTTGGCACAAGAAGTATTTGGTTCTAGGGGGATTTAATACAACTCATTGAGGTTCTTCTTTTGACTTCTTAGGGACTGGAATAATTGTAATATTATGATTGTCACTGACAGCTTGATAATCTTCATATCTGTTCATCCCTTTTTTACATTAGAAGAATGTTTATTCTCGCTCAGCCCTTCTTGTTAAAAGCTTGTAATTCTTGATTTGCTGGTAATTTTGTATGATCATTATACTTCAGTTCAAATGTTTCTTGGAGGCTTCTTTTGTCTTTTGAAAGCTTTAATGTATAGTCATTTGTCATTTAGTGCAGATTGTCTTAGCAACCATCTGTCACTAAATTTCAACGTCGAGTGGCCCACCCATCTACAGTTTCTTTTTCACTTGCATGTTTTTGAAAATCCTTCCCTGTATACACACAAGTACCAGTGGGGCTTGCAGCACATCTTAAAAATACATAGTTCATTAGGCCCCTTTATTTGCATCTGATAGAAATTTGCTTAAAGCAAATTTCCATGCCCAACTGTTCAATGTCCAATTTCCTGGTCATGTGAGGTCAAAGGGAACCTCTGGGTCCTTCAGGTGAGTAAAAGAAAGGGGTTGTCAGCCTCCTCAACAGGGAGGAGGAGAGCACTTGTTCTGTGGTTCACAGTGGAGTCCTTCACATGTGTATCCTTGTCCCCTCATGAAACCAAATCTAACTGGGGGTAAGGGGTGAGATTAATGGGAGAAAAACACCCATATTCCTTCTGTGAATGTGATACCGTGTCTGAAAGGACACTGATATTTGTGGTATTTGGCTTCTTTTTTAGCGTTGGTATTGTGAAGGATTCAAATTAAATCATCAATCATCTGTCAAGAGCCCTGCAACAGCTACAGCCCTGCAACCAGTCTGTCAGGGTTTCCAAAACAACCACTTCCCACGCATATAACGCCAACACAAAATATACTTTCTAGCAGACTTTAACACATTTTAAAACATACTGTAAAAGGACAAAAGGCAGAGCATTTTGTCTCTGATATCTTAGTTTAGTTTAAAACACAGAAACCAAATTTGTATATCATAATACAGTTTAAAGCAGAACCAAAGGATTTCAGGTTCACCAGAACCAGTAGCTCCCAGCTATCCTTTCAATATAAGTTGATCTTTTGCACATCAGAGGAGTGCAAAGGCAAAATTTCCCCATTATTACATGTTGAAGCATGGGATTTATGGACTACACTTATGGAAGCCACAGGCCCAAGTGGTCCTTCAACCCATCCTTACGCTACTAAAAATGGAACACTTTCGGACTTCTATCATCAGCTCCCAACTGCAGAAACACTCCTACCTAGTCACACAATTACATAACCTCCTCAAGCTCCATTTTTGAAGTTAGATCTACCTAGCTGTGAAGAAAATTCCAAATCATCTCTCTTCTAGTGGTTAGAAAAATACAAAGATCCTTATTTTATTTTCAAAGTGCTGGGATATGATTTTTTTATTATTTGCTTTTTTCCCCCCTAAGTGTCACAACCACAAGTTTCTAGAGTATAATCTGAACATCCCCAGCAGAGAAATCATCAGTTTTTTAAAAATTGAGATCTTTCTTGCATTTTCCACTATACCTTAATGCATAGCTTCCTTAAGAGGAAAAGACACTGAAGCTGACAGAAGTCTTAGAATAATTTGGACATAGTATGTGTATATATAGCAATAAACACATGAAATTATGCTACCCCTGCTAGAAAGGCTTTATTTATTTAATAAAAATGCATCTGAGTTGGTTTCATATAGATATTGTTCCCTTAAAACCTCATAATGGTGGGAAAGTGTCTGGGGAGCTTTGCCATTTCCAAAAATCCCTTTGAAGGAGCATGTTGATTTTGACAAGACTGAAACACAAAAGGAAATATACAATTTAGTATTATTTTTTGCTGCACAGTCACGAAGGAATTGGAATTGAATGTCTGCAACCATAAAAAAAAGTAGCTTGGTTTTCAATAAGTGTGTTTACGTACTAAAACACAGAAACTTACCCAACACTTCTCTCTCCTTCTCTCCCCATGGTCAGTCACCACTTGCAGATAGGACTGATTCTCCTCAGCCAAGTGATTTCCCTGAGGCACCTGGGTTTCTGGGGTGTATAGTCCAGCATCACTCCACCACGTGTGGAGTTTCTGTGTCAACCAGTAGTGTTTGGGAATAGTATTTGTTTGGAGTCACCCACTGAAAAATAGTTTATGGGTTGCCTATAATACATTTATTGAAGGAGGCATTAAATAGCTCTCTAAGTTAAGTATTCTGAAGGGGTTTGAACAGCATTCATGGGGGAATGCCTTTTCCAGTAATTGTTTGACATTGTGCAAGGTGATATCTCTGGTTGGCTTTAGCAGAGGCCAGGGTGACCCAACATACATTTTCACAGTATTCCACATAATACCTGGTGGCATCCAGGATGTCCTGTAGTACACCTAAGGAGCCTCTTCAGCTAAAACAAGTTACATTTGATGCATCCTAATTAAAATAAAAGACACTTTGGGCATCTGCATAGCAGGGCTAAAAGACTGCTTGGTCTTCTTCTTAAGGAAGGTTTCCAGAGCTCTCTGTCTTCATTTGTTTATGTGACTTCAATTAACCTGCTAGATTCAGGACCTAGTTATTTTAACTGCAGTTGCCAAAGAAAACTGTAATAGAAAGCAATAGCTGTTCAAAATGCAAAAGAATATATTTCATGTCAAGGAATGAGATGACAAAGCCAAAAAATTCTGCCCATAAACTGTAGAAAAGATATTTCATTTGGAAATTATAACATTTGAAAATATTTGACTTTGGGTTTTTTAACATCCTGGAGTTATTTATGCATAGCAGTAGTTCTCAGGTTTCTAGTTATTTGCAGAAAGTCCATGTGGATTCAGTTGTATGAGTATTTAGGTTGCCCAGATTTACAATTTTGTAGAGTTGTCTAGATAGAATTAGTTTCTCCTTCAGTACATTAGTCCTTTAGACATTAACTTCATTATTACCCACCAAACTAAATACATCTCATTGCCTTTGCCTTAAGATATTATTTGACAAATAATATATTACTTCAAACCATGAAAAAAATAACAGTGGTTTTCCTTTTTACTTTCCCCTTTTTTCCCAGAGATATAATCACTTTTTAATTCTTAGAGAGTTTGTATGTAGATGCTTATTAAACCAGTAATCCTTCTCTGCTCACTACTTGCCAAATTGCTTTGGTGTAGAAGCAGGGGAGGAGGGACAGACAGTTTAAAAAAACAGCCTCCAGGGATTTTACAACTGAATTAGTTTGACATGATTTGTTTCTGATGAACAACTTACCAATAACTTATCACTTTATTTTCCTCTAGGTGCATTGAAAACACAGTCTATTAATCATTCTAGCAATTTAGGAGATATTAAGTGCACTGATCTGAAATTCTCTCTTCTCTTTCACCTATTACAAATGTTGGTCTGTTCTTGTTACAAGTGTTTGCCCTTTCCAGGCCCTGAGGCCTCACCTGTCCTTCACGAGTTCAGAAGCTTTGCTACCACTGACTCCCAACAGTTCCATCTAACCAGAGGGACTTTTCTCTAGCACACGGATCCAGATATGCTCAGCTTATAAAAGCTTTATTACCTTTAACCTGTCCCATCCCAGCTCTGCTATATGACTGTTACCTTTTCTAATGACAGTCTCAGCTGACTGGTTTGGCGGGGCAATCAGGGATGATCCTGCACACAGTACCTGCGATAGTGACTAAGGTAGCAGCTTCTCCAGTGAGGGTGTGCACAAAAGAAGCCATCTTCTTCATGCTCAAACCATCCTGGTCATCAGAGCTGCTCTTCTCTTTAACAAACTCTCATTTATCAAGTCAAATTTTTTTTATAATAGTTGATTCAGTGAGCGATCTGTAAGATGTATTCTAAATAAAGTTCAGAAAAATTGAGGGAAGTAAAAGAATAAAATGATATCTGACTTCTTCTAGTCTTGGAGGAGCTGATAGAACTTTTGTTGGTATCTTCTCCCTCACAGGTGGCATAATTATAAGTGATGCATAGGCACCCAAGATGTGAGTTATTTATTTATGTGGAATTCAGAATGTTTGATATTTTGCGTGTGTCTTGAAGTTTGCAGAAACAGCACAACTGGAATGTATAATTTCTGATAAATGTTGTCCAAGCAGAAAGAATATTCAGACAAGGTACTATAGCTTTTGTTTTCTTCCATTAGGACTGAAAAATGTCACTGCTACTTAATGTCAGCATCCTGATGCAGAACACAGAGAAGATACTTCATACATCAGCACAATAAAGCAGGAAGCAATGCCAGTGCTTTACAGTTAGAGTTTAGGAAGTAGCATTGTATTTTCAGCTCAGTTAGCAAAACTGCACTTAAATAGGCAAGAAGCAAATGCCTGCCATTAACACATTTTTCTACAACCCTGATTGAGGTCTTGGAATATTTTACGATTTAGTTCTCTAAAAGTCTATTCCCCAGTTGAAAGTAATGAGTTACAAGCATACTTCTATTTTAGTAGAAAATACTGTTTGAATATAGGAAGCCTTTACTGTTGGTAATAACTGTAGTGCACAGCCCTGTCATTGGTATTCTTTCCTCATCATGCCAAGAGGCATAGTTAGCCTCAACAGAGGAAAAAATTCCAATTTTTAAGGAAGAAAATTATTTGACCAATCCTGGTGTTCTTAATCACCTTTATTCTCAAATGATGGATGATCAGTAAATAGTTTCATTTCCTAAAGCACTAAATGCCCCTGTTTATAAAAGGTTAAATGTATTACAAATCCTTCATTGTCATTAGGGTCACCAGAGCTACCTGGACATTTTCTGAAACCCAAATATCTCGTATGGCTTTTATGAGAAAGCTTCTCACATCCTAGATAAATTCCTGACTAGAGAGGGAATATCACTCTAAGGTAGTCAATAGCCCAACAATTTGAGTAAAATCCTATTCCAATGCATTCACACTTACTAATAAATAAATTTCCATCTATCTAAATTGAGCACAGATAATTAAAATCTTCTGTCTTGGAGCAGTCATCAGACTGACAGTTAAAACTACTGTTTTCATGCAGGTTATGATTCAAATTTCTGATTGAGGACCATTATTCCACATAACCTGAATCTTCTTTAGTCCAAATCAGTACTCTATTTTTACAGTATTTTTCTATGCAATTGAAGATTGCGACTGAGTTATTCCACTTTTCCTTTCAAAAATCTCTTCCTGTGAAATGTTTTTTAACTCTCACTGAATTATCAACTTGTTTATAGTTTTTGTAGAATGGTGCCCTACCTGGGAAAATATTACAGCTGAAGCCTCAAGTTGTTGAGACTGCAAAGTAGTCACTGCCTAGGTCATTAAGCCCTATATACAGAGCAATTTTATACATAGATTCAGCAAAATACGTAAAAAATTCAGTTAAAGACCAGCATACATTTCAGTAATGTTTTGACTCAGCTCAAATGTTTTGAATTATTTAGGTATTGTTGTAGCTGACTATTTCCAAAAACAAGTATTGTTCATACTAATGTTAAATTCCTATCATAAGCAAAAATCTCACTGGTTCTAAGCTTTCCCCCCAAAACAAGCTCTATCATATCATTCCCACACAGAAAGTTCAAAACCAGAAAAGATTGGAAAAGATTTTGAAAAACTTAAACTCCTATCTTCTAGGAACATTAGCATCTGCAAATGGCTTCTAATACTTATTTAATTTTTTTTGTTGTCATAGAAACACTTATTATAGACATATATATAACTAAACCAGACTGCAAAGTGGGCAGAAAGATCAATTGATGAATGTACACTGGCAAATAATTTTAAGCATTTCTTTCCCATGGTTCAACATAATCCAAGCCAAGATGTGCAAAGATTTCTTCCTCACTTCCAGCTTTGAGAAAGATCCTCTGTGAAAAAAAATTGAAAAGAAAGTCAATAAGGGTGTTAGAAAGAAATTTCATTTTATATTGTTTGCTGTTGAAAAGGAGCTAATTTTTGACAGTTCTACCCATTGTATCCTCTATAGAATACACTGTCTTCATCAATGTGCCTACCCTGAAATGCAAAAGCAAGTTTAAAAAGAATTTTAATGCTGCTTGATGTTTTCACTTTTAATGACTAGCTTATAACTTCGTTTTTATTTACTTTTTCAAGACCCTCAAATCCAACTTACATTTCCCTTCCATGAGGGTCAACAGCAGGACCTCCCTCATAAAATCATAAATGTTTTTAAACTAACATAGTAATATTATATAAGTGCATTCAAACTGATTTAATGGTGGCACTAATTGTGCACAGCCAAGCATTAAAAGCATCAACTAAAAATCCAAGCTTTTTTTTCTTTACACACACTCCTTCTGAATGTTTTACAGTAAAATGCAGTTTTGTTTTTTCTTACCTGCACTTCTGATAATACAGGAGATTGTTTTTACACAGGAACATTCACAAGCCTACCTCCTGTATGATGGCTGATATAGCAAAGTACATAGCCTTATGCATTCCTTACACCACTAAAGTATCATAATAATTTAAAAAGCTGCTAAGGTAGGTGAATATTAAAACAGTGAAAACCTCACAATTTAGTTTGGAAGCAAGAAAGAATAGTTAATATTTCAGCAATTCCTGAATCATTTGAAGTCTAAATCAGTGTTCAACTCTGAATAATCAAACTCAAGAGTTGTGAAAATTTCAGGGTTGAGTTTCTAGATTTCCTCTCTGCTGTGAAAGAGGAGATGCTGTTTAGAGAAACCCCTGATAAATTCCTTCGAGTAAGGAGAATCTCTGACTACCACAATGTTTAGGAAGATGTGTGCCAGCTGTCCTGCACACCCAGGGGAACGGGTCAGGAATTAATCAGGTCCTTAATTAGATCAGAGTAGACCCATGATATGGTGGAACAACTTCTGGCAACAGAGATTCACAGGTGAGAACTGAGTGACTGAAGTTGTCTCCGCAATATCAAAGATTGCTTATAAAGCAGAGAAAAATAATATCCCTTTGTTTTCCTAGGAAGTTCAAATGTCAGATTCTGGAATAAAAGGAACCTGCAAATAACACTGAACAGCAGAAATACTGAGCTTTTTCCCACAGACAGGAGAAGAAAAAAATGGTAGAAAATATAAATTGATCAGAATAAAAGAAAAGGAAAGACGACATCAACAACTGCCCATTGAATAACAATACTGGGGATATTTTGTTCCACAAGTGCCTCCTGGGATGACAGGATTTTAGGGATTTTTTTGTGTTTTCTTTTTTTTTCTTTTAGCATCACTAAGAAAAAGAGGGCAGTCCATGCACCTACATTACTGCAAAAAAAAAATAGAATAAAAGTTAAACAAGAAAAAAAATCTTACACTTGTAGACAGATGTTACAGACACTCTTTAATAGAAGCTCTTCATATCTCTGGGACCCCAAATTATATTCCATTTCTTTTGTTCTGTCACTTTATGTTTTCCTGCAAGCTAAACTCATTTCATTTGCTTGACAGGGAAAATTTCTAATACAAAGTATTTGATGCTGAATATCATTCTCAGTAGCTACAAGCAATGTTTCTAAATGAATCTCTGGCTGGTATCTGCCAACTGCTTTAGCAATGTAAGTGTTACTAATGTTAATCATAACCTGTGATTTTTCTTCTATGTCAATCTATGTAGAGCTTATACAGTGGTGCAAATTTGATTATTGCATTCACTACCATTCTTTCTTGCTTTTTTCTTTTTGCTCAAGAGAAGTAATGAACTGCTTGCCTTGTTGTGATTTTATTTCATCTTCTTACTAATATTCTGCAGATCCAAAACATGTCCCATCAACATCAATCAAATTTACAAAAAAGCAATGCTTTGGAGATTCTGGTACACTCTTGTCTTATCCCATTTAACCAATTCTGTCATTTCAATTGATGTAAATATTACATTTGTGGTTGTAAACATGACCATTAATTACACCTAATGTAGAACAATCGCCATTCAAATATTTTCTTATATGAATTGCTACCTCTTATTTTTCATTTTAGTATTAATGATTGATAATACTTCTGATGAAAGGGAAGCAGAGAGTGAAGGCATAGAGCTAGCACAGCTTCATGATATCCTAACTATCATTGCCAAAGTTCATGTATGTTATACTTCTACTGTAATTTGGCTTCATATAACATTTTAATATGATGAATGCAGCAAATCAAAACCATTACTAAATAAAGCAGAATGGTAGTTTAAGTTACAGCATTAGCCAACAGCACAGCCTTCTTAAAAGGCACACATTTAATTGTACTCCAAATAGACTGATATCCTACTATTTATTACCAAATTGCTTGGCAATAACAGTGTGTTACCCAATACCAAAATAAATAATCTATTATCTTGAGTAATACTATGAATAAGTCACAGCCAAATTATGCCCTTAAAGACCAGGAAATTTCCTTCCATATCCCATTTTTCCTACTCTTTTCAGAGCCCTGACTTTTATATGCTTTACAGCTGTAATTCAGAAAGAATGCAGTCATACTCTAGCAGATTTCATTATCCTTTTGAAAATTATAACATTGTGTTTGAAGCGCATCCCTTCATTTTGCAAAAGACCCTGAAGGACCATGAACACTAAGGTCTGTCTGGACTCCTTCTGACATTCTATTACAGGAAATAAATTGGGGAGGGGAGGAAGGGCACGGGGATTATTGCCAACAGTATCTTGCTAACAATTTACAAAATACTTTTTGATACAACTTTGCTTCTTGATGAGCCCCTGGAATTTCAATAACATACACATTTATTCTAACCTTTTCTTTGTGTCCAGGATTATGTTGAATGTTTTGAAATGGCAAAATCTTACACAAGATGTTTATGGATTTAAAATTTAACTTTTTTCTTCTATCACTGATTTCTATACTGTTTAACATCTGACATATTCACATCAGTTTAATTACCTTAATATTTCCTTTTCTTTTAAAAATTATTAAAGTAGAGATATAATGACAATATGATCATACCTAACTTTGTAGTTCTACCAGTACACTGAATGATAAATACCAAGAAGTCTAAAGACCCATCACTTTACATCTCAAATTATCACAGTGGCCATAAGCAAGACAATGATAAATGAACAACAGGAAAGAAGAAGACATACTGTCATTTGCAAACTTGGAACTTAATAGGTCATTTTGCTTGGACAGAGTTCATTCTAAAATAAGATTTATGGGTAAAGTCAGTTGTAGATGAATGATGATAGCAACAGGACTTGCTTAATCAGACGTAGTCAAAGATACCACAATGCACCTTAAATTTCTTACACATGTATTTGTCACTTCAGTGACAACTTCACAAGTTGTCACTTACGTCAAGCCAATTGAAGAATTTTAATTAAAGATAATTGGGACAATTGAAAATATTATGCTGCTTACATTCCTTGCAACAGCTTCTTTAGATATGAAAGGCCATGGCATTCAGTGAAGCAGTGCACCATAATGTCAGACCCACAACTGATAGAATATACCTCAGTGGCTTATCAGACTGAAAGCACAAAGCTATTAAATTGGTCACATTCCCTTTTTCTCTGATCCCATTTGCTCAAACAGCATTTGTATCCTTGAAAAAATAATTTTAAAAGGGGGCCTACAGAAAAAACTGTGAAGGTAGAAACATAAGTAATCCATCATTTCTTCCACGTGATTGCCAGTGGGAATGTTCTGTGTGTTTACCTGACCTGACTTTACCACACCTGTTCTCTGCCCCTGGGCCAGTTCTCCAGCTCAGGTGTAAATGCACTACCAGGGCACACGGGTCATACCAGCACTGCAGAAACTTTAGGAAGAAACTGTGTCTACTAAATCAGCCTTTTATAATGTATACCCAAAAATATGGGTAAATATTTCATTATTTTGTAATTTTTGGATTATTTTGACCTAAACTCCTCCATACTAAGCCAAAAATATTGAGCTTGTGAGTTAGTCTTAGCACTGCTTCAAGAAAGTCTGTAAAATCACAAAGCCACAAAACCATGCACTGAAGTATTTTGGTTTTAACATTTCCTGCAATTCTCAGATTGACTGCAGCTGTCTTCTGTACTCAGTGGTCAAATTTAATCGAGTTCTGACAATAAATGGGTAGAGCATTAAATCTCATCTGTGAAAATGCTGAAATAACCATATACTGAAATAAAACAAACAAGTTAGAATAGGTACAAACAAGCAACACTTTCATGGGAGAATTTCTGTGAATGCTATAGCAACCATTCTTAAAATATTTTTTAAGCAAGTAGCTGTAGTACATACAATTTTTTCTTGAGATATGAATATTAAATATGTGACAATAGCCCCAAGCAACTTCTTCTAATCCACAAAATACTGAGGAGAAACAAAATAGAAAGACATTTGGAAGCTTGAAGTAGTTCACATTTTCATTTACTGTATGATCAGAATTGCAAGAAAGTTTTGGGGCTTGCCCTACATTATTCTTTAAAAAAGAAATGAGGCCTGCCTGGGACGG
>VXBQ01017097.1:2973352-3116505 GCA_013400175.1 Phainopepla nitens | reverse complement strand
AGAAAGAAAGAAAGAAAGAATAATAGGGAAAAAAATAGCGGAAGGAAGGAAGGAAGGAAGGAAGGAAGGAAGGAAGGAAGGAAGGAACGAAGGAAGGAGAGACCAGAAAGCAAAAGATATGTTGTTCCATCAACTGTTCAAATTTTGCAAAGCTAAAAATGTGTAGGTACCCACCTATTGCTTTATACCTTTATAATTGCATTTGCTTGCTATTTTTGAGACTTAAAGGTGCCTGTGACTGCGACAGTACACAAATCCAGTGAGAAGAAAAGGAACATCTCAGCACAAAATTAAAGACATCCCTAAGGCTTTTCCATTTGACCACAGTGAGCTGCATGGATTTTTGGTGAACCTTAGCAAACAAGCCTTATGAAATCATACAAGTTCAATGCTGTTTTCCACTGGGAAGCCTGAGATGCCTCAAGAGCCTGAATAGCTCCATTATCTCACAATAAAAAGCAAACTTGAAAACACAGAGATCATAAAAAAGTCATTCCCTAGCAAGGGAAGTATAATTTTCAAACAAAACTTGAGTTCCAAGGACAACCATTGAATGTGTTGAATGCAGATGTCTAAGAATCCTTGGATGTGACAAGTACAAGGACCACTGTCAAAGCAACTGAGTCAGGAATGCCCAATAGAAGACAAGACAGACAGGCAGAGCATATGTTTGTTTTAGCTTCACACTTGTATCTTCTCCCAGAAAAGTCAATCAGAGGAGAGGCAATCAGATTATACAGACTGATTGATGAAAAATTATCCAAATTCACTCCATGGCACCAACTAATTGGACATTCTATTTATTGACAATTAAGTTATCACGAGTCCCAGAATAAACACTTTGAGTTCTATATATCCTTGATCCCCATCAAATCCAATTAGGCTTATCCTGGAATCAAAAATATGTAGATGCTACTAATATTTTCTAAAAATAATTTAAAACTACAAAAAAAACTCAGGAGAGAAGGACAGAATGGAGGATGTCAGTAACAGTGTATAAAAAGGCTAAAGCCAAACCTGGATGGACAAGTAATTGAATGATTGACTTGACTGGACCTCCTTGTGGGCCTCCTATGCTAACAGTTCTCACCATATTGAACATGCTGATGAGCTTCTGCTGTTCAGTACTTCCATATGGAGAATGAGTCCAACACACATAACAAGACAGGGAGGTAAAACTGAAGAAAGTAGTGAAGAGAAAACTCCAGTGGGATTTGAGTTCAGACATTTCTGAATTAATTTTTTTTCAGGTAGATGCAAAACTCAGACTAGAACATCTAATATAATGACTCAGAACATTTTACTCAAGCCAAAATTTACAGAATCACACAAATTTACTACCAACTACCAGTCAGTGAAAAAGCAAACAAGAGCACCTAGAATAGAGCAATAGTCTAGATAAATTTATTAGGGTCTTAGTTAAGACTTGCAGTAGGATGGATAAAAAGCTTAACCTGTTTTTGTTTCATCTGAATGGATAAGTGGGTTAGTGGGTTTCTGAGTGCAGGCAGTGCCTGGAAAGTGACTCAGCAAAAGGAGCAGCTGCAAGGAAGGGAGAAAAAGGATATTGCAAACTTCAAGTGTTTCATTTGCTCCCTGTTCAAAAGTTGTTTACTTGCAAAAATATATTCCCACCTTCCTCATTATCAAAAAGCAATCACTTTCTGTAGTGATTTTTTGCAGACTGAATTTGTTGATTAAGGGGTGCAGATAGGAGCTCTAACACATATAAGCCACAAGGTCTAAGGAAACCTATCAGAAAATGTATAACTCTTCACAACAATAGCTAGGAACAGATTCCTAGGAAAATAAGCATTTTGCTGACATAATTCTCATGGTTTTGTCTGTATTTGAGTTTACTAACCTAAAGACAAGCATCATTACTAGGTTTATATTGGTTTAATTGATTATTATATAACTTATAATAATACAAGGAAGGCGAGTGAAAGCTAGCCTCTCCCAAGTATATTTCTTTAAAACCTTCCCTAAATACCTAGCTCCAGGCTATTTTCTGCCCTTACCATATGGAACTTGAGTCACTGAGCATCACCTTAAGCAAGACAGTGGACTGTGTTTTATATGCTATATGTCAAAAAGGAATATATATCATAACAGAGAGAGATTTTTACTAAAATTACTAAGAGGAGCCCAGAGCCGCCATCAACACTTCAAAATTATTGACATCAGCATCAGAATCTAGTGATATCAACGTTAAGCCACAGGGACTAGGATTCCATTTCTTTTTAACAGATGAAGGTGCATCTCCTTTGTCTATCCATAAGCAGGTGCAGCTCATGCACCGGGATTTCCATCTGTCATTCAGGTCTGCCATGTTGTGCCAGGCAGCCTTACCTTCAGCAGCACAACCAGCTCCATTCCCTCTCTACTGACCTGCCATGACCAAGGTGAAAGCAGGTTCTTCAGGCACTGAGCAGGAAGCCAGCAATTTTCTCTCCCTTCTCTATGCTACTGTTAACTTTACAAGAATGAATGTTGTACATCTTTGGTGGAAAACATAAATCTGCTCTAAGCTTCAGCATAACAAATAACTTTGCAATTTTACACCACTTACAGACCCAGATTTTTGTAAAGCAACTGTAGAGAGAGCTTTGTGGAAGATCCATAAATTCCTGCAGTGCGCTGACTGATAGGAGGTCGAGTGCCTTCAATTGACAATGAAAGTATGGGAATACAACATAACACTGATCTGTAAAATAGTGGTTACTTCCCTGAAATCTCCAGGTAGAGAAATCATCAGGTAGACAAAATGCTAACAAGAGTCACTGTGTTCAGGAACCTTCACAGCAAGCAAAATGATTTTATGGAAAGGGTGGGGAGGAAACAGAGGAAGAGAAAAAGGCTAAGTAAAGCAATTTCCATATAAAAATGCATACAATCCTGCTATTATGTAAGAGCTTTCAAATAATTGTAGTCAATTACTGTCTTGCATAGTGTGAACACTTCCAGAAAGTACCATGGAAAAATCAAACTTCTTCATGGTCCTGATATTCATAGTGCTATCCAGCCTGAGAGGGACAGCAGCTCATTCCACCAGTACTGTCAGACAACATTCTCAACATGAAACACTGCTTGATGAAAAAGACATTACAGAATCAAGCCCCAAGGAACCGCGTAATAATTACCCATCAGAATTTAGCTTCATTATGGTCAACACAAATTGTTTATACTTTGTGGATAATTATAACATCTGACAACCTGCCTTCTAGTACTTTCCTAAACAACATGACAAACAACTTTCAGGTGTTTTTCCTTCTGTGCTTTTCCCAATCTTTTTCATTTGTTTTTTCTTGAGGAGTTTCATTTTTAAGACTGGCTACTGGTGATTTTTGCTTTGCTTGTAATTTGACATTTCACTAAATATTTAAGCTATGTTTATGAATGAGATTATCAACAGCACAAACAAATTTATAATTATAGAACATAAATGCTGAAGTACTAATTGTGCTAGAAATGTGAAGTATGTCAACAAATTCGATAATAATATCCCACAACATTTGCAGATACTGTGCATTTTTCATTTGACAGTATCATTACAGTTTTCAGTAGCAATAACCTGAAGTTTCACTGACAGTATATTATCTCCATATGTAATTTTAATGTTTAACTGGTATTTTCTGCAGTAATATTCACATCAGCATGCCTGCCTTAAAATAAAAACTAATCTCTTCCTAAGCCAGCTACAAACAAGATGATAAATAAATCAGAGAGAAAAAAATTACTTTTTGAAATGACAGTATAACAAACCTTGATTGAAAAAGCAGTATTGCAAGAATTACTCATTGACTTGATACCCTCAGGCAAAATCACGTGTAATGGTACTGATGCAAAATAATGCAGTGGAATTTATTCTAATATTTCTGGGCATGAATAATTTTTGAATGGAATAGAAGCCATAATCATAAATTCTCATTTCATTTTACCACTGGACATGTCCTGTGCTTTTAAACAGAAATACCAGACTGGAATGTTTCTCTTTAACTCATCTCCAGTTGTCGTTACAGATTTATTGATAATCAATTCTGAACAGTAACAAGTAAATTAATCAAGTAAATAGAATAATCAGGCTAATATTAGGATATTCTAGACACTTACCCAACTATATTATAACATAGTGTAACAAAATATCTTCATGTTTTCTACATGCAATTTACTTACTCCAAATAGTTTTGATGAAGGAGAAAGAAAAAGACCAGTGCTGATATAGTGACAGTTTGAAAAATAAAATATTAAAAAACATTATCTGTTGACTCAGCAGAACTTGCTAAAATTTAGTTTGTAAACAAGACCATGTTGTACATAAAATGGAACTATTATCTGTTTAAAATGACAGATCTGTGGTTACTTTGTTGCAAAACACTGCATTGTTATGCATCCAATCTCCCACTTAAATTTTAAAAATTAAAAACATGCCACGATGAATTGCCATCCAGACAATAATGTTTTCAGTTTGGGGCATACAAAGTGAAAGAAACTTGGAACTTCCTATCTGACAACACAGGCAAAAATTTCCGCGTTAAGTAGCACTCTGTTGTAAACAAAAACGGATCAAAAACTTATTGTCTCTGCAGTTCTCTGACAATCTCTTTACTACCACAAAATCCTTAAAAATATTCTCAGAGATTATTTCCTTTTTCACTTTAGCTAGTCTCAATTTCCACTTTTAGTCTGTGCTATTTACAGCAGCTTTGTCAAATACTGTTGGGGTTTTTTGTATTTTACGTTACAAAGCTTTGTAAGAGTGAATGAAATGAGAAAAATTAAGAATCCTGGATTTTATGAAACTCAGTTGTGTGCAATTCATATGGGATTACTATAAACAAACCACTTCAGAGGAACTTTGTTGGGATTGTAAAATCAAAGACCTGAAATTTAAGAAATCCCAGAACGTAGTAGATTGAATTTTGACCTTAATTCAATTTTCCTATGTTTATGCATAGAGACTTCATTTCTTCAAAGAAATGCTGCTTACTTCAAATCCTGTAAGATACACAGGCTTTGTTCACTAGGCAAGAAATGTACTGTGCTACAGGGCTAACAAATGTTTGCTGACAGCACTGATACAATCTTGAGTTGCAGACCAATGTGGGATCAGTCAGTCTTAGGAAACTGAGCTTTTATAATCTGTATCTGTTCTAGCTCCCTGTCTTTGCTACTCCCCTATGCTAAGCTGCTGATGTCTGCTCTCAGATTTCTAATGTAACTCCAGGCTCCTCTCACACCATATCCAGAGTTAAGTGAGATATGCATGGTTTACTGGGTTATTTGGGGCAACAGAACATTTACCTACTTCCTGTTGCCAGCTTAGAGCATTAGCCTGATGAATTTAATTTATTTTTCAGTCCATCAAACTTCCACTTATATTTCTTCCCTGTCATTCTATTTGTGTGCCTCTTTTCAGTTGTCTCTTCAACGAACCTAGAATCCTTTCCACAATGGAGCTACTAGTTAAATCTACCCTTTCCATTCCCCATTGCTTTTTGCAGCCACTCTGCACTTACTTATCAAATTCGTACATCCACCATCTCCTTCTGACTCTCACTTCCTATGGCATTTTCCTCTCCAGTCCTCAGTTGCTTCCTTTTACAGCTTCCTCTCCACCTAGCTTCTTCTCAAATTAATTAGTTTTTTCTTTCGACAGAAAATATGAGATTTGGTAACCTCCCGTACATTTGATAACTTACCCCAGCATACTGACTGAATAATTGAAAGAAAACAATTGAAAATTATTGGTTCTGTACAGCCCTAGAAATTAAAATGAGTAAAAATGTATAGTCAAAATATTCAGGATCTGCACCTACTTATGCATTTTGAGAGATTTCTTTTCATTAGCGACACAGGTTTCACTGAACTGCTCAAAAACACACCAAGAGTAGGAAATGACAGTTAGGTACTTTTATCTTTGTGTTAGATGTACAGCTTGGTACTGGAAAGAGATTAGGTTTAGCTAAATATATATGAGTTACATGCAAACTTTGTGAAAATGACCAATGATATGCTGCAGGAGAAACATTTAAAATGCTAAGAGAACACAGAGGAGAAGCACACTTTGTAAGAAAATGTATAACCATTTTTTTACTTACCAAGAGGTAAGAAAAGTAAATTATTTTAATTCTTAATTTTTAAAAACAGACCAGGTGTAAAAAGAAAAAAAATCACTCAAATCACATATGCTATTTCCACTTTCCTGAATGAGAGTGACAAGAACTGAAACATAAATAAAAGTATGTACATCTGTTTACAATGATTCAGTGTTTAATTGCAGTAATCTTAGAATCACAGAACAGATTTGGTGGGAAAAGATCTCTGAGACCACCAAGTCCAGCCTATGACCCAACACCACCTTGTCAACCAGACCATGGCACTGAGTGCCACATCCAGTCTTTCCTTAAAACATCCCCAGAGGTGGTGACTCCATCACATCCCTGTGCAGCTCGTTCCAATGCCCAATCACCGTTCTGTGAAGAAATTCTTCCTGATATCCAATCTAAACCTCTTGTCCTGTCACTGGTGTCACTGTCATGTGTTCTTTCGTCCTGTCATTGCTACCTGGGAGAAGAGGCCAAGTCCCACATGGCTACAAGTTTCTTTCAGGTTGTTGCAGTGGAAATACAGCAGAAATCAGTATTATAAATTTTGGATCTTTATGTTTACTGTAGCTTTAATCTAGTCATTGTTGCAGATGTCTAATGCAAACTTTGCAGCTGCAGCATGTTTAATCCATCAAGATGTTCTCAAGGCTGATTATATCACCATTATAACTTTATAATTTTAGAGCAGCATCTGCCAAAATAAAACTATAACTTCCAGTTTTTACAGAACCATAAAAGTGTCTCTTTAACTCTGCAAGAAAACTTCTGCAAGCATCTTTTTCAATGGAAGGTAGTGTGGAGTAGATTTTCTCAGATGATACCCAAAAAACTGACTTAGAGACTGTAACTACTGAATACTCAATTAAAAACTATGAATGTTACACAACTTCATGTAATAAAACAAGGTTATAAAATCACAGACAGCTCTTCCTGGTGATACAGGTTTTTGAGAAGTAATGTGTTGGGCAGTGAAAGGAAAGAATACCTGCTTTTAAAACAAAGCTAGCTTTTTATTAGGAGACATATTTACAAAGTTCTGGCAGCGCAGGTAACCACCTAGCCACCTGCAATCAGTCTGGCTTCCTCAGAGCAGTCTCTGTCCTCTGAGCCAAGCCACCACAGGAACATGTGAACATGACTGCTAGCACCAGCATAGTCACTGTCAGGTAAGCCGTATTTCAAAATAGAAGTCACAATACCAATGCAGACTCAGCTAGAGAAAAACTCAAATATTATGAGGGAGGTTAGAAGCTCAAGGATGTTGCCAGGCATGGCTGGATGGGCTGCCTGCTGCAAACATGGAGATTGTTTGTGAAGCAGCTACTTGGGCAAAAGATGAGCAGTAGCAGAACTCAGACACTCTGAAGCCAGCTAAGCAGAGCATTACTGTCATAAAATAGTCATTTACTTGGGCCGTAATCACCCCTTCATTTGGCTTTACAGCTACATGCTAAGGCAGACAGGACAAGCCCTGCCTGAAGAGTCACTGAGGTTTTTTGTAGATAGGAAGTCACTCTGCAGGCAAGTGGTAAAAGACTGTGCAATATTCACGGTGGCAATTGAGTGCATGTGAGCTTCACAGTGTGAAAATCTCAAGATAAATTCCCCCTTTCATGCTTATTATGGTTTCCCAGGGAAATAAACTTTCTCTTAAAAAACCTGGGATCACAGAATCTTACTATATTCAGTGTAACTTGCAAAGCTGGATCCCATTATGAAGTTTTCAGAGCATCTTGTGAGTTTGTTATTCAGAACAGTTATATAAACCACCTCTCTTGTTATTCAACAACTAAATAACATTTCATGCCATTTAAATTCATACAAGGTTTTTTAAAGGCAAAACTGTCATCAATCATCAATCAGTCATCTGTATAGTGTCATATTTTTTCCAATATTTCTCTAATAGAAAACATTAAGGGACCTATTTCCTATCTTAAATTTACATAGGACATAAAATTAATAACTGCTTTCTGCTTTCTGCCTCAATGACTCTCCAAAATAACACTGAGCTCATGATCCTTCTCTTACCAAAAAAACTAATCTACAATGTCAGTGCAGGAACATTCTTATGCTAATTCATTTCAATTAATCTATTATACACTAAGAACTCCATCTATTCTTTCATTTTAAAAAAGCAATGCTAATTATTTATATCGCTTCATTTTGCTGCCATGAACTGCAAAAAGTAACAATTGGACTTGTAAGGGATTTTCTTGAATATTGTGAAAATGTATGGGTTTATACAAGTTACAAATCAGAATTTACAAGACAAATTCAATCCCGTGATCTCACACCTGGTTTGAGAATTTTCAATGGTGAGTGGTGTATAAAACTCAGGAGTCACTTTCTACATGGCCACAATCCAGCCATGAAACTGTTCCACCTGCCACGCTTAGAAATCTCCTGACATGAAACAGGAATAGAGAAAAGTACCTGCAGCAGTTTAAGGCGTCCAGCCCGCCCCATCCCACTGCTCATCCACCTCAATACTCCCATGCTCCCTTCCATTCCCACAAGATGGCAATTTGAGGAAATATAGTGCTCATTCTGGCATGGAATCCTTGAAGTTAGTTCCTCTGTTTTATACAGAGCTGGTTTTGAATAGCTGCTGAACAGCTAACAGCATCAAGAAAAATAAATATACTCTGAATGAAAGGAAAGAGCAATAGGGAACCCCAATGCAGCTGAAGCTGTGTGACACAGCGTGAGGAAGTTTTAAACCTCATTCTTTACTGCAGCTCCAAGGAACAGTTTCCAAATAGTTACCAACCTGTGAAAACAAACATGTTTATTTTCCTATGATTCTGAAGTATTTGGAAATGGTGCCAATTTTTTAACTAATTCAGATAAGGAAGTTTACTTAGGAAGCAATAGTGAAAAAAGTTGATAAATTCTGTATTTTAAAAAGTCATATTCATCCATAATATAAGTGGTAGAGCTGGGATTTGCACAGAACAGTAGATCTTTCAGAAGCATCTTCTGTAGTTAAGTTTGGGATATCCTCACAGCAAGCAAGATGTACTGAGAAAGATGATTTATGGATTTGGCTGGCTGAGAATCACTAGAATGCAGTTTCCCAGGATTCTCAGGAAAGAGAGAGTTCTAGAGAACAGTATTTCTACTGAACACATCTATAGTCACACACAAAAAATAATCACATTTCCTTTTGAACAGATCTAATCAGCAAAACACTAATAAATTTTACTTTGTTGGAGTTTTCCTACTCACTTATCTTGGGTGTTCCATAAAAAAGATGTAATTTTCAAAATACTGCCCTGAAAAAAGTCAGCATCCAATGGAATATAGTTTACCTGGCATTTAAAAAAAATAATCTAAGACTATTTGAGCTCCTGCCAGCTTGCACATCTTCTCTGTAATCTGCCTCACAGGCTGCTTGGAGCCTAAGCTCAAATAAGTCATTTTAAGTACTTCAGAGCCAGAGTCCCCAGAGCCCATTGGCTCCATGGGCCTGGAGCAGCCAGCCAAGCAAATGCCTCAGAGCTTGCAGCCCCAAGAGCTGTCTGAGCTTTGGAGGTTTGGAACAGTCCACAATCCATGGATTGTTTCCAAAGCTGAGATTCAGAAAGTAATTGCTTTAGCAGAAAGTGCCAACATTTTGACTTTTCCTCTAGGAGACCAAGCAAATTTTGAATAATCAAAATTCTCCATTAAACCTTTGTTCTCTCTTCTAGTTATAGAGAAAGAGAAAACACTGGGTGACCAAAATTCTTCATTAAACTGAAATAGCTTTTTCTTCAGTGGTTAACTACTTACCATTAACTACTGCACGTTTCTGTCATGGGAACTAGGTTTTACTGTTGGAAGTGAGACCAAGGAAATTCAAACGACCTGCTTAAAACTACAGAGAAAATTTGGCTACAGAGCCAACACAAGTAGCAAGCTAAAAGTCAAACCTCTGGACCATCCTTCTTCCTCAGCCTGTAATACAACAACGCGTAGCTCACACAATAGTCACTTCATGCTAAATATCACAATTCCTTCTTGCGCTGCCTTTTCAAAAGCCAAAATAGGATTACAAGAGGGGTCAGAAAACATTCAGAGAACAGAGAACATGACAGTCTAAAAGTTGTTGACTGTGCTCTCTGATGTCACACCTCTGACCTGGTACGTAACCCTCTGGCTGCCTGCAATCTTGTGATTCTACCAGCCAGTGCAAAAATCCAGTAACAGAGAGTCCAGCTTCAGATACTCTCCACAGGGCCATTCTGCATGAAAAAATATTCTACTCCAGCTAACAGCACCAGAACTGGTAAAGCCACCAACAACCTTTGCAATTCCTGAATCTTATTCTCGGTTGCTGATACAGAAAAAGGGTATTCATGCCACAAGGACAGCTCTTTTAAGAATAGAAATCCCCTGGTTTGCCAGCCACTTTGAAAATCCAACACATTTCTTGCATTTTCCTATAAACATACGATAATTACTAATCTAAAAGACAGATATTTAAAAATAAAACAGGCTTTGGAGGTATATCTTCTTTGTTAGATCCACTAGATCTCTCCCTATTTCACCCAAGTAAAAAGCTGTCAGGATGTTGTCCAAACTTGCCAACAATGCCCTAACACACACACCACTAGTCCAGAGACAATGCACATTGTACCCAAAAATTTTTTATTGTGGGTTAAGGGATAATTGCCTCCTCATCCAACACAGAGGAGCATCAAAACAACTGTTGATGTCTTGGTTTAGCTACTAAGGACCTTAATTTTTCTAAAGAGGAGCCTACTGTTCAGCTGACCTGACTTGTGCTTCACATAGCAGAATTTTCTGTTCAGCTGACCTGACTTGTGCTTTTGTTTTTTTTTTTTTTGCAAAAANAAGTTTTACAACGAGAATTTTATAAAAATGTCATGCCATTTGTAACAGCAATAATACCATAAGACATGGGGAATGTACAACTTCTCTTTCTTCCTCGTGACTGATCAGTGAACTCCATTCTGTAAGAGTGGGGATCACAGTAAGGTTTGACCTCCAGCTGGTGTAGATCACAGGAACTACATACCTCAGGTTGGTACATGCAAGTGCTGATTTCCATACCTTTACTGCACAGTTAACAGACACGCAGATTTGTACATACGCTCATCTTTTTATGTAAAAGAGGCTGACAGATAATTAGTAGCAAATTTTCAATATTTTTGTCACGATTTTCCTATGAAAGGAAGATCTACAAAATGCCTTTCTTATTACAGAACTGAAAAAATCATTAGTTTGATAATTGCATACTGTCTTCCAAAACCAACAAATATATGAAGAAGACTCACACTAGAAATAAAAATTAAAAAAAAAACCATAAATCACGTCTGAGTAATAATTTCACAGCATAACTTTGTAACGAGTCCCTGGAGAAAATGTCTCTTTCTTTTGTTCCCATCTGCAAAGCTTTGTAATTGATTCCTAACTGCTGTGTTAATGCTCCCAGTTCCTGGCAGAATCCCTTTGGAAATACATTAAAGTAAGCAGGACTCTCTCCTGCTGCAACCCTTTGAACACTGGAATCTGGAATTCTGTGACATGCATCACATTTCAAGCAGCAGACCACAGTGCAAGGATCTGTGCCAAAGGGCTGATAAATATTAATAGAGAAGAATAAAGTATACTGAATTATATATTGAAATATAGAGCAAATCAGGAAATTGTTTTCTTTTGTAATGAATGACATTCCCTTACAAGTACAATTACATTCCACCGAATAGAAATTAAATAAGAGCAAATAATATTTGCTATAGCATGGTTTATTAACTGGTTATAATGACTTGAAAAGTTTTAAAAGATGACAAGCAAGTGTTTTTTAAGGAAAGAACTTGGTCTTCTGCAGGATCAAAAAATAGTTTGACTCTTCCTGATCTTCCTATCACTTTCGCTGTACACACACACAGACTAATAAAAGAAAAAGTATGAAGCAAAAAGGGTTTGGTCCAGCTCCCAAATTTTAGCCCAGTCAGTACCCCAGTGAGTGTTAGAGTTGTCTTCAGTAGACAAGGAGAGAAATATGGAAAAGATGTGTTTCAGTTTTCACATATGGTGCCTAATTAACTTAATTAAGGTTGTGTTGAGGGATCTTCAGCAGCTTGCACAAGGGATATCTACTTTCTGATTTATTTTAGCTTTAAGAAAGGAAGATTTCCTCTCACAAAGAGAAACATACTTATGAAATACAAATGCTCATGTTTCAATCCAGTTTTATGAGACAGTACAGATAAAATACCCCTGTTTTTATTGTTCCCTATGAGTCAATTTTAAAAGAAAAGCAATAGGATTACAGTAAAGTAGATTTTCTGCTCTTCATAGTTTAATGTAAAAAATAACCAACAAACCAACACTAAACATTTTACAATCTGGGCATATGTCCCCTCGTGTAAAATTACAAATTATTTTTATCACTTATTTTAAGCTTACTACTCTGATGACCCTAAAAATGAATCAACCTTGGCAGCCACACAATTTACTGCAAACTTCTTGTCTTCCACAATGGGCCATCAAATTTCACAAGCAGGCACCATTGCTGTGTTCTGCACATTTCTGATCTTATTACACACTGGATGGCAGTATGGAAGGTTTTTGTTCAAACTGTCATTTGTGGGAATAACTTAGTAGAAAATTGTAAAGTTAAAAATTATTTTAAACTATATTTGAATTTAACACGTTAGATTATAAATATCGGTATAGACTTGCCAGAGAGTCAACTTCCTGCTTCTTGTTAGAATAACACTACTTGAAAAAAAAAAGCCTGTGTTAAGCAGATTATGCTGCCTGGTCTGAATTTTTTCATATTGCATCTCTGCCTCAGAAATTTCTTTCTTTGTGGAAAAAGTCAGCTAATATAATTTAACTATTTCTGAGACTGCAGCAGAAATAAGAACAGTATTCTGCTGTGTCAGCAGCTTCTTGTGTTTGAAATCTGCAGTGCATCTGTGGTTTACAGCAGAAAACCAAAATTTGGAAGCAAACTAGCTGCGTTTAGAATTAAATGAGAAAGGGCAGACCTAGATATTGGGGGGCAAGGCAGTGATGACAGGCATTTGAAAGATAAGTCCCTCCCTGAAACAGCTGACTCAATCATGAGCCTCATTTGATATATGGAAATCCTAGATTAAGGACTTTGTGGTCAAGACTGTCGAAATTTTCCCTAAAGATTTGATCTGGGTGTTTTGGGTTTCGTTCAGTTTGCTTTTTGGTTTGCTGGCTTTTCTTCTTTGCCAAGAACTCCAGCTTTATGATAAGGAATAAGGATAATTTTCTGAGCTTTGCTTCTCAGTCCTCTCTTTAGGTACATTTCTTCAGTTTTGGGCAGTACAGCTGAGGCGCTGAGGAAATATAAGTTGAGACTCAGATATGCAGAAAGTCTGGAGATTAAGTTAGAGTTACAGCTGATTGTTTGGGGAACCACAGCATGGATAGGTATACAAATTTCTTTGTACTTTTCAAATTTCCAAGGCAGATACTCAACAGGAGACACTTAAGGCCGGATGCCGCAAATACAAGGCCCTTGAAATCAATGGATGTTTAAATCTTTCTCTGTCTCAGCTCTTTGCTTGAAAATTTGGGATGGCAAGAGCATCTTTCTTCCCAGAGGACACTGTGAAGATAAACTCATCATTTATCTGTGAATCATCCTGGCTAATCTACTGAAAAACATGAGGAAACTCACTTTTTTTTTCCCCCAGAAAGGTTTCGATGGTGCGTCAGTTACAAAGGCTAAACATAATCAAGAAAAAATAATACTTATTGATGTTGTTCATGAAAGAACAGCATCCATTTTGCATCCCTGAAAGCCTCAGGGCCCTGAGTAAAAGCAGTAGGCATAAAGATACATACTTATACACCAAGCAGGCAAATCTTGCTGCATGCAAAAATCACTGGCATTACTCAAATTCTTTGGCTTTCCCTAGTGCCATTTTCTGTTACACCCAAAAAGCTATTGAACAGAGCACATATTAATGTGCAGACAGTGACATCAACCATATTATGTTGAGGAAAAGAGTTTATATTTTGAATACTTTCAAAATATAAAAGGCAGAAATACACTGACATCATCTCTGAGCTTGTGAAGAAACATTCTCTCTAGACATATGACAGCATATTTATCTACTATTGATTTTATGTTTTCTTCTGAAGCATCTAGTATTGACAATTGCTGGCGACAGGATATCTAAATGGATAATTAGCCCCATAATTTCCCCAGGTTTCCATGTGAACTGAGGAGGCTATAGCAGCACCTGGACCTAATGAGCACGTATGGAGACGGTGAAATGGAGTGACAGCTTAGTTCACTCCTGCATCTTAGAAAGATGCAGTCGGACAATACTGCATGTAAGTAGGGATGCTAAAAGCAGTCTCCATTCTATAAGGAATATATAGGAAAGATTAATGTAAAATCTTGACATGGTGCTTTTGCCTTTCCCTATAATGACAGCAATAAGCATCTTCAGTATTGATTTTTGCTTATTATTTAAATGGCCTAATACAAATACAGACATTAAGCCAGATAAATGCAGAGATCAGTATAACTGCAGCCAAGAGCCTTTATACCAGAAATTATACCAATCACTCCCCAGGCTGCCAAGCCTGACTAAACAGAATTCCACACAGACTTCTTTAAAAGCAGGATGATCCCTAATCCCTACTTAGCGTCATATCCTGCAAAAACTTCCTCAAGCCTTCTAACTGAGCCTGTACCACTCAATATCCCCTCTTCCTTTTCAATGTCAGATCAATATGAGTTGAAAGTGTACTGGGGACACAGAAATGATCTCTCCTTTTGAAATGGGACAGTGAAGTACCTTTTTCAAACTCTCACAGATAAGTTGTTCTCAGCTTTGTGAAGGCTGCACAGTTCCTATCAAACACAAATGTCTAATCCATATTTCTTGTTACGTTTCTGGAATTACTTGACAAAAAAAAATAAGGATTTCCAGACTTAATTGTTCAGATTTAATCAGGCTGTTCCAGTGAAACTAAATCCTGTGAAGGTGGAACTGCTTTACCACCAAACAGATAATCAAGCTCGAATATTCTATATACTTCAATATAAAAAATTAACTGGAAATGCACATTTGGAAATAAGAACACATTAGCTTTATTTCTGAGAATAAACAGTACCTTTCTCCTGTCATATAATCCATGGTTATCCAAAATCATCTTCCTTTCATGTGCAGCATACCTCCGCAAATCACGTCCAAATTGCTGCCAAAGATACAGCAAATATCAAACATATGCACAAACCAAAATCGTTACCCTTTGCACCTTCTAACACCAAACCAAATAATAAACTAAGGAGTAAAAATTACTTCTATTAAAGGAATATATTCTGATAAAATCAATCATCTGAAAGGAAAGGTTTTGATAGGGAATCACCCATCATTTCAGTCGGTTACTCTGAGAGTAGCTGGGCACTGTGACAGGTTCCCACAGGCTGCAGGTGAATTAGCTCAACAGGGAGTAGGAGCTCAGTGAGGTAGAGAAAAATTAAGTCATTGCCTACTCATCCAAAGGGTCTCAAACTGTGTGTTTTTAGTGTAGACACCAATCTATAGAGTTGAGGGAAGGGCTTTTAGGTTGCCAAACTCTTCCAGGATAAGAAAGGACCCTGAAGTCTGCAGAACGTAATCCAAAGTCCAAATAAAAGCATTTTGTTATCTCAAAAAAGTGACTGAAGTGACTCATAAGCTCAGCAGGAGAACACATCAATTTCAACATTTTGTCTGGTCTAAACCATCCTGCTTCCAATTAACCTGAGTAGAACAGAGTGGCAAGGCACCAGTATTGCTTCCAGCGCATCAAAAAGATAATTCAGAGCAGGCTCAGAAAGCTCTCCATTGTACCATGTAAACACTCCCTAAAAAATGAACATCAGAAGGCAAGCATGTAGAACAGATTAAAAAATAATTCTGTCTGGAGAGAGATTAATAATTTGAGTTTTGAGTTTGCATTAGGTAGAATTTTTGTTTTGAAAATAGTGTACTATTTTATATTATGCCAGCTAACTAGTGTCTGTTGTGAAAGTAGCTATCATTTCAAGTTTTCTTATTAAAACATAAATCAAAATATATTTTATTTTAGTTCAAAACTAATGTCTAATTTTAATTTTTCCATTTTTTTACAATGTAAGAGTCAATTAAAATGCAACTGAAACAAAACATTTGATCTAATCCAAGAAGAAATACATCAAATCACTTTCAATTTCCTACAAAACAAATTAAGTTCCAATTCAGAAACATATTTTCCTCAAATGTTTAATTTCCTGTAAAATTATGCGACACTTTCCAAATCACCTCTCTACTCAGTAACAATTTAAATTGCTTTTTAGCACTATCATGATGTAAAAAGACGACACAACTGACCAAAAACCTAGCTCTCCAGTTCACAAACCTAAGCACTAAGCTTCGAGGAAAATGGATCTTAACTCTCCTAGAGACACATCCATAAACGTTAGTGATGAATTCATTAGCTCCAACCCATGACCAGGGGTGGATGACAGTCTGAAATGTGATGTATGTACGTCAAGGATATTTTTTTAAATCCATGGACTCTGAATAGCCCTGCAACAAGAAAAATGTGTTTGCAATGCCAAGGAAACAGTTACTGTTGTGGTTACTTACCCTGGAGCCAGTCCAGCCCAACAGAGCATATGCGTATTGCTCAAAGGGGGTTATGACCAGATCCACACGGATTGCCTTCCAATCTTTGACTTCTGCCATCTCCAATCTTTTTGACGTGTTGCAAGAGCTGTTGTCTACTCTCGGCTGATATAATTTTAAAATTGCAAAACACTTCTGAAAATTATCCATGGCATCAACTTTTCTGCTTGGCAGCTGTTCCTTTACGAATGTTGATTCAATGATATCACAATAAAGGAGTAAGCCCTAAAGAGAAGATATTGTTCACATTGAATTGCTGAGCTGGTTTTACTGTCATTCCAGAGTTTCTAGACAGTTGTCTTAAAAATTCATGTGAAATGTAATTTCAGTAAACAAGGAATTGTGCCAGGCCAGATTTGGGCTAAAGACAGACATGAAAGAGCTTCAGATTCTGGAAAAATATTTGAGGGAAATCTGCACTGGTAATCTGACAGTAGTGAGGTCCTGCCCTGTACTAAAGAGATAGATTTGCAATTCTTCCCCTCCCTCTTTTTCTCCTAAGCCTATTTCTAGTTAATGTCAACAGAAATTTCAGAGTAAGGATTGATGTGTTCCGTGTGGCAGACATCTAGAAAAAATTATTAGTCGAGTGCACGGTCTTGCTGACAGATTCCAAAGTGGAAGATTCCATTTGGACTGTATCTGTTGCATGAGAATTCCTTGTGACAAGGTCTAGAGTCTCCAGAGTGATGGACCTGATCCCTGCCCATGTCTTTTGCTAAGAGGGAATACCGATTTCTTTAGCTCCTTAGATCACTTTTTTGTTTCTGCTTCGAAATCACTCAAATGTTTACACATTCTCCTTCCTCTGTAATAGGGGCTTTTTTAAACTGTGATGTTGAACTGAGAGTGTCTAGAAGTGTTTTTATTTGACAACTGTCAGTTAACTACAATGGTGCTGTAATTTAGGGATGGTATTCTCTCATCTCATAGCCCAGCTAAAACTGCTCCTCTTGCTTTCCCCTCCCGCCCCTCAACTGAAAGCACAGAAGGCAAAGATCATGGGCTGAGATAAGAACAATTTCCTGGAAACAGCAATGAGGTAAGAAAACGAACAGTAACAGCAGCAATATTAATAACAAAAGGTATAAGACAAAGAAATTATTTACATGTAAAATACCAGACCATTTCAACTACTACACTTTCTCCCATTGGAAGGAACATCCTTCTTCTAGGAAGAGAGAAAGTCCCTTTCTCCATCTCTGGCAATGATAGAAAGTGGTGTTGAATAACAGTAGGGTCTGACCATACCCCTTCCCTCTGATCTGGGCCAAAACCAGGACAAAAGGTCTCCAGATAAGGCTGATTAATGTCCCAGGTAATACTGAATTGATTTGTGGAAGAATACTTCAGTATTAAAAAACATATTTTGATTATTTCTTTTATGTAGTGTAGGTGTGGTAACTTTACATTAAAATATCTTAAATGCCTTAGAGAACACTTTACAGTAGTAAAATTACTTTTATTACTCAGAGCTAGAATTCTAGCCCCCCCCAAAAAAGCGTAACAAAAACACTTAACAAGATACGATTTCCATGAAGAGACACTGATAGGTATTATCAAATTTTTAGCCTCCAGCTTTTTGTTGATGATAGCTCCAAATTAAAAATCCCATTATTTTACTGAAAATCAGTTATAGGCTTTTTATGGGTCAATGAGCCAGCCTTTTTAATGACAACTATTTTATTTGAATTGGCATTCTTTCACTTATTTGGAATTTTTCCTGATTATAAAGATTTATTATAAACTGATATGAGAAAACTCTTTATGTAGCTTCTCTTAGATTACTAGTTTCAAAGTCTGCTGATTTGAAAATGCTTAAATTTAGCAGGTGCTCTGTAACACCTATCTTTAAAACAGCAATCTTTTTCTTAATTTTACCCCAATGTCACAAGGCACTGATGCTTGCTATTTCCAAATATAGACTCAAAACATCTGTTGAATGTTAATGCATAACTGCTTATTTTCCTGGTCTTTTTTGATGAAACTATCCTCCCTTCAAGTTAATTTTGTTGCTTTTAATGCTAATAAAAATATTTTTAATATAATTAATCATTGACCATTAATTGATGCTTTGACAAACCACCAATATTCTTACCATTTTCTATAAAAATCTGTTAGCTAGTTAGCAGTACTTTGTTTCTTTTGTTTCATTTTTCTTTTGCTCTTGGAGATTTGGGACACTACATAGTATATACCATAAGTCAGGGTTTCACCATTAAATAGGAGCCAAAGCCTAGGTCATATGCACTGGGATAGTGTTTCCAATTCACCTGGTTAGTTAATTAGACAGTGGACATCACCATCACCCCATAAAATGAAGGTGAAATGGCACTCAGGTACATTTGGAAAAAGCACTGCCTGAAGGGGCAGTCAGCTATGAAGATTATGTGAAGTTCTGGCCACTGCTAGCTGCAGAGCTGCAGCCTTCTCATTACTCTGTGTCAGGGAATCTGCAGTTCTTTGCACATTTCAGATCGATCTATACACCATAAAGTGCTGTAGGTCTTGTTTACACAATCAAATTTTAAAGAGTGGGCATTTTAATTTCTCAAATTTACAACACCATTAAAACTAAATGTATTTTTTAAGCCAGTTAAGACTCAACTATTTTCTGTTTTTAGAATCACTGCACACTTTTACTTAAATACGCTGAGTGCTGGCACATCAATAGGATTGATATTGGAGTAAATCCATGTTCAAACTGAGGAAAAGTATGACTTTTTAGAAAAATATTAAATCAATCACTGAAAAATCAATCAAATATGGTCACTAGCATTCTCAGTCATTTTTAATTAAACAGGATCCTATTCTATGTTTAGTGTCATATGCTGTCATTATTCATAATTGTTGCTAGCTGGATTAATTCTGTTAAAGCTAAGCAGGATCATTTTATATCATCTGAACATGTAATCCAATATGTTCTTCTGAAATGTGTATGTTGTTGCTCTAAATTTCCTTCTGAAATAGTTTAATAAAGTGAAATGGATTTTTTTTTTCCCTCAGGGAAATTCCTTTATCTAATCCAAATTAGGACGTAGTATGCTAATTTGGAAAAATCTCAACCTAGATGAGACAGATGAAATACTATGAAGGGGAAGAGCTAAAGGAATTGATGCCTGGGAGAAGCCAGGCCTTTTAGGATAAGTCATGAGAAAATGGCATCAAAGGTTTGATCAGCAATGCAAAACTTGGCAGCTGCTGCATAACCATGCAGCTGCCTTGGTCCCTTTTTCATCTTGAAGTGTGTTGGAATGATCTATTTCTGAGCATGTCTGGAGCAGCCTGGCTTTGACAGCAATGGACAGATCAGCACTGGAATCCATGAATGAAGGCGTTTACCTCCCTATGCCATGAGAGGCTGCACTGCTGAGCAAGATAAAGAGACAGACAGACAGACAGGGACTTACAGGTACCTACTCACCCACATACAGCTATACAATACACCTCAGAAAGACCACATGTCTTAAGAAATGCCACTATTGCCTGGATCTTCACTTAGAACATAGCAGGAAATGGAACATTTCTGCCTACTTTATACAATAACCTCACAAGCAGGATAATCAAATTCAGCCCTATATCCTCTCTAAAGAAATTTAAGCCAAGATTTCTCAAATTTAGGGCTCTAACCACCTTGCAATAGTCTATTTTAGGTAAGAATTTCCTTGTCTGAGTCAGAATGAAACAAAAAAATTTCATAATGCATTGGGAAGAAAGCTGAGACAATACTGTTCACAAAGGAGCTCTGCATCCTTATGCACTCTTTCATCTGAAACAAAAGGTTCTTTCTTTGGGCTTCTTAATAATTTCTGTGTCTTGTCTAAGAAACAGGCTTTGCTGCTGGTAAAATCCAGCTGTCACTTAATAATGAATGTGTGGCTTTCCTGTGAACCCTGTTACCAAAAATCTGTTTCCAGCAAAAGAAGAAATATTACTTGCTCCTCACCATGCTCTTTAATAGGACATCAAGCCTCCCCCTTCCTGATCACCTCATCAAGGGTGAACACTAGAATTTAAATCAACCAGTAATATATTAAAATAGGTAAGCACAGGCAGGCATCTCCATTACTCATTTTCCTAAAGCCTAAAGAAAAATGCAACATTACACTTACACAAAGGGAAAAACTGAGGAGTGCGGGAGTGCCTGTAGTAACAGTATCTCTTCCATTGTTGAAAGTATATATATAACAGGAACAGTGCTAAATATAGCTATATAGGTTTTCAGCAAAAAAATTAAAACATTTTTTCACAGTATGTGAATGAAGCTACATCGACACAGATGGCTCAGCCTGTTTGCCCACAGACTTTCAAGCTCTAACCCACAGAAGTAATTTCTTGCTTTCTTTATGAGGCTTTTTGGAACCGTTAAGACCATAACCTGTGTATTGCATCACAGCTTTTCCATTTTACCACTCTACTTTGAAGACTGTGTGTTCTGTGTTCCTCAGCCCATTTATCCCTGGTGATGCTGCATCAAAGAGCATGATGGTGCTGATTTAGCCACTTCATTTTCAACAGCTTTCAATGGAAGGATCTTGGAACACTAAACTTTTTAGATAAGAAAAAGGCCCTTTCAACTCTTTAAAATTGTGGTCCATAATTTAAAAGTTAAACATTGTGGAATCCTTCACTCAGAGCTGCCAGAAGGAAGTCAACATCATGACCTCCGTGCTCTGTATTGATTAATTTGGGATTAGAAGCAGCAGCACAAAAGTGGCAAGCTGTGAAGCAGACTACTGCAAAAAGTAAAAAAGTGCTTTATTTGGGTTTTTTTTCCTATCCTCCCATCTCCCTTAAAAATCAAAGATAATAAAAAGGCAAGAGGTGTATAAATCTTCTCTTTCTTTTTTGCATTTTGATTTTGCTGGCAGCTTGTTTTCCAGTAGTGCCAATAAAAGCCTGTATATTACAAATGCCACAGTAGAGAGGTTGTGTAATGAGCAGTATAAACCATAAAAAATCTGGAGGGCAAACAGAACACAGGAAAAAAATTTTCCATAGCTTTAAACTATACCCAGCTTCTTTGGATTTGGTTTTTATGGCCATTGTGCTTCTGACATGTTCTTCTTACTGGGATTTCTAGAGGAATCCTAATCTTTTTATCAAACTCTTGGCCACACTTGATCTCCCGTACTCTGCCCACATTCCTTTCTGCCAAATAGCCCTGTTAACAAGAAAATCAGTAAGAACAATTTATTTTCAGTTTCTTTCCTTTCAATTCTTTTCAATGAAAGCAGCTCAAAATGAACTGAAAAACTTTAGTACTTGTCAGACTTCTCAGATCACAGCCATTTTTCTCAGAAATGAAAGTGGAAAAGAAGGAATGAAAGGCTTCACTCAGGGCAGGCTCTAGCCTTAGCCCGTTGTCACTTTTCCCTTCTACTCTATTAAAATAAATATGATTTTGGGAGGACCCATACATGGTCTCCTAGAGATTCAAGTGTGCATAAGGGAAGAAGACACTTTCTAAGAAGAAAAGCTACTTTTCTCATAGTAAAGGGAGTATAATTACCGTGAAAGGACCTATACATTAATAATAAAATTATAAAAATAGAGTATTTCCTCAGCACTCATTAATTGCCATGGCTTCATTACTTTTGAGTGGTCTAAATAGTACCTGCTATCAATCTATTCCAACACATACAGCTTCCACAGAGAAATGAGAAAAAATTAATAATAGTTCGTTAACACTTCAGAGACCAAAAACAAGTTTGAGGCTCTTCCATTAAAGCCAGCTGAAAGATTTTGACCCCCTTGAAACAGATAACTTTCTACAGTCACACAAGCTTTTGTGTAGCTGGATGTTTTGAATCTTTCATGTGTTAACCCGTTATATGTTAATTAAAGAACGGAGCTCAAGAACCATTTCAAAACCAAATTTTTCTGCAGCCTGCCTGCACTGAAAGCTGACTTGACTTAGCAGTGAGGCACTTGATGATTCACCTCAGGGTGCTGGCCTTTTACTTGTTGAAATGTACTCCATTTCTTTGAACACTGTTGGAAGTAAATGCTGAGAAATATCTCAGCTGGCTAGAAAAGTAGAAGAAAAAGAGAAATTTATTTTTCCCAACATACTATATTTTTCTGACCCAGGAATATTTTAGCTACCTGCACCTTTTATAATTGAGACACTTCCAACTTTAAAGCTACTGGAAACTGAAGAGGTGAATAGAAAAAAAAATTGCTTCTCTTAGATGAGCAATTCCCCTATGAAACGACACAATGGTCAAGCAGTTTGGGTTGGAAGGGACCTTGAAGATGTGTGCATTCTTCCTAACAGTGATATTAAGGAAACCTATGTCAATTCTTCAGTATTTCAATAGAAGCTAGGAAAATTGCTAACTAATGGACTGAAAGGAAGGCAGAATTCCAGAACTTTGGTGCCTAGGCTTTCAGACATGCTCACCTCACACCATGAGGTCACTCAAATCCACTATGGTTAAAGCTGGATCTCCCTGGAGCAGCTTCCCCTGAGAAAACCTACCCCACCCTCAAGCAGAAATTAAACAAAGGTTTTTTCAAAGTTTAAGAACAATTTTCTCTGACAGTCAAAACTCTACCTAGCTTGATTTCTCACCTCTGAGTAGCTGCACATTCTTAGGGTAAGATACTACAGAATGTGTATGCACTTCTGATACAACCTTCAACTTCTGCATTCAGATCTAGAGGATGCACCAAGATCATCATGGTTAGCAACCAAATAGAGCAATATCCTGCTCCAAGATATTGCAGTCAGCTGTAAAAAGGAGTATGATATTCTTTAAGTGATATATAGGCTTAATTCAGTGGAGTTAGAACACGCCTTTTTTTAGCCAAGTGCTCTTTAGTTCATACCTGCTTTTTCCATAAGTCAATAACTTTATGCAGAAGTTTGTCATCTTCTCCTGGTCCTGGATTAGTGATCAAAAAATCTATGTCATGTCCAATATTCTTACCCCTAGAAGGAATAAATAACAAGGACATTAAAAGGGTCAATGTTGAATTTTGCTCTGTTTTCAAAGAGAGTATTTTTGCTGCATTATAAAAAAATTTGCAGGATAAAGTGATAGCAATGTTGCTTAAAACATAACAAAAATGGAATATTTTATTTCTATTATGGGGTCTATTAGTGTTCTTTATAAAATCTTAATTACAACTTTTTTCATCTATGTCCTCTGTTTTTCAACTAGATACTATAGATCCACTTGCAGATATTAAATCTCTCTCTTTCTTCTCCTTAAGTCCCAGAAAGGAAGATTTCAGTAATCTTTGGATTTAAAAAAAAAAAAAAAGCATAATCAAAACACCTTGTTACATATTATGAATCCAGTGCAGTAACAGTCACACTACCACAGATTTAAATATTGTTTGCTTTTGATGGACATTTTAATGTACAAAACTGTGATTATGAACATTTTTTCTTTCTTTAAACAGCAGATATAAATCCTTTGACCATTTTGCATTTCTTTTAAATATAACAATGCTTTTTACAGAGATGGAGACTGATTTTTTTTTTTTGAGGACAGTTCACCTTTAATGTGACTTGTTCATTACATGCACTAAGGATTTCATAATTAAATCCATGTGCACAAAATTTAATTGCAAACGTTCTTAATGAAAAAATATGTCATAACCTCTCGTTTTTCTCTGTTTTAATCTATGCATTCAGCTTGCATTTCATCTACTTTCCAAAGGTGTTAAACCTAAATCTGATTAAGATGTTGCTATCATTGGAAAACAGGTAAAAGCCTGCTGTTGAAATTTTCCCTTCAGAATTATAAAATGTTTGAGAACACATGAAAATTTATTTCACAGAGCAATTCATCTGAATATTGCAGAATCAATACAAGGTTCTCATTTTTTTCTTGGTACTACAGCAGGACCTGCATACACATTTACTGAGTGCAATCAGTCTAGCCTAAGGAGAAATGAGCAGAGGAGATACTTCTGCAACGAGAATAATTCTCCTTCATGGAATTGGTGGAGCAAGCACCCAAAATCTGGAGTAGTGACAGTTACATGTAGCACATCTCCAAATGTTTTTCATGTGTTTATGGGAAAAGTCTGCTCTTGCCGATGTTCACAAGAGTACATGATGTTATGGCTCAGGAGGGTTTCAGTCAACACTATGTCAAGAATTCAGAGAACTTGTGAACTGCTATTCAAGCAACAAATATAAAAATGTGCAACTCAAAAAATCTTTTAAGTTTCAATAAATAATTTATTCTCTTAATATAATGCCCAAAACTGAACCTGGTTTCTTAAACTTGGAAATTTGTAGGAACAGAACTGATAGGCAGACTTGTCAACTGCCATTTGTGTGACAGGACGTCATCTAACTGATGGATAGTTGAACAGCATTAGCAAGAAGTTGTAAGGAGATGAAAGTCTGGGGTTTGCATTTGACAAGCAGTCTAACTCACTATAATGCAACTATTGTGCTGTGTCTGCAGCAAAGTTGAAATTGCTTAAACAGGTGGAAATGATTTCAAAAGAGGTTTCAAACAAAGCATCAGTCTAGGCTTAGAAACGGAACAGCAATTCAAACTCAAGAAGTTAGAAAATATTTCGTATTCCATGTAACACTAAGTTATTTTGCAGGATGCCATTCATTACCTCTAGAATTAAAATAATTATGCAAAGCTCTTACATAGCACTTTTTACTAACATGTCTCAAAATATTTTTTCAAATGGAAAGAATTTACTATCCCTATCTTGGAGATGCAGAGTAGCATAAGAATAAGGGTTGAATGAATTCCCATGTGTGTTAAATCCTTCAGTGTTTACACAAGCATTCCGATCTTTACATATGAGAACACTGCCATAGATAATCAGAAACTTTACTCCTTCACGCAAAGTCAAGCATATATATTTAAGAACCTGGTAGACTGACAACTAACAGGTGCTAATTTCCAACGTCTGATCAACTATAATAAATGCTAAAGAAGCACAAACTTTGTGGGTTTCCTGGAATTCAGCAAATTAATCGCATATAATTAATTACATTATAAATCTTCAAATCATACACTCATTTAACAGCAAAAAAAATAGCACAATAGAGTGGGTGCAAATAATGGCGAATGTAAACAGATTTGGCATAGACATTTCAAGCTTCTTTTAATATGACTGAACTTTTTTTATTCCTGTTTTAAAAGTGGATGGAGACTGATAATAATAAATAATAAAAAAATAATAATTGTGGAGGAAGACATGAACTCTCGATGTCGGCTAATGCTCCAAGGTAATCTGTTTGATGAAACTGGATTTTACTTACTAAAACAGAAGATTTATGATAATATTCAGATGCTAATCAATATTTTAGCCATGACATTTGCAGCCTACACACTGAATAAGAAAAACCCCATAACTCTCAAATACGTTATGGAGTGTGATTGCTATCAGGAAAGAGTGAAAAAAAAAATCAGTCCATCAGGAATTGCTATCAGCAATATAGCAAATATCCACCAAAAAACTGGAAAAAGTTTTTACTTTATTTCTTTCCTGAGAATTTTATTGCATAGTTGTGTTTTGATAGAAAAAGCTAGGAAAATCAGGAAATATAATCTCAGACCAGGACTAGATGGAGTGGGCCTGAGACAGCATGTGGAGAGTCTGCACAGAATAGCAGAGAATTTAACTCTCCCATCCAGAGAGCTCAGATTAAAAGCAATTCAGCTGAAATTCATTTGTACAGCAAGCTGGATCCTAGCTAAGATGCTGGAAGTTGATATTAAAAATAATGGCAAGTCCTTCATTTGTTGAAAGAAATATGGGAATTCATTATTTGTTAAATTAAGCATAATCTTCTCTGCATTCTTCTTTTGGGAAATGGAGAGAGGACAGCTGCTAGACAGACATCCCCAAGTGATTTGAAAATGAGTGAGGATATCTGAAGGTCTTCTTGAATATAGATGAATAATATGCATAAACATCTAAGAACAAATGCAATTGCTGAAGTGATGATTGTGTGGTAATAGAAAAGGAATTAAATGTTGCAGAAGGTTACACATAGCTGAAGAAATGAAAATACTGTGGTACAGCAAAATGATCTTTTGTTTGAACACTGAAGAGAACACTGGAATAAGTGTCAGAATCACTTATTTTAGAAATAGCAAACAAATAATTTAAAAGTACCACAAAATGGATGTTCCTGAGGGGGAACCCTAGTAGTCTTAGTGTGCCTGCACAGCAAAACATGTAATTACAGCTCTAATGGAACATGCACACGCATGTACACATAGTGCAAACATTTCTTTCTGTCTGGTCTGATATAAATGCCATATTTTTACTCAAGGGAGGTATCCTCTGTGCTGGGTCTCATGTATCTCCCACTGTACCAGCAGCATAGAATTATTGTTTGACATAATTTGATTTGACAAAATAGAAGTGGCACAGGAATTCTGTCTAATAACTGCAGTCCTGATTAAGTTGCTTCTACAGCCTATCTCCAACATGTGCCTTTCAGGAAACGGAACATACATTTATATTCCAAATTCCAGGTAGTCTGCATGCCTGTGGATTTGCTTATTAAGCAATCTTTGCTGAGACGTGCAACAGAGGATAGCCAATTTCTTACAGCCAGATATTAAAATAATTCTGAGATACTGTCAGTCAAACTATGAAGAACTACATATTTTCTTTGTATAAACCCCTTATAAAGAGAAAAACTATCCTTTAAGCTTGAAGTATTGGAGTGTGACAGTGCTACAACCATTACATAGAAAGTAAAATTCTGGCTGTTTGACAGAAGAAGAATTCTACCAATTGCAAAATAGTTACAGAATAACTCTTGGCTCTGATACTACAGATTTTCAAAACTTGGTGTCCCATCTTCAGATGTAAATTACTAGTTTTAATAAAACAGAAAAGCAGTGGTCTCCAAAGTAGACCAATAAGTACAATTCCTTGAATATTTTGCCTAAAAAGAGTTTACTGAACTCAGAATTTAATCACAAGTTTATTATTCCAGCACATTTTTCCCCTCAACTTTTTTTCAGATCCGAAATCTGGAGCCAGAGTAAGTGGCTTTATTGACTCAGAAGAACATTAACCTTTGCTACTTATACAATAAGTATGCTGACAGGAAATGAGCAGAGTCAGATCTGTGCAAGGGTTTCTGAAACACTGATTTCATGCTAAAGGGGCTTGTTAAATGCAAGAAATTATTATGGTTGCAACATGGTCATTTCATTTGCAACAGGAACTGGGTAATAGTTTAAAGAAGTTAGAAAATTATTTCGTTTGTGACAGAAAGTGTCTTCCAAATTACCAAAAAATGTTGTAACATTCATTTGAAGTTATTTCCTCAGAAACTCTCAATTACATATTCTGACAATTAGAAGTTTTGGCAAATTCTGACTATAGAGAGTATTAACAGCCTAAGTAGCAGCATAATACTGTAGCAGCCCATTGCTAGCATAATCGACCAGCTAAGCCCTGTACACCACACATAAACTGTTCTTCAAATCACTTCCAGCTTTAGCTCAAGTGTTTTCCTTAATATTCAGGTCAGCTCCACACTTCCAAAACAACATTTAGATTCAACAGTGTCAATGCCACGGTGGTTCACATACATATAGAGTGGGTAGCAAGAAAATAAATGTTCACTGAAGTGCAAAAGCAGCTCAACCAAAGTTAACAATCCAAAAACACTGACATAGAGAAAGCAGAGACAGCAGAATACAAAATGTAAGTGTTGGCAAGCCTGACTTGCATTGTGCAGTGACCACTTTGTCAGCCGAGGGAGAAGAGGAGAAGGAAGGTTCAGTCAGGATAAACCAGGGGCTCTCAAACATGCCAAACTCTAGCACCAGCTTCATTTGTTCTCTAGGTGCTGGATCTCCACCTTAAACATGACAAAGATGTAAGATCAATGAGGACACCAAAAGCAAGATGCCATTTTATAGTTCATCAAATTAGACAGAAGGCTCATCTGTACAATTTACCACATGAAGCCATATTATGCTTCCCTAAGTTTGGAGTTTTAAGAGTCATAGATCACTCTGATTCCAGAATTAAAACTCAAGAAAGCCTTCCAGCACAGGACAGGGTAGCAAATAGGAAGACAAAACTGTAGAGATTACCAGGTTACTTTATGCAAAAACTGATGACAAGTACCAGATGACAGTTTTGAGCATGACTTACTTACACTTACTTATGACTTACTTATGCTTACTTATGACTTATTTCTCATTTATTAAAAATAACAACCAAGAAGATTCCTCCCCATCTTAACACTGCAAGTACCTATGGCAGTCATTTGTTATACTCCCTGATTCAGTGAATGCCAACACAGTCAGAACCTGCTTTTCAGAAATAAAGTAACATGCCTGAAGTAATGAGGAAAACAATAAACCAAGATCTGATCAGAGCTCTGTAGAAGACAGGCATGGGTTGGGCTTCTTCAGATAATTTCTGCTCTCCTGGTTGTTATTTGACTTAGATCCTAATTACCTTTGAAGGCAGTTTGACACTACTGGTTCCCAGTCAGTGTCAAAATTAATTCTCTTTTCTTTCTAATGCTACATAGGTGGTAAGGTACAAAGAAAACACCCGTGGAGATGAGAAGTGCCAGTGTGGGAAGACACTTGTGCTAACATCTTATAGCTGGACTCCGAGTTCAAGGCCCAGCTTTTCAGTTATCTTACTGCACTTGCTTTGGACCAGCTGATAAAAACTTTGAGTTGAATATTTCCAGAATTCTAAATCCAAACTGACTGAGAGTTTTTATTCTATATCAAAGGAAATTCTGGAATTCCTGCCCCTTGAGGGCTAATTCTTCCCTGATTGTTCATTACAGTGTTCTTTGGGGCATAGTTAATAGCTGTAAGATTGTTTAATAGGATGCTGAATAATGTCTAAAATAGTAGTAATCTAATTAAATCAATTGAAATAAGTTCTGCCACTAGCAAAAACTATTAAAATTAAAAGTGAAATAATGATATATTTAACTGAAAAGATACCATGCAGTTATGAGGACTACCCTGATTCATTTTGAGGGAATTTGTGGGTAAAAAAATTGATGTCACAGTTTTGTCTGCAGAATTACTTTTCCCACTAATTTAAGAATAGATTTAGATTACACCGTCTCTGAAAAAAACCAGTGAAAACTGGAAACTGTTCCCCTGGGCAGCTAAAAATCAGGCTTCTACAAAGGTTTGAATTGCCAAAGGTAGCCTATAGCAGCTTCTTCACCCAGCCAAGTAATTCAACATAAACCCAGCTGAACTATGTAAGTATTCGGCAAAGATTCACAGGTACCTTCTCTGGAAAAAGTGCTTGAAGGTGGACACTTCATTAAAATGCCATTTTTCTTGCCCAGTGTAACAGTAATTCTAATTCACTAGAGGCAGAACCCATTTTCCACGGCTGTGGAACATATTTATTTTATTTCTGAAGTTAATCCAACTCTGCAATGAAGCAACATTGGGAAAAATCCTTTCCCTTTAGGATCAGAAACCTTGCTAGACAGCATAGGGGAACACAGCTTTAATATAGGATACACAAAAGAAGCATTTTTGGTTTCTCATTTATTCAGCAGGATATCGCTGCTATTGTGCATCAGTAGCTTCTGTTCAAGAAATCTTTTAGGGAAAGACCTAACAATGTAGAGAATGAATTACTTAAAAGATCTCCTTGTATCAAGTCAGGAGAAAGGAGCATTACCTGCTGCAGCAGAAGGGACCACATCACTGGTTATTTCTACAAGTTTTGTTCTGAGGGTAAAAATCACTGAAGTGAAGAGAACTAGTGAAAAACCTGTACAATAGCACTTAAATTTACTTGAAATGTAATTTCACCCTCAGTGACTGCATTGCCTCAAAAAAAGGTAGTAATGCATGGCACTCACCTCGTCTCATTAAATGCACTTTTAAAGACCAAAGTGTGTCATGCTATGCTTGACTGTATCTTTTATGACCCAAAAGAAACTTAGACATTTCTCAGAGTACAAGACACTCGGGTACTCCTCTTCATGTCATGATGATAAGTTTTGCTTCAACAGATATTTCATTTAATGCAATAAAAGGAAAATATCAGAAAACATTTATTCAGCTGAGGAACTTAAATGACCAGTGCAGTTAAACTTACAGCTAGTCACTGATCTTAGAAATCTCTCTTAGATTATTTACATTTAAATTATTTAATTATTTAAATTACTTTATGTGCAAAACATATTCTATACAAAAGCCGGAAAATATTTCCCTGCCCTGTGAAAACAATGAATGGTGAATGGTGTGTTTATATATTGCCTTTATGTACCTTTAGTCAAACGGTTATTTCAAAGCATATTTGGTTTAAAATAAGACTGTAGTCACCTACTTTTTATTTAGAAAGTATGGCTCCCTTTAGGGATTGTAATAGTTGCACAGCCTGGATGGTGCTGCTGTCCTCTGGCTTTCATAGAATGGGTCAGGTTGGAAGTGAACCCAGTGGGTCACCTGGTCCAACTCCCCTGCTTGAGCAGGGTCATCCCAGAGTACTTTGCACAGAATTGCATCCAGATGGTTCTTGAATACCTCCTGTGAGGGAGACTCCACAGCCTCTCTGGGCAATCTGTTCCAGTACACTGTCCCTCACACATGTAAGCTCTTCCTCTATGGGAAGAACACCTCTCTCTTCCTTCCATGACATTGATGCCTGAATGTGGCTGTCACCAATTATACCCTGATACTGAATACTTATCACTTTTGGCTTGCACACAAGACGACATTTTGTTGCTATCAGCTTTAGCCTCTCTGAATCTTCTATCTGGAGTAAATTCACTATTCCACCAAGAAAAACAAAACTATGCTTAAGCTTTGAACCACTGCAAGTGCTGTCTCAATTTCATATAAATAGCACAACTGTACCTGGAAGCTGTCCATGTAATCTTAAGCTTTAAAGCTTATGAAATGTACCATACCAATCTGTCATAGTTTTATTTAAAGTCATGAAATACACTGCTGAAGTTTTGTTTTTGCTGTCTTGGCAAATCCTTTAAATTACACTTAATTTCAATCAAGCATTTCAAATGACATCATAGAAACTTTCTGCATAAACAAGTTTTGCTCAGTGCCAATCAATGACAAAATGAAACCACTTCAACACTGCTTGAAAAAGACATACAGTCCAATAAGTATTGATACAGATTTGGGATCTCATATATTCAGCTGAAATGTGAGGTATGCAAATGAATTTAGTCTTAAAACGTCTACCTAGTTTTGCATATGTGAACTCTTCTGTCAGCACATTCTATGGAAACAAGCTGTCTCACTCTTAAGAAGCAGCCTGTAAGACAGTGGTACAGCATCCTTAGTTACTAGTAATTTTACAGATTTTAACTATTCAGAAACCTGTAGGAAAAAATAACATATTTCAATATGCACTAAGTACTGGGGAATCAGATTTGACTGGAGAGAAGATACATTCTTATTATTTATAAGAGGAGGCATCTCAGACTAGACCTGCTCAGACATCCTGAAGTATCTAATTTCTTTTGGCCTAATTAAAACCTTTAAAGACAACTTTAGAATTATGCAAGCTGGGAGACAAGGAAATTCAACGACCTCCAACACTGAGGAAGACAACTAAGAGATCAGTGTACTCAGATGCTAGATATTTTGTTGAATTATCAGAGAGTTTGATGTACTTTAGGGAAAAAAAATCTAAAGCCCAAACAAAAACCAAACCAAAACAAAAAAACCAACAGCAAAACCAAACAAAACTCAACCAAATAAACAAAACAACAACAAACCAACGACAACCACCACTATGAAAGGAAGGTAAAGAAAATTACCTCTGCCTAAAAATAAATTAATATAAGAGCATGAAAGAGAAGGTTAAGTTTTTTAGGACTTCTGTCTTCAGAGGTATTTGGTGACTGGCACTTTCCAGGACAGACTCCCACAAACTAGGAGAGCATAAGACCCTTCCAGATCTGGATTATCCATTATATAGAGCTATTACTTTGTTTCAAGACCAATTCAGGTGCATTGTCCACATTCTGCTGGTGTTCTGCCAGAGAAGAAATTTGGCCAGAGATGGCTATAGATTACATATGTACTCCTAATATCTAAAGGTAGGATGGAATGCCTGCAATGCATTGACATTCTAGATTTAAAAGTCAGAAAGCTTTCCACTTTTTTGCTTCCATCTTAGCTGGTGCACAAGCTGCTCAGGTGCCACATTTCAAAAAGCATTAGTTGCAAACCAAAACCTCAGCTAAGTGAGAGATATATTGCTAGAATGATAACCGAGTGATCTCTTCAACATCATTAATAACGCAACAGAAAAAACAGAAAGGTCAGCTGCATTCAAATGATTTACTGAAATAAGTAAACAAAGTCTGCATTATTAATTATGAAAGGTGTACATTAAAAAAAAGCTTTCAATAAAATACCCGTCACACCTTTTTTTTTGCAAGCAGTAAAAAAATTATTTTGCAACTAACACAGATTCCATTCACTTTAGATTTTTTTTTTGTCCAACACAAAATTGCTTGGTTCAGAATCATATTTCCGTTTTATTTACTCAGAATCTCATAAATATATATAAGCTTACATTTAAGATACAGTATTTTATTTTAAAGAAGTAGGTAAAAGTTATATTTCTATACTGATAGTTTAACAAAATTAACAATCAACTTTATAGCAACAATTTTTGCTGAAGCTTTCTAGCAGTAGATTGAAAATGTGAATTCAAACCCCATCCATTTTAATTCTCTCTAGCTAATTCTCTTGAGTGTTTCAAAAGGCTTATTCCTTTAACATATCCCTTTGTCACAGAAACTTTCATCAAAAAGTTCTTTTTCATGCAGGTCTACTTTGGCATTTCTAAAAACCAAAAAGTTCTCTTTAATCAATTTAAAAGACAACATTAATGTTCACATGAGGAAGGAAACATGCATTTTCAGAATGCCTGAATGATATTAAATGTTCAGCCTGGGTTTCACTTACTTGGCAGTGATGGGACAAACCGTAGAAGCAACCTACCATAAAAATAAAGGCTTCTATTTGCTTCCTGCTCAGCTGTACTGGAAGTTATATAAACATGACAGTTTTTCTATTAAAATTCCTTGAACTGAGAAATAGATTGCTTGCATCCACTGTGAGGGGAAGAAAAAAACAACCAGAATAAGACATCTCTCAGAAATTCTAACATGAAATAGGATTAACACTTCTGCTTGAGCTGATGGTATAATGGCCAAGGAGTGTAGAGAATTATTCAAGCATTTGGGTTGTGACAGAGACAAAGACATGAGAAGCCAAATTTTGAATTCCAGCATTTTGGGGGAATATGTGTAATTCTACTTTAGCTGTGATTACTTTAAGGTATTTTATCAATCTATTCCATCAAAGGGGATATAATACAATTTAAACATTTGTGTACGTGCCAGCAGACAGCTGCAACATGGTGAGTTTGAGTCTACCCTTTCTACCAAGTCTTACTCAAGTACTTCTGAAAAAAATATGCACAGTTTAAACTTCAAGCATGTGTACAGTCTGGTTAGATTTAAGAAAATTGCTCACTCACTCAAATTTTTAGGGTGAACTGAATTTTTTCAAGGATTGAGCTGACATACAGATTTTCAATAACTGCATTTGTGGTAGTAGTTACCCCTACCGCAAGTAGGGTAGGTAGGGAATTTTACAGAAGCATAATGCAGAGAAAATAAGATTTTTCCCTTTCAATGCCTAATTTGGATTGTCTAATCTATTAATTTTGTGAAAGGGAAGAGGACTTTACCCCAAATCTATGTGATACACTTAGAACACTAGACTTTGACAGAGAAAGAAACTGAAATTCAAAACTTGTCTACTTGGTTTACGTCAGTGGTTTGCCAAGATAGCTGTGTGGTGCAAATGTACACGGCTTCCCAGTAGTTCCCTGAAGCTGAAATAGCTACATCCTTTTACTTCCATTTGAGAAAATCATTTAAACCATACTATCAAAGGAGCACTGCATCATCACAGAGAAAGGCTGCCAATGTATTTTACAAGTATAGGCATACCAGAAAAGCCTTTTACAGTGTGGACAAGCCTGTCATTAAATCTAACTTCTAACTTGAGTATATCCCTCCATTGTGAAATCTTGTTACCCTCCTTTACAAAATTCCCTTGCTCTGCTTCAAGATGTGATTCTCCATCAGCCTAAGGAGGTCACAAAGTTGACTTAGTCAATTTAATTCTAGATTGAAAACTTCTCTCATTGTTACTAACCAATTTCCTTAATTCCCAAGCCATGGCAAGGAAATACTCTGTTTGAGAATCTAGCTGCTTAGAGTTCTCTCTGTGCCCTTCTTCCTGATCCAGATATTGTAAAGTTCTAGCCATATATTTTCAGAGTCTTTCAAAGAACTAGTCATGTCACGTATCTTGTATTCTTGTTCTGACTTCTTTCTGAAAACAATCCTGACTTTTTCAACCTGTACTGTTTTGTGACCTCACATAATGAGACATTTCAAGGGTCTCTTCAATATAGGTACAAATTTTAATATTCAGGTGAAACGTGAAGATGCATTCCCTGGGTCACCATTTCTTGCCAATTCAATTTCTCAAACAATTAGTTGAAAATGACCCCCTATTTTGTTATTATTCAACTGAAACCAATGTCCAAGCTCCCACCAACCTTTCAGTGAGAATAGACAGATGGGTTGTTCACTTTCATTTATAAGATAAGAATGGTGAGGGTAAAATCTACATTGGCTAAGTGTGAGTGTAGTACCATTTAGTGTAGTGACAAAAATGCACACTATAACAACATCAAGACGTTTCATAAAGAGCTATGAAATAAGGATATTATATCCCATATATAACATTCCCATTGGATATTATATCCAATGATGATATTATCACTACGGTAAACAAATTAGATGCAACTGGACACATTAACCACTGCAAGAAGACCAAATAATCAGGTGTGTTTCTTGTGTTTATCCACTAGACCTGTGTCTAGGTCTAAGATATGCCAAGATAAAAGGAAAATATTTGCCATCCTTGATTAATAGCACAAGATAAAGCATGTAAGGTTATTACTTTATGAACTAGCATGAGTTTATAAGTACATATATGAGAAGAAGCAATCCACAAGGATTTAATGGGTTTGGGTTTTCTGGTCTCCAGGATAGCCCCTAGTGGTATGAAAGAACAGCTATCACGGCAGATAATTATAAACAAGTCTATCATATCAGGTTTTGCAGCTATTTAATGCTCATTTTCCATTCCTCAAAAAGATTGCCTGAAACATTTCCATCCACCTCTCCCACAGTACAGCATCCATAATATATTCCACCACTTTCAAACTGAAAGCAACTTAAAGGAGTTCTTCTGACTATATCTTTTAATTCATGCCTTTCATATATAATTTATTGTAAATCTTTTTAGCCTTTTCCTTGTAATCTGACATGTAGAAAATATCCTGTCCGACTCACATTGTAACAAAAAAAAAAATTAACCAGCAGCTACCTCCTTGTTATCTCGTCACCACACCACTAGCAAGATCATGTCTCACTTAATTAAAATGTTGTGACTACTCTTGCTCACAGGGATCTGCAAAATGTATCCCCTAGCTGCAAGATCACCGGTGTTTGCAGTTTTTCTCATGATTATCTGACAGGAAAACATCACTCTTAACTTGTGCTGTCAACCATCTTTACAGCAACTAACCAGTCTACAATAAACTTTGACTCCTACCAGAGAGTCTATCAGCTATAAGTAAACTCTGCTATAAATGTCCTGTTTTCAAGCCAGGTTCCTGGGAATAAAACCATGGAAAAAATGGCAAAGTACAATACGCAGTATAATTAAAACTGATTTTTGATATTTTGGTTCTAAATATCAGGTATTTCATCCTGCAGTCTCTGAAGCACCTGGCATCTGAGCCTGCAAAACCTCTTTTGCACATGGTGAGCCACAGAACACTATTGTTAGTCGCAGTAACTGTTCACTAAGAGAACTCAAAATTTTCAGAACAACTTCATCTCCAACACAGATGCCCTGAGGCACTTATGAGTAAAGCATAATAGTAAGAAATATACTCAAAAACATTGAGGCATCAGAAACTTCTCAGAGAAAACAACACACATCCAAGAAAGACTGCACACAAGACAAAATATATGAAATTGTTTCTATTTCTGTCCTGAATCACTTAGGCACAAGCACTGCCGTTCACACGTAAAAGATGCGTAAGTACCATTGTCTGAAATAAAACAAGAAATAGACACTTGTTTCCTGGTGCACCTAGATACATCTAAGAGAAAGCTGGCTAAGCATTATTAGCACTATTCTGTCTTAGCACATTAATTAAGCCTCTTAATCATTGCGAAGCCCTATCCTTGGCCTATTAATGCTACCTTACAGTTGACTTTACTTCTGGGAACTCAGTCTAAAACTGCTGCCAGAGTTTTGTTTCAACAACCCTTTATGAAGGGTTCTGATTTGATTTTCCCTTAAAAAATGTCACTTTCTTCTGCATGTCTCTTAATGTTACAAAGACAATTGTTCTGTTTCTCTTCATTCCATTCCTACCTTGAATGGGAATTTTCAATTTTATAAGGCGTCCTCTTCTTAGCAGGTAGCTCCAATGAAACTATTTTAGAGATAACATGTAAAGAAAAAAAACTATCAAACTAAGCATCTCCATCTCATCAAAGCCATGTATAGCTTTGATTTGACTTCTTGTGCTTTATGTTTTTCTTTTATCTTACTACTTTATCTGAAATCTCCTCTTTTTTTAATTTTGCTGCTTCATCTTTCCCTGAGAATATTCCACTATCTTAATAGTCCTCCTTGTACCTAACACTCTATAACTTTTAGATGATTTTTTGCTCACTAGTTTTATGTAGTATCATGAATATATTTTACATTACAGCCATTTATTTGTGAGACAACTTGTAAGACAGTGCTCATCCATATACAGAAAACACTTTTCAAGAAGTATATTTTAAATATTATATTTGAACATACTTCGTGACCTAAGTATTAAAACTGATCCATTTAAATTCACTGGCTGAGCATTTCAGAAATCAGTGCATGGTAGTAGCTGAATTCATGTCTATAAGAGACACTCCAACTTTTGTGACTCTTCAGAGCAGCACTTCAAAATATGATGCCTCTCCATAATATCCATGCAAAAGGCAAAAAATGCAAACATTTTCAAAAAACCCTCACTTTAAACATTTGGTTTTGCTACAAATTCTGAGTGATAATTATAGTTGATTGTTTATTCTCTCTCTAATCACTCAATCTCTTATTCACAGTGAGGATTTAGTAGAGCTGGTCAAGAAAATTAGAAAAAGCAAAAGGATTTAGGTGGAAAGTTGAAAATAGATGAGACAGAAGTGTTTTAATGCAAGTTGTCAATTCATTTTGTTGTTTAAAACCTCAATAAAAATATTTCAGTGACCTTGCAAAGGCATTGTGATGTTTCACTGAGGTTTCTGTGCCTCTGACTACTCCTCCAGATGCATATATCCTTGTCTTTAGATGAAATGAACCACATCAGTATGAAATTTCTATAGCTGAGGCTATCATGAAAGAGAAGTTCTGACTAGAAAATTCATTTTGCTAAAGAAAAATATTTGCATTTTGCCCCTACCAGGAAAAGGATTACATTTCTGCGTGGCTCTTCACTGAGAACTGAAAATTTTCACAGAAAAATACTCATAAATATTTCGGTATATAAGTTACAAGTAATCCTAAACATAGATGTAGGATCCACTTCATTCACTAATTTACTTTCTGGGCAGAGAGCTGTTCTATAATACTGTTGATGTGTTTTGGCCTGCAATACCTCCTCGAAAACAGTAATATACAAATTCCTCTATCCCCTAGAACTAAAAAGAAAAAACCAAAACCAACAAACAACACACCAAACATGACTGAAAAGCCACTAAGATAAAATTCTAAAAATAATTAATCAAATTTTCACAGAATTTAGACTTTTATATGCATAATGAAGCATACAATAGAATTCAAAACTTCGTGGAAATTACTTATTCATATTCTCCCTTTATCATATTCCCTATGTAATAGGCCTAGTATCAGTAGCACGAGAAAGAACAAGTCTGGCAAACTGCTTGAGCCCTGTCTATGCACTTCAAATTCATGGCAGCACATGCAACACGACTGCTACAGAACAGTCCTATGGTTACCATCACTGACCTTGCACGAGTTTTCATGGTAAAAAATTGCTTGTAAAGAATCGTCCTTCTTTCTACAATGTTAGAAAATGAAGCTCTGTCAGTCTATGACTACATCTCTGGACATGTTAATGTTAGGTACCAAATATTTGTACAGCTTCCTTTTTAATCATAAGAGCTTTTATTCCCTCATGACATATCATACTAATCTATTCCTAAACTACCAGAACATTCAAAGAGTGACAGTTCAACCCTAATGCAGGAAGCAGGTTTTCCACCTTATTTAATTATACGGATAAATCAGTTTTAGTGCATACTCTGTATCATGCAACCTGCCTCCCAGCCTCAGCCCCAGATTATGTGTTATAATAACACCTGGGGTGGTCAGATTTGATGTGACTTTTTTTTTTTTTAATGACATGATGTTCTGTTCAGACTGGCTCAGCACCAGTGCCTGTGTCCTGTTCGACTTTTCCTGAATTTATTTAATACATGTTTTATTCTCACTGAAAATTATGTTCTTGTGTATTGGAAGAATTTTGTTTAAGGAAGGGCAAAGCATTTCCCCTTCCAAAACACCAGAGGAGTGTTTTTAAGGTAAGTCATACCAGAACTCAGTAATTTACATGTTTAATTTCCATAATGCAAATAGTAACCACCACTGCATATGGTAATTGTTCTAAAAGGATGAATGAATACTTTTCAGTTAAAAACCACAACAATTTTTATTGCCAAACTTTTTAAATGGGAATGGTCAGTAGAATATGTGCTATTAAGTACATTTCATGGCTGTAGGAGGACTATAAATAATTGCATCATACCCTTTTTATAACTTTTCAAAACACTCACTTTGGCAAAACTTGTCCAGAAAATTGTGTAAATAATGCAAAATCTGTTTTTACATTGCTGGAATTCTAATGGTATATTATCTTAAGGAGTGGCACTGCAGAAGCCACTGCAGTTTGGAGCTGGGAGTACGGTAATTCGTACTGACAGCTGTCACTGCTCCTTTCCACTTAGGTGGGTCTAATGAGGCAGCCGTCAGGAGAGATTGGTATTTGTTTCAGAGCTGGGACTTCACATCAGGAGAAAGCAAGTTAGCAGTTATAATCTGACACTCGCACAAGCTACCAAAATGGCAAAACAGAACTCAGTGCTGAAATCTGCTCTAGCTAATGACAACACCATTCTCTTGCATTTCATTAAGCAAAGCCCCTGGAAAGGAAACATCCACAGTCCAAACCACTCAGCCCAGCCTTCTGCACATCAGACGCCCCAGATGGCTTTGACTGTAGCCCACGCTGAGCAGCAAACCCAGAAGCCCCTTTCCCCATGCCTGCCCTCATACACAGGGGAGGTTTTATCACAGTGAGTTGTCTCTGTTACACAGTGATGGTTTTGAAACACTGTCATCCAAAAATGAGAGCAAACATCAAACAGAATTATGGAAATATCAAAGATGCTTTTGAACAAACTATGGGAGATTTCTAACAATTTCTGCTACTTTTTCTGTAAGTAAAAGGCATACTATGTTGTAAACGCTAATTCCATGAAAATATTAAATTAAAATTAGCTACATTAGTACAGAATGAACTGGTTTTTTTTAAAAAAAACGTTGGACATTGACTGTTTAGGTATTAGATTATTTGTAAGATGTCAGAATATATTTCTGAGGGGAATGTGCAGTGTTAACTGACTATTCTTCACACCATTTCATAAAATGCTTTTAATGTGTGACTTCTTGTCAAATAATTTTCATCACTTCTCAGTCATGCAGCTTTCTTAAAGTCTTAAATAGATCTTTTTGACTTCCCCTTCCTTAATTTCCATTCACTGACAAAACACAGATGTAATTTTTTTTTCTCTTCTCTGCACATTATCACTAGCTTTGCACAAAAAAAAAGGTTCTTCTTTCGACATTGCATCTCTATAAATGGATTAAATGAGCTGTGAATATCAGCATTTAACCAATAAAAAGAGATCTTTATTTATTTAGAATGTATCAGATCTGCTTCATCTAAAAGTCTAATTGAAAAGGCTATTCGGGTCAGCTGTGATATTAGAAGACAACTGAATCACATTTAATGCTGCTTAAAGGATGTGAATGGGCTGAAAGAAAAATTAAGCCATGGCCATTAAAATTTAATTTGACTTAGTGAAGCCATTAACATTTTGTTTTTATGCAATGGCAAGCATTCTAAAAATATTTCCATATAATTTAGAAACCTAGAAGTGCCAAAAGTCTGACCCTTACATAGCAAAAATGATTGAAAGTGACCTTACAGGGCAAATCAGGGGAAAAAAAGCAAAAGGAGAAAAATTGTTCAAATATCATTATTAGCTGTCATTTTGTTCTTCCTTCAGATATAAACTGTCTTCTATTCTAGTAATTGCTCACTTTGTTTTTCATTTAACAGTCAATTCATTTGGATACCAAATGAACATGACGTGAAGATGCGGAAAGAAATAATCTGTTTTTAAGACAATGCCCTGTCTTACTTCTGGTAGTGTACCTGCAATGTGCTGCTTTGTCACCACAAGTTTGCCTTTGCAGTTTAAAAATGCCACTCCGATATTCCTTATATACTGTAATGACAAATATTGTTAATAGCACAAAGCATCCATCAATGCAGTAACTTTAAAAACTTTGATCATTTTCAAATGAAAATTTTGTCTAGATTAAAATGGTAACAAATCTAAACATAAGTATCATAAGTAAAATTCCAGACTGACTGCCTGACAAGGAAGTAGAAATCCCTAGTTCTGGTTTTCAGTCTCATTTTTCCAATTAAGTTAAAAAAAAAAAAAAAAAAGAAAATGCCAATACAAGAGATTTTGTTTAACAGTCCCAAAATTATACAATCTGAGATTTCATATCTTGCTTTATAACATTATTTGTATTGCTCTGGCTTATGTACAAGCAATCACCATCAGACCTGATAGGACAGAAAACACTGAACACTGTAAATGCATTCCAGAAGGTATAGAGTGATCATAGAAACTGTAAGGCTAAAGCAGGGAATTTTCTGGTTCCATAGACAGAGTGTAAAACTTCTGGTTTCACAGAAATCAGCCACCTCCATTTCCAGCTCCTTGCTGGACCCACCACTTGAACAAGTTTTAGAGATAACAGAGGTACATGGCTAAACAGCATCCTTCAAATAAGCTAAAAAGTCTGTGAAAGTAGGAAAGGGTCAAGCAGAGTAGGGCATGTAAAACACTTCGAATCAACAAATTTTTGAAAGACTTTCAAAGTATATGCTCTGCTGAGTACTCAATTTTATAAAGTTTCATGGGTTCTTACAAAGTTCTTTTGGTCTATGATTCCCAAATACCTAATTCATCAGTTTCTACTTCATGATTCATTGTGACTAATAATAGATGAAATGACTGGCAAAATAATCAAAGCTCTAATGACAAAAGGAAATATCTGAATTACTCCAATAGATTATCTTTTAAATTGACTCAGCTAGTCATTAATTTGATTTTGTCCTTTCCCAACTTAATTTTTAATGGATTACAGAAAATTAAAAGCAGAAACTTGTGATGATCCCTGTTCTTTCACAGTTGCAGTGCTTCTAACTCCCGCCAGAGAGTATTTCTACTTGCAGCATATCAATAGCTCAAGTTCCAACACTTCTAATGTTTAGGGAGTTTGGGAAGACAAAGCTGTTTTACTAAGCTTTAAAACCAGCCAGATCAGATTAGAAGACCTCCAGGTTAAAACTCTGTCCAAAGTAGGCTACCATTTATCAGGCTGTGCTCATGAATGATAGTCAAGCAGTCTCTCCAGTCTGTTGCTGGAATAATTGCTAGATTTTTCCAGGATCTGCTTAAATTTGAGTGTGTGCAAACTACCATATCAACTTGAATGTTCAAGTGAGAGGCTTGCCTCACAGCTCCTTTATAGTAGATTTCTACCTGGATAAAAAAATTAAATACTAGTATATAAAAAAATTATTTATTTTAACAGCAGTAGAAAAAAATGATCAGAAATTACAGTATTTACTCTTGAGTACCTGGATATAGTTTATATCTTCCCTTACCACAGTTTGTGTTTTGGAGTAAAACAAAAGCATAGAAATAACTGTACCTAAGAACAGCGTAAATGCAAAGGTACATTGTAACAACAGAGTGTAAGTAGAATAAGCAGTCTCTGCTTAGGAGTTTGCCTAAAAACTCAATGCAACAATCTTTTGCAAAATTAATCTTATTAGTTTAGCAAGTAAATCCAGCACTATTTTAATCCTAGATCTGAGGAGAAAGAAAATAATTTGTATAATAGTACTTCAAATACATTTATTCTGAGAATCTAAAAATATCTGGTGTTCTGCCAGGTAGTCTAACATCATTGCAGAACATCTACAGCCTCCAAAAGAATACTCTTTTTAGGAATATCTAATATCAAAAGGTCAAATAGAGCTTTCTATCAGGGTCAGACCTTGTGATCAGATGTTCTATGATTTATCAAGAAGTTTGGCCAGAAACCACATGACAAGCTCGATTAAATAAACCACAAAATCTTGCGTACATTCTAAAGCTTGGAAAGTGTAATATTCTTCAGACATTCAATCTCACAGTCCCTCCTTTATGAGCATGTGCCAACACAGTCAGATAAATGTGATTCCATATGACATATAGAAGTCTTATTTCTGAAACGAAGATGCCACAATAACCTTGGTTATTTATCACTGCATGAACCTGTAAAATAATCTCTCAGCATTTCTTTGTCTCAGCTATTTCATCTTATCTCCAAGATTGAAAGAAGAGATATCTTTAAATTATTTTCTTGGTACAGAACAGGAAAGACCAGAATCCTGTCCCGTGTCATTACTTTACGCATTCCTTTGTCTTGTAGGAAATGTCACTGCACACAATTTAGAGAATTTTTTGCATTGCAATATACAAAAGTATGGCAGTGGTGCCTGACAAACACAGTCACCCTGTCCTTTGCTCTCTTCATTGCTTTTCTATTAATAATTCCTATCTACAAATGTTACAGAGTACCAAATCCTCATTTCTAAAAGATGATATAAAATTCAGGCAAGGAGATAGCAACCTATGCTCAGGTTCATGTTAGGACAGAATTAACAATAAGAGAGACTGGAGAAAAAACTTCCCAGAAGACCGATACAGCACGGAAAAATTAACCTCCCACAAAGATAAATAAAAGGACAAGATACACTAGTTATTCTTCATGATGCGATGTCCAAGACACTTGAACAACTTCTTAAGAACTGCAATCTGAAAAATTACCTAAAACAAAACCTCTCCTTAGTCTACTTCACTTTCTCTAAAGGCTATGGTAGGAGAAGCCAGTAAAAATGGGTCTAAGTAAGTATTTGAGAACATGAGAAGTGAAATCATAATACTACGAGGATTTCTAAATAATTTTCAAAAATTAAGTGCTTATTGATTATATAGTAACCATGTCCTCACATCATAGAGATACAATTCTACCACTGCAGAACTCATCACAACTGTGCTACATGCAACACAATAAAATTGAACCCTAATTTGTAAATAATTTGTGAATCATATAGACAGAGCACACAGAAAACCATTCTGAAAATGTAGTCTTCATATATAGATATAAAATTTTCTTGTTACTGTATGTAGTCCTTATTCTAGATCCTTTTCTGAACTTCTCTAGCCAAATTTGGAGGTAGTGGGTATATGTATGATTGAGATATTCATATGAGATATGTATAACCAGTAAAGAGACCGAAACCATAAACTACATATAGAATGTAGTGTTTCCTCCAAGCATTTTTGATCTTATGAAACCCTCTATTTAGATCACATCTCTTGGGGCAAAACCAAGTATCAGCAGTTAAATCAGATTAGCTAAAACCCAGGAGCTTACAGAATATCGTGATGAAAGCTTCAGTGCATGGCAACCTTTTCTTGAAATTGTTCTGAAGGCATATACTAACATGGAACTACAGGAAAAAGGGGAAAACCCCTCCAGTTTCACTGCCATGAAACTTACTGTGAAGTTATTTTTCTACTTGTCATTACTAATGACCCTACAACAATACTAATACTGCTATTAATGGCATTAACATACTGCTAATAGGAATATAATTTTCTGTAACATGCAGTGATACACAAAAAATGAGATAATGCCATTACTACAGAAATCTCCTGAATTCTCTCCATGGAATAAAATTACTCTTTTAATATCCATGGAAAAAAAAGTTGTCAGGTCCACAGTTTAACTCATTTAAAAGTGATAACACACATTAGCCTAAACTACACTCCTGCCTTGGATATAGCTGGGACAAGTGCACTATTAATCGGGGATGTTGCTTATTAAAATAAGGAGTTTCTTCTCCCCATCCCAGGGCCTCTATTTATGTAGGAAGGGAAACTTCACCCTCAGTGGCTTTTGTAACTTATGAGGTGCTCACCTCAGAATTTGTCTTATTAACTTAAATCTCAAAATAAGAAAGGCTGAGCACTGAAAATAATACTCTGCCAATTCAAACAGACCTAACATGGCAAATTCAGGTTTTCTAATAACATTGTCCGTGGCATGATTTATATTGCACTATCAGCATCTTTGATTCCTCCTTCTCTGCAGTCACCCTCCCTGAACAGACAATGAAATACATTCCACACCATTTGTGATTTATTTTATAACTAAAATTGCCCTATTTCAGATTTCTATGCATTTCAGTGTTGTAATTTCTGTTTCAAAATGACCCAGATAAGTGTTGGAAAAGGTTGAAAAAAAAAAAAAAGAAGAACTCTCCCAACATCTCAATTGAAACTATATTCACTGAAATTCATGGAACAAAACCTATTATTTGCTTTACCTTTATACTATGCTTCTTCATTTTGATAAAAAAATTTCTGCATCTGATTTCTTGATGTTGCAGGAATTTAAAGGAAAATGTCTAGTAACACAATAAATACATCCATCCATGTGTGTACATAATAGATTTGGGGAAAGGAATGTAACTTTCATCTCTACTTTCATTTTTCATCTCCATTGAATCTCCATAGCTGTAGGTCTCTATGTAATTGCTCTCTGCTCATTGTAATTCATCCAGTTCTCCTGCATAGTAAGGTTTATGAGACTCATGACTTTCAACTCTCCAATCAAAAATCAGGAGGAAAACAATCAACTGTTCATTTTTTCCAAGTTATGAAACAGGAATACAAAGCAAGACAAATCTGGATCCTGCGGCATCAGTATATCATTCAGAGCAATCATGGGGTATTTCTCCACTTACGTTAGCAGTGTATAAGGTGTAGTATGAGGGAATTGTTTAAATGATACAACTTGCCTATTTTATTAAAATATTTATATAATGATGAAAGGAACAAAAAATAATTTGGTAATTGAAAACTGTGAGCTACTTAGCTTACACAAACTTCTTGCTAAAGAGCATTGCCACTACAGGAGACAAGCAAAAAAGAACAGATATAGTCAACCCTATTGCAACTCAGCAATTAAAACACAGGTGCCTGAAAAAGGTATCTCGATCCATCAAGTCATCTGAATATCCTAAACTGCAGAATTTATTTTCCATGGGCAGCTAAAATATGATTCAGGACTGACGTATATTAAACTACAAGTTTGAATATTACAGTACATTTAAAAGTATGTAATTAGTATGCAGAATTACCCACTAGTAGTCATCAATATATACTTAGATAATTTCTCTTCTGCCTTAATACACCCATTTAGAGATGCAAAAGCTTATTCTTAATAAAAAAGAGAATGACTAACTATCATATCTCCTCACAATTCTAAGCCAGATTGATTTGTGAGATTCAAACTTTGCAAACTATGTTACCAACAAAACCCACAAACACATTATATTAGAAGAAACTGTGACTTTTCAGTAAATAACCTGTAAGGCTCTGAGCCATCTAGGCACGTGTTAATCAGTTACATCCAAGTTACCAATAACACAAGGTCTCTGACTGATTTGCATCAGTGGGGAGAGTCTCTTAAACAAAGACATCCTTAAACAGAAACACTCTTAAGAGACATCACGTGTCTCTTAAACAAAGACTCACAGAATGATGACACTTGAGTTTTGAACATAAAATTTTATCTTGTTCTTAAACCTCTGGTCAGGGTTCCTAATTAAGCCTAATGCTTCTTATTGACCACACAGTTTTATAGAAATTATGCAGCTGGAGGCTACTAACATTCTTACAATAAATATGGGATATACAATGAATAATTATAAATATCACGAAAAGGGACAAATATGATAAAAACATTCTGCACACTGTACTGTAGAAATTATAAATTACATAAGGTCTTAATTTAGTACTGGACTGACTATGACCTATTGAGGCTTACAATATTAAAACACACAGGTGATACATTCATTATTAATATTCTTCTGGTCTTTGCTCTCATATCAGTTTAAGGCGCATGAGAGTCACAGAATTGCATATTTTGGGTTCTACAAGAATAAGTATCTTTAAAAGATACTTTTATATTTAAATTTTTTACAAAGTTTTACAAAGCAACAAATTCAGCAGCAAGAGCTAGCACTGACTATATTTTTTTGGTTCTAAGAACGTAACAGGTAGAACAAGAAGGACGTAATGGGGGACTGAGAATAGAGCAAGGAAAGCAGAACTCCTGAAGACTATTCCCAGTCTCAGTACTGTGCTGTGTGGCTGTAAGAAAGCTCTCAAGTGCTGAAAGAATGAATTGTTCTGAACAACAGCTTTGGCTTCGGTTTTGCGGAGCAAGACCAAAATTATTTGTAACAAAAACCAACCAGGAAAGGAATTCTGAGATCATCCCATCTATACAGATGTTAGTATATATTTAACTTAGTCAGTGCTTTATAGTCATTTTAGTAACTGTTTACTCTGAGTATTCTTCTAACACTACAAACTCTGCCTCAGCACATTTCAAACTCTTGTGACAAAGATCTCCTTATATCATCCCCCCCCAAAAAACAAGCCAAGACTGCTTTAAGACTATTGTATCTTTCCTTCAAGCATGGGCTTACAATAGTCTCAGCTTTGGGAATCCAGATCCGGTAAAACTAAGCAGCTACAGCAACAAAACACAGGAAGCTGGGACTGTCATAGAACTGCTCTCCTGTGTGAACAAAACAAATAAACCAACAAACAAACCCACAAAAAACGTTGAAAACAAACTCTGATGATTTCCCACTAAGTTTCTTAGATTTTTCCAAACACAAACATCATCTTTTTGTGCACCTGCATGAAACAGCCAAGGGACCTCATTTTTTTTTCACTCACCTCCTGAAACCACCAGTTATGGTAACTAAAGCATCTGGTAGAAATGTGCACACAGTATTCTTGACTATCAAGCTTACTGCATCTGCTTCTGCCTTAGACACACAGCTAACAAGGTCCTCATAGTAGAGAAACCCTGGAAATCAAAGCAAAAAAGCAAAAAAGTGCTGATCACTCCACAGAAATATTAAAATCTACACAGCATTATTCAAGGCCCAGATCACAGGTGGTATGAGTACAAGGGATCACAGGCTAGAGACTGCCTCTTTCTTCCCTCATCTTTGTCCTTAGAGTTGATATATACTTTTGTCATTGTAATTTGTCATGTAATTTGTCAAAACAGCAGTCACAATAATTGCTCCACTTTCTTAAAACCTTAATATTTATAAATTACTCTGACTTCCCTACCAGCTCCCATCAATGGCATTTTTGGATGTACCACTTCAAAAAGCAGTCTTCCCAAAATAATGGGGCTCTACGCAAGTACAGAGCTCGGAAGTATGTGAAATATCCCAGCTATTTTATTTCTGATCACAGAGCTTGTGTCAAAAGAACCCAGTATGGTAGCTTGCTTCACATTTGAATATGACACGTAAAAGAAAAAGGGACAAAGAAGCATGAATATAACAAAGTTGACCCAAGGGATACTGATGTAAAGTACACAAATTTAATGCAAAAATAAAGTTACATTATTTTAATGTCGTATTATATAATATGTTTTCCTTAATGTAACTAATTTCTTTGTTTAAATTAATTTATTTATTTAGGGAAACAGCGCGTACACACAAAATGCGTGTTACTTCTGTGGGGAAGAAACATTATTCGCATGACCATGGTTAACACTTTAAAGCTAAGATGTGCTAGGATTATAGAAAAAAATTTATAAGTACTTTATTACAAGTCTAGATTTATCAGTAAATTAGGGCCTTGAGGGAGACAGAACTCTGAAAAGTAGTTCTGGGCTTTCCCAATTTTGTAATTTTTTTCACAATCTGTGCAATAATGGACCATTAATAGTTTTGTGTGTAAGAGATTTCATTTGGTACCTGTGCAAGAAATTTAAAAATGTGCTATTCCTATGTTTTCAATGACACTATTTTTAATTAGGAGCTCAGCTGGTCCAAATATTTTCACCTAAAAATGCAGTATTCACAAGACTGCAGCAAGAGAACTGATGTATAAATGAGCTCTGCCTTCCCCTGTGATTCTGTTATCAAGTTCTTAGAGCACAGAGATACAAGTTTTTATGACACTTTCACCTTACCTGCTTTCTGCATCTTTGACAGCTTCAGGGTCTTGTCAGCTTTTACCTCTTCCACAGTTCGCAAACCCATTCTGTACCATTTCTCAGATGTCTTCACTCCCACTCCAAAGACTGAAGTAAATTGCTAAGGTCAGTAGAACAACATCTTAGTGTTGTTGTTGAAAGGAGCAGTGAATTAATAAGAAGTACGTAAAAACAAGGTTTCACGAGGAAAGAAATAGGCAGAGTTAATCCTACACTGAAGATAAATAATGTGATACAAACACACAAATTTGGCTTCCATTCTTTGCATGGCTACACTGAACAGAGAACTGGTTTTATACATGGACAGTAATCACTAACTGAAATCTAAACAAAAATACAGTAGTAGTCCCAGCACCTTTACATCATTTACTAAACTGTACACTTTAAACTAAGGTTTGAAATAATGTAGTAATACTTATTTTTACTCAATATCTTAATAGAAATGCAAACAGTAATGTTAGGTAGCTCAATTCCCTGACACTGACTTGATGGAATAAGAGATGTCACAACATTATCTTCATAATTTGACTGACATTACACTTTGTGCTATATGCACTACCAGCTCTCAAAACAAAAAAGCAAAAAACCAAAATAACAGAAAAAAAGGAATCAAAACAACCAAAAACTCCCAAACCAGAAAATAAAGAAAACCAAAACCCCTCACACATATCCCCAAACAAACCAACAAACTGGCACACAAAAAAAATCCTAAAACACCCCAAAATCTACCAGTCCACCACAAATTTTTGTGTGGTCATATTCCATCTATTATAAAGTAATGTTGTTCACTAATTTATTAATCATGAAAGGATGTAAAGCAAAAATGTCACAGTTGTAAGCATTATTCCATGGACTGATATCTCAGAAGAACAGTGATATGAAAGCAAGAAGGAAAACTTCCATGCTTGCCTAAAAGCACGTTCTTTATGTTCAGTTTGTCAATCCTGTAGCTCTCCACACTTCATTTGTACTTTTATGGAATTCAGTGAGTGGCTGTGTAAGACAAGAATAGTTTCTCTTTTTCACTGAATCTACAACCTCTGAATTCCAAGCCTGTTAGTTTTATTTTGTGTTTTTGTGAAGATATTAATTCCTTGGAAACAATTAAGATTAAAAAACAGAAAAAATAAAATAATGGATCAAAATAATGGATGGATTAAACAGGAATTGCCCTACATTTTCTATATAATGAGTGAAATTACCTACTCTCTGAATCATGGGTGCTAATAAAAGGATATGACTTTTTAGATACTTAGATGGTTATCTTTTAATGTTTTTGCTAGTACTGAAATATTTTCAAAAGGTTTTATTACTCGGTTTTAAAGGATTCTAGGAGATTTAATTAACACTGAGAGAAAGAACTAAAGAATAAGGATTCTATGCACCTAAATTTTTAGGGAAAAAAACCAAAAGTGTTTTTTTTTTTCATTTCCATACTAAGATCCATTGTTATTTGGCATATTTATAGATGCTACAGATGCTGCCAACAGTGCAGCATAAGTAACAGGGAGTCTGTTTCTTCAGTTGTGTGTGGGGGCACCGCTTTTTTCAGCTGGTGAAACAAATTACATGAACTTGCTCTCTGCAGCACCCACTTCTGTAAGGAGGCAAACTCACCCTGTCAATTCATATCCCTACATCTAAAACATTGACTATATTTTAACTCAGTCATTTGGTAACCATAGTCCTGGGGCCAGAAGCTTAAAATTATCATTTTAAGCCATGATAAGTGAAGCAGCAAGCACCAGGACTATGCTAAACAGTAAAATCTAGGAATTCACTAATATGACATCCTTCTTAGAATCTCATAAAAAAATTGGTGGAAACAACCTGTTACAGCTAATTTGGACAAAATGTTGAGATATATACTCAGCTAAGAAGAGAGTCACCTATGTCTGTTGTAATTTTGTGTGTGAAACAAGGCATAAAGCATAGTTGAGATAATTCATCTCCTGATAGGTTTTATTCTAATCTCCAAGAGATTTTCTTGAAACCCTGAAGTGTAAGATTTAACAGCTGTTCCTCAATCATGCAGTAATGCCATCACACATCAATAAGCAAGTCTTCTTCTTGAATCCTGCTGTACATGTGAATCTACACCTCTTTTTGAATATTGCTAGAGATAGCATCAACAACTGTCTCTGAACATCCTTCCATACCTGTATTGTAGGTCAGGGAGAATGGAAGAGCCTTTGGATAGCTGAACTAAAAGTGAGTGGTGCCAGGGAGAATTAAACAGCCTCATTTGTCTTACTCTGTTTCAATTTTTCTGAAGACAAAGAGTATTTATAGAGATCAAAAATGCAGATAAAATTGAAAAAAATGTTTGTTCATCCTACATGTTTCCAGTGGAGAATTCAATAAATATTTCAGTAATGGGAACTGCAGCATTGGTGTGGTTTAGATTCCCAGCAACTATAAAGATGCGTGGTTAAGACTCTACAATCTGCCTAAAGAAGAAACAGCTCCAATTCTCCTGCCTCACACAAAAGGGAATTACAAGAGATCTGAGCCATCTTCTTCATCTGGTATCTTCTTAATTCCAGAATAAAATGTAGTGTAAAGATGATGAATAGCTGAGGCAGAAACAAACCCAACATCACATTAAACTTACAGCAAAGAGTAAGTTGCATTACATTACTTAAGAGCAACTATGTATACATCACATTAATTAAAAATAGAAAGTTATTTCACATTATTCTTTATCACTGTTTCTCGATTTCCCATGCTTTTTGTTCAAGACCTATCTTTCTTTGTACTTGGTATTTGTTGTCCCTTTTAAATAAAATAGATGGCTTTGTCCAAGTTCTACTAAAGGGAGGGAAATTTTAAACAACAGCAATAAAACTCAAAGGATTTACCTTAAATGCCTTGTATCGCTCATTGTTTAACACTTCTTTAACTCTAGAACTCTCTCCTTCTTCAATAATCTCCTAAATAAAGAAAAATATTACTTATAGAAAAATAAATTTTAAAATCAATTGTAAGATCTTACCACAATTATAAGATCTAGTGAAATAATCTAAAATCAAGTCTTATTAATCTTTATCAATCAATAAAGAGAACCCCTAGCAAGCATATTGTTTTATTCCCTTAAGACCAAATTCTGCAACCCTTTTAAAGACAGAAAATTACTGAAGGATGAAGGAGAAACTGGAACCACAGAATAAATTTCACAGTACTTATTTACTCATAAATTTACTCAAGGATGAAGTAGAAACTGGGACCATGGAATATATTGCACAGTACTTATTTAATCATAAAGTCACAGCCAGAAAGCAGTTATTTATCATAAGCTATCAATGACTTGTCCTGAAAATTAGATTGCATTATTTGGTTCAGTTTTCTACTCTCAAAAGTAAGACCATTGTAAGAACAAGTAAATTTGTTCTGGAGTTTACAATTCTTTTAGTCTTTCTGATAAAAACTAACAAAGAAAACCAGCAGTATAATGCCAAAAACCCACCTTATCTTCTGTGGGATCATTTTTGCAATCCCAGTCCCCTACATAGAAGCTACTAAAAGCACTTCAGAGGCTGCATTCTCAACTGGTGGGATGGGGCAAACAAGGAACCAGAGCAAAGCACAACACTCAGGAATGACCCCTTGAAGGAGCTGAGACTCCTGACCAGCTGCCTGCTGGAATACAAGCACTCAGACATGTGGGTCCTGAAAAGGCTGAGTACTAAAGTAAAATGCAGGGAATACTCCAAGTTCCAGTAAGAATGTAGAGTTCATCCATCACCAGGATAAAAGGCTCTGCTACAACTATATATAACTTGCTATAACACAGCAAGGTAAGATTTAACATTAAAGTACTAAAATATTTACCACTTCCACAAAAATATTTCTAATAACGCATTCAGGTGAGTAAAGTGATGTTGCCAAGGGCAGAAGTCACATGAACAAAACTATTAACAGTTAACCTGCTGCATCCAAATCAGAGTGAGCCCTTAGAAATTACATGCAAAGCTGATACTGTTTTATTTATTCTCTTGCATTTATTCACTTGTTACCCTCATTCCTGAGAGTGGGGCTTCCATGACACAGCCTTGTGTTACAACAAAAGGTTTCCAAAAATCCTTCCACTCTTAGAAACATGGATAACACATTGTAAGTACAGGAAATGAAGAAGGTTGTGTACATGCACATAGATCCCAGTGCTCCTCTCCAAGACCTGTAAATGTGGATCTGTAAAAGAATCAGTTGGCAGATAATTCAGAAGTGCATTACCTCAATGATATCTCTGACTTGGTCTCCCACACAGGGCAACCCTTGTATATCTTTCATTCTTGTTACTGAAAATGGAAGAGCTTTCAGCAAAGAAGCTGCCCTTAAAAATTCCAAGCAGAATATTTCATTTTCCTTGAACTCATAATTTTCAGCCATTACCTCAAAGGCATCCTGGGACAGAGGGAGGTAGAGAAAAAAAAAATTAAGGTTTAATAAAAGCTTAAAATATTCAGTATGCTCCTTAGAAAGGTTACTTTGAATTTCAAGAATTCTTACACTAGGGTGAAAAGATAGAGTTCATAAAAAAAAGCAGACTAATTTTCTAGCAACTTGAAGTTTTCCACTTATCATAAAAATCATATTTTAGAGACAAATGTAAGAAAATATTTTGATCTGTAGCAGAGCCAAGATTCTGTGAGATTTGCCATCTTTATTCTGTGTGGATCTTATAAATCAGTGCCAAATAGAGCCATAATTTTAGAATTATGCCCAATCATAAGTAATCCAGCAGAACAGCATGTAATATCTGCATTTTCAGACACAACCAAGTAGGAATGTGCGGCAATACTGGAAACCACATTCATCTTTTTGAACATGTAGTTATGCTTCTACTTATTAATTTAGGGAACTCTCCTTTTCCCTCATTTTTCAGATGTATGACCTTGCAAATAGACACATTTTCTTTATGGTTCTTTAGTTATCCATGATTTGGTTTTTTTAACATTCCACTCAAAAATACCTGAAGAACGTCCATATAGTTGTTTTCTTCCTAAACAATCCAAATGAGGTCTGTTTCCTTTCCCAGAATATGCATAAATATGTATAAATATATATATTAATAGCAGCAAATTTTAGAAATTGAATGCAAGGAAATGCTGCAAAATATTTTTGGGAATAACCTAAGAATCTATGAAGGTTTTCGGTTGATTAGTAGCTGGAAAAAGAAGTTCTGAGAGAAATCTTGCACAAACCTCAAAAAATCTCATGAATGCAAAATTAGGTGATTTCTTCAGAAATGCTTAAGAATGGACCATTACTAGAAGAGATTTTCATTGTTCAAAATATTTACCTAGAACCTGGAGAAGTGGCTGTCAGCGTGCATCTGCCTGCAATTACCACTTCCCAGAGCTGTAGGCCAAGTGCCTGCTCAGAAATATTCTTGGAACAGATAAGAGTAAAATCAAGAGACAACAAATGGCTTACCAGAGCGATGAGTGCAGTGGAAAGAAAGAAGGAAAAATATTTTCTTTTTCCTGCCCTCACTGTTCATGTTTAGTCTCAAATTTAATTTCATGTGTAATGAATATACAGTTTATATAGTTTAAAGAAAAATAATTTTAGATTTTTCTTTGTATGCTTTATATTGGAAGATAAAGGGCAGTAAAAACCAGCAGCCCTTGTACATCCTAAATGGTACGTGTGTAATATCTCCAAGTGAATCTGTCCCAAGCCCACTGCCTGGCATGACAGCAAACCCAGTGAAGTCAGCTCTTTATTACATGTGTGAAATAGAAAACAGCATCTATCACCCTGCATTGAATGAATACAGCCTCATTTAATCAACAACAAGATGTTACTTAAGCTACCATAATTTAGATCACTAAAATAGAACGATTTCTTAAAATCAAACATATCTTTCACAATGAATGTAGATTATTTATGTATTACTTTTCATTGTTGGGTCAGTTCCATAAAAATAGACCATCTGACATGCTGTGTAGTTTATATAATAAACATAGTCTCATGGAAACAAAATGAAGGTTTTACTCCAAATCTTCAAGAAAACATTGTCTTTGCTTACCCTACGATTTGCAAAACATTCCTCTAAACAAAACAAAAAATATGACATCTTAATTGCTTTGACAGTATTTCACTAGAAGGAAATAGGTACTGCAGCTCAACAAAACCACTTCATTACCCTTTTTTTTTCCCCCTGCACTAATATGTTAAAATGTATAAAAATAGGGCTTGCTACAATTTGTTCTATATCACCAGTACAACTTCACTCCTTGGTCTCCTTAAGAAACAGTCTCCTATTGTCTGTCTCACTCTAAGAATCCTTCCCTTAGCTGCATATTTATTTACCAGCTACCCTCATTAGTAAAGGCTGTGAAATTCCATTTTCATAACATTTCATGAAAGAGCTCATGAGAAGGACAGCTGTTTAGCAACCTGCCTGATCTGAAGTTTCAACTACCATTTACATTCAACTAGCCCTTGGGTATAAGGAATCAAAAAGAGAAAGAGAACGCTCCTTCAGGGGAAACAAAACAAAACAAAAAACCCTATCTATTAGAAAAAATGATGCATAAGCCTTAGCTTCCTAACATCCGTCTCTAAATCTTTTGCAGTAGCTAATTGTTGGATTTATACAACTGCCTTTTTGGGGGGTTTTTTCCCACATTTAAGATCTCTATTTTAATATAAGATTTTTTAATTTTATTTAAGATCTATAGTTGCCAGGTTATGTTTTAATTACACACTTTTTGGTAAAAGACATTATAGTTTCTATTTAGAAAGAGAACTAATGCAGAAAAAGGTGAAGTTTCCAGTTTGAGGTCACGAGCAATATGGATTCAATCCCAGCTTGCATATGGAAGAAAAGACACATCACAGACAGTACTGCAAAGCAAATGGGGAAATATATTTTACAAGTGGGATAACAGAGTCAGATGTTTCCTCTTCTGGATGTTTTCCCTAGTTCTTATACTTTTTATTCTTTATCAGCTTCAAAGATTCTTTCTTATTATGGAATAGAATATGCTAATTGTTACTTCAAGTGAAATTTACAGTTCAGCTCACAAAATTAAGATTACTTTTGATTTCTTTTTCTTTCTTTATAATTTGTATGCATAAATACAGAAAGCAAAGAATAAATCAAGAAAGCAGTGTTTGCCAAGAAATTTCTTACTCCAGTTAATACTAAGAGCATTAATCAGGGCCAGAGCTGAAGAGTATAATTATTACATTCCTGTTTAAATCATCTATACTGATAAACATAGCCAGAAAAGTGGTTCCCAAAAGCAGCTGCTCAGCAGCATGCATTAATAATGGCAGAGACTGGCAAAGCCATCTTCCTGACTAGAGTGCCCCACATGTCCTGGGTCTCACTCCCAAAAGGCAGCCTCTCACATGCACATCTGGTAAGTGTTCCACACTGAATAATCAGCCATTGTGATAACTGTGTCTGCATACACCAGCACCAACCCTGTGGTACAGAGGTGGCAGTCCCTTCCCATTGGCAGGAGGGCAGCTCTCCGAAAAGCTGTGTCACCATCACTATTGAAAAATACAATCACTTGAAGCATTTTACAGAGAGACTGTTGGTAGTCAATGAGAAAATATAATCAAAGCATTTTTATGATTCTAGTTTACATTTTTCAGTGTTTTCCTGCCTTTGTGAAGCTCATTAAGCTGTTTTGAGTAAACAATTAAAGAGTATTGAATATTCATTATTCTCTGTGTAAAAAAAACCGCACTGCCTGCGAATGCTGCAACTAATTACAGATCTATCTTTTAACATAAAAGTACTTTTAACATGCCTTCTGGTAAAACATTTCTTAAAAAAAAAAAAAGACAGCAACTGGATTTGCTATCTATTAAATAGTATAGTTCATATTGAGTAATGTTCTAGAGGGAAAAAGCATATAAAACTCTAATATTATTTAAGAAAAATCTACCATCTAATAAATCTCTGGTGAAGTCTACTTATGGTGATATAAAAAGGAAAGTTATTGACCATTTATTCTAAACTATTACACGTCTTATATGTTGCAACTCACCTTCACTTTATCAATCAATATTCAGATTACCTGTGTAAAAAGTACCAGCTTAAAAGGAAACCAAAAATCCAGAGATTCTCAGCACATGGCAATTTCATTACCTTCAGAGTAATCTGCAGGGTCTGCTCTAATTAAATATTAAATAGAGCTGGGCTGCATTTCAGGGCTTCAGTTATTGTAAATTTTACTTCTGTCTCTGAAATTGTGGTATGTTTCTTGGTGAGCATGAACTATGGAAAAATTTGGGGTGTAAATGCACTTCCAGATTCCACTGGGTCAGATCCAAAAGAACTCTAAGATTTTGCTGACTTGTGTTAAAAATGAGAAAGATGACAGATGCAGAGAGGAATTGTGAATCTCATTTAATATCTGGTATTTAAGAATGAATAAGATAAAATATCATTAATAACACAGAGTTACCAGTAATCACCTTACATAGGCAAAAAACGCAGACGAACATGCTATAAATGCTAAAAATCACTCATGAAACCAAAAAAAAGTGCAAGATTCTCAACTAATATATGAGAATGACTTTCAGAAAAAAAATAATAATCAGTAAGACCATGCTAGTTTCTGTCTGCTGAACAGCTGACCCTATAACATTCAGCATGATTATCAGAATACAAGTCATTCAGAAACGCAAAATAAATTAATGGTCCCATGAGCTATTTCATCCTATCCTGCTCACTCCAACAACAGTGTCAGAGCAGGTCCATTGCTACTTGCAAAATAGTCTTTAATAAACTCAGTTTAGGACTCTGCTAGAACAGAAATCACAAATATTATACCGAAAAAACATATTTTAAATCTAAGCTATTTTGTAAAGAATTTATTACAGCTTCATGGAGAGAGCACTTGTCTTACTGCCACGCCTACACTCACAACTTTGCTGTGAGACCTTGGAAAGCTGCTTCACACCTCCTTGCTTCTTTTGGCATCTTCGACTCAGTCTCTGTTAGGACCATGAACACTCCAGGGCTTCAACACTTTCACAGTGGGCTTGTACAGCATCTCTCATAAAAAAGACCCCTATCTTACTTAAGTCTGCAAACACTACTGCAGCACAGATTAAAAAAATATAACATGCTGTTGTACAAGTAAGTTCAATCTGCCAAAGAGCTTAATAGCAAATTGCGACTTAAAAAACCAAACATCTTACATGGTATGTGTTTGAATAACTGTTCTATTCAGAACAGCAATTTGAGTTACATTGGTTTCCCTCTCAATCACTCTTTTCTACTTGTTTATTCAGGAGGTTGCAAATCCAAAGGCCAGGTCCTACTTCTCATCACATCAGCGTCATCAGTGTTTCATGACCATTCAAAACTGACCAAAGTTTTAGAATGCAGCTTTCATTCAAATAATTTTCCCTCTCCCTTTCACCACTGTAAATCTCAATTTTGTATTCTGGTAGGAAGAGATATCAGGCATGTGAATGGCCTTTGTATAGGCTGAGAGAAAAAAATAAACATTTCCAGGTGCTTATTTCAAGAAGAATTAAGCAATTTAGGCTAACCTGCAATATTGACTGAAGTCACTTACAAATAAATGAAATTATCCCTTTTTGTTCAGTCTGATTTTTTTGGTTTTGTATCTGGACTGAAGAGTCCAACCCTTTCCCAGATCCAAAGATTTTATCGTGTTATTTTACATCTGCTAGAAAAAAAATAGGAGCTGAGAAAGTAGCAATAAGAGCATAATGTGCATGATCTCAGGGTCCCTGCATAAACATTATTACTAGAAATAAATATGTTAGTTCCACTTGCTGCTCATATTGTGGAACAATAACAAGTTCATTTCTTGAAACAGAGTAGAATTCATGAGAAGTTTGCGTATTATTCCACATTATGTAAAAGAAAACAATACAAATGTGAAAAAAGGTCTGCTGACACAGCACAGAAATGCAGTTAGAGTGTTAATCACATAACAATGGCCTACATAATAGATCTGCTGTGTAATCAGGAATATAAAATACAATATGTGTATTATCTATATTAATATGGTCAAAGAAAGCAACACAGACTTGATGTATCATACAAATTGAAACTGCTGAAAAGTAAAGATGTATTTATACTCTATTTTTGGAAGCACCTACCCATTTATCTTAAAAACCTGACTACATATTTATTCCTTAGGCCAAACCATCAATTAATTTTGAATAGGTATACACTTTGCACACATTCAGATCCTAATTCAGAGGTGCAGTCTGGAGAATTTTTATGGAAGCAAGCTGTGTCAGAGGGACACTACATGTTAAGAGTACCCATTCAGTCAGTGGTTTTCTACTACACAGCTCCCAAGTTCATTATAAAACAAAAATTGAGGATCTTCTGAGTTATGCTTTAAAATGAAATAATAATAATAATAATGACTGCTTGAGCCACTGGCATAGCTAATACATTTTTCTGTAGATACAAAAGAAGAAAGAAATATTTCTTTTTTATTTTTCTCTAACATAGTAGAAAGGAAACCAGGCATCTTTCCCATGCTAAACATCCACATTCTCATTACCATGAGTAACAGCCAAAGCAAAGTAACATCCTGTAGCATTAGCAATAAGCTCCAGAATCACAGAACCATTTGCCTCTGACTTAATTAGTTTCTTCTGTAAGAATTAAATTGTATTTTCCTTATGGAAGAATATCTTTCTGAATTTTATTGCAGTCTGATATTAGTATTTAAATCCAACAACCCCTCCTGGGCATAGCGGACAACCCTTTTTATTTTAGCACAAGAAAACACAATGCAGCCTCCAAGTGTATATTTTCAGTGGGAGAGAGAAGATAGGTCCAAATAAGCCAGAGAACAATATTGTAATATTATATTCCATAATAACATTAATATTTAAGACAAACATAAAGGAAACTTGCTAAGGTACAGACTCTACTCAAAGGATCTGATCTTTTTTTTTGCAGCTTTACCCATCTGAGCAGCCAGAGCTCACCTGTGAGCAGGGTGATGTGTTCAGGTGCATTCCTGGAGCACCCAGGCCAGCAAAGCCTGTGGCAGGACTTCTCAGCCTGCACACCCCGAGGCCACTGGGACCCAAAGGCTGCACCAAGACTGAGTCTGAAGCAGTTGCATTTCTATTCCATGAACTGAAACACGGTTCCACTGGCCACTCCTTGGGCATCTGACATTCTTGGTGTATTCCTCACACAACAAGCCTTACTACACAATGGCACATACTGAATGCAATAATGAAATCTCGACAACTGCAATTTTTGTTAACCCTTCTGTAGCTTCTTCCAAGTAAACCTGGTTTGTTGAAACCTTCTGCAAGTTATTTTCTGGCTGTTACAACAGGCAGGAAACATGAGACATTTGAACATAGAAATTGCACCTAGTATATTAAGCCAAAACATTTTCCTCATGAGTTCTTATCAAATATCTCTGCTATTTTTTTAATAAGTAGTCTTTCATGATGAAATATATGCAGAACAGGCCTCAACATTAAAAAGGATCACTAATTATCAATTTCTTCAGAAATCAAGTCCCCAAAAGTGCCTCTCCCAAGAAATCAGGATACTAAATCCTGCTACACCCACATTGCTGCCTATTAGTGACTGCTGCAATGCAATTACTATACTTTCTCAAACACAACTACTAGTTATTTGAAAGGGGAACTGGATACAACATATCAGGACAGAGTCCAGCAAAAGGAAAAAATCCAAGAGTTCATCGAAGAATGTACCCCTGTTATGAGCATGAGCAGAACACAAGCTAACTAAAGAACAGAAAATCTGTAAGAAAAGGGAACAAGCCTGATTCTCAGAATAAGGTTGTTATTAAAAAATACTACCATCAACACATAACTCAAGATGGTTTGGACCCAATTTTCAGGATGTATGGTATTGACCCAGGAAAAATCTGTCATTTAATGCTTGGCTGCCCACAGCAGGCACAAGTGAGTTATACCAATGCTTCAGTGCATTTGCTAAGTGCTTGCACTGAAAAAATCTGTTGGAATGCTTATATTCAAGAACATGAATTACAGGATTAATACAAGGCAAACAAAACAACAGCAAATCTAAAAATCAGGCTCCTATGACATTAGGCAGACTAACTGGCATTTCTCCCAGGTATGGGCCAGTTCTGGCAGTCCATAAACACCCAACCCTTCCTGTTGTTGCCAGCTTTGGTTGTGAGGAGTAAGAGCAACAGCCCTAAGGAGTTCCATTACAACTGTCAAGATGCTGAATCTAGACAGATTCCTGTAATATAAACTTGCCCAGTTCCACCTCCAGAAACAAACGCCAGCATGAACTCAGCAAGGTTACTCTCAAAATATGTTGACAAAAAACCCGATGCCTTTTTCACCACAAAACCCAGTGTCTACTCAGACTCAGAAATGTTTGATATACAGGGTAACAGAAGGGAATCTCAGTACTGTCATCAAACTGCCCCACTTCTAATGTGTTCAGCTAAATTCACTTACCAAATACAAGCTGTACTTTGACATTAATACTGCTGCGTTGATAAACCTGGAAGTAATTTAGGGACTGCCTCTGTGAAACACAGTTATAACAGAAACCACTCAATGAATGTGGTCTAAATGTTAATGACAATTAAATCAACAACTTTGTGCCTTCTGGGAGCAACCATTTTACTTTGCCATTATCCACCACATTCCTTTTCAGTTTTTACTTTTAGAATGTCTGACAAAATGTTTTAACATAGAAAATTCATCAAAGAGCCATGTTCCATTTTCAGGAAGTGTAGAACTAAGACACTTACTTCCTATTTCTCCAAGAAGTCTGGAATTTTACATAACGTTTCAGTCATACTATGTTTGGTCTGACATTTTCCCCTACAGCAGCTTGTATTTGATATTTATAAGCAGTGAAAAAGAACTGCTGCTTTCAAGAGGTTAAATGTTTACAATCACAATCTTGTTTTTCTAGCAGGAGGTGGGGAAATACAGCCATTTCAAAAGAAACAGTTTTGAGAATGTTGGAAACATTCCTCAGAAGGTCTCTAGTCCAACCTCAGGATCAAAATGGGTCAAAACTCAATTCCCATCACGTTGCTCAAAAAGGGACTTTTTTAAAATAAGAAAACAATTTAGCCTACTTGACTACTATAAATAGTAACATATATTTGATGTAATTGCTGATTATTTCAAAGCATAACTACAAGCCAAATTTTAGGTTGTTTAATTTTTAACTGTGCATTCCCAGATCAAGACATTTTTGAGTTGTTTGTAGGTTTATCTTTAATTCTGAATTCCCAGAGGTTCTAGTATTTACCTTGTAGAGGGTTTATAGTCACAAAGAACTGGTATCTGTTGATACTCTTTTTATATGGATCTCACAAATAGTATTTTCTTGAAATATTTGTATGACTTTACAGGAACACACAAAATAGAATCATAAAAATTGTAAATAATAACAAAATACATAATAAAGCTTTAGAAAAATGAGGAGGTATTTGGTGTTATAGTTGAAACATACGCATGTAACCGTGCCAGATATATTTAGACTGCACTACATTAGAGTCTCTGAGAAATGCTTCCTTTTGAATAGCGGTCACTGAGTATTTAGAGCCAGTCAGGAGGAGCCATTAGGTGCAATAACTGCAGAGGAATTTAGACCAGAGGACTCAGATCCTTCATACCCTCTCAAATGTGCAATTTTATAAGCATTTACTAGGATATATGACAGCCTCCAAGATTTCTATTTAACTAGAAAATTCAAAGGGTGTGATGTTTAAGAAATTAACACGCAGTCTGTTTTCATAACTGCTCAGTTGTGAAAATCTGAAGTTTAGAGCCATGCTCTGAAGAACTGAATGCTTGGGCAAACCAAAAGGTTTGCACAGCAACTGTGAAGAACCCTGGACTCACCTAAGCCAAACTTTTGTTTATCATACTTCCAGCTTGTCAAATAAGACTGTGATGAAAAGCTAAAAGACCTTTTTGGAACATTATTCTATCATTTGGTTTAAAAATTCATGCGTTTACAAGCTATTAATGTATTTAAAGATCCACTGTGTTAAGCCTTCAGCAATACTTAGAGGATGCAATTAAGCTTGCACTCAATTTTAATTTAAGTATGGCAGATTTATAACTTTTAAAATTGTTATTATGCTGCCTGTTTACTCATGAATTTTCTGAGGGTGCCACAGAAAAAACTGAGGCAAATGTTATAGTAATTATTCTAATTATATTAGTTTTTACTTTATGGATAGAATAAATATTACCGTGAATTTCTTGTTGTAGTTATTTAAAGTTGTTTTCCTCTGGCATGAATACTGAGATACTTTTGTTGCAATAAATGCTGGCATTTCCAACTCAGGTGTATTCAGAGGAGTAGATTGGCATTGCTCCTAACAAGGGTTAAAAAAAAAAAAAAAAAAAAAAAAAAAAAGTTAGGGACACATATGGCAAATAGCTCAAGAATACAAAAAAAGTACTTTTCATGAGCCCAAAATACAAACCTTTGAAGAGCAGGAAGGAAAATAATAATGCTCCTGTCAACCTCCTATGAAACATAGTTGATTTCACATTGGCTGGACTGACAGTACAGTTTATCTGGTGATTAGTGGGATTTTTGGTTTTCTGCAGTAAGTTTTTGCAGGGACTTTTCAATGGCAGTGCCATTTAAAAAAAAAAAAAAAGGTCTTTCTAAATGATATGTGTCTCTACTACTCTCACTACTGCAGTAAGTTTGAAAAACTATAAAGCTTTAAGAGCCGATAAGCTCTAAAATATGTTTTCACAGAAAACACTAGATTATTCAATACAAGATTAAGGATACTAGATCAGAAAGAAATGTTCAATGGACTTTTTCACAGTCCGTAGCTAAATTCAGCAGCAGGGGAAAAAAATTTGTATGAATTGGAAATAGAGTTTTCTCCCCTCTTGCAGGTAAAAATGATAGAAAACCTTTCTTTTTAATTTATTCAGTTAGCTAAATGTCCAATTTTGGAGTCACTTTAGATGAAGGAAACATTTATAAACAGCTACAGAAGAATAATTGCCATTCTTTTTTCACCCAACAGCCAGTCGGTGATGTGGCTTCTCCCTTAGCCAATTCCCATAGATGCTGATCCAATCCAGACATCATTTTTACACATTCACTGGAGCAAGGAAAAGGAGCCAAATGCCAAGACTTGAATGGGCATTTCCTAATCTCCAGGCTGCCTCCAAGCTCATTACTTTTCACTAATTTTTCTCCATGCAAAATAGATCAAGGTCATACAGGTCTGTGGGCAACCCACTCCTGAAAGTTGGGAATTCTCTTGAAAGGAAGGATTCAGAGTCATATCCCCATTGGCAAAAGAGAATTCTGAGCACAAGTCCTCAACATGGAAGCACCTAGAAAATGGCAATCTCACACTGGTTTTCTGCTGCTTTATATATCCAGTCCTTCAATTCCTTCCCTTTCTTTAATGTGCCAAATCTGAAATTCTTCAGAAACATGAAGTACCTTCAGCAGCTCTCTGTAATTTTTGCTCTTGGTCCTTTTGCTTGAAAACTTTCGGCAGATGTGTCAAAAACATATTGCATTGCACTACCCCAAAGCCACAGGGAAAGGGTTCAACAATAACAATAAAAAATATCATGAAAATACATAAAGAAATTTTCACACCAATAATAGAATGATGAGCCCTTTTTCCCCAGTATCAAATCACACAGACAAAAGGCTAGCATACCTTTAAGGATGAGCATATCTTCATAACTCCAACTACAACTTCATGCTAAATTGCCTTTGTAGTTAAATAAGTAAAGTATAAATAAGTAAATAATAATAAGTAAATATAATAATAATATAATAATAAATAAGTAAAGTAGTTAAATAACAGTATTCACACAAAAGCTATTTGCTTGCACAATTGACAGAACAGTGAATTACATGGGGGTTTTCATAGCATATCCTGAAAGGAAGAAAGCTATTTCATGTGTAATACCAGTCTTGGGAATAACCAAAATGGATTTCAGTCAGGACAACAACACAACTCCTCCACTTCTGCACACATTCATGAATTATACTTTAAAATTGATTTTAAATCATATAAACTATGATTGATTAGTGCTAATATACTGCTTGAAATGATAGTGCCAGCTGCAAAGACTGTGAACAAACAATGTTACTGAATAGAATGTATAATAAGCTGTTACCTTCACTAGGACAGACACACAAAGAACAGAGCCCCACACGCAGCATGAGCTGGTACTGTGGAGGGGGGCAAAACTAATGCAGAAAATCTATGCATTTAAGAGTGTGATAGACTGGACATAAACATCCTATTCCTGCCTTAGCAGAGATATTTGAGTATTTTCCTTAATCAGTGAGAGTTATGCATTTAGTTAACTGGACTTGATTATATAACAACAGTAGAAATTTTGGATAGAAATTAACAGCAAAAACATCTGGCAATCATTACTACAGTCTGATTTGCAGGGAATATTATGATGCCTGCATGTGAACTATAGAAATGATCTATCAGCAGCAGAACATGAATTGATATTGCTATTTGGTGGGAAAACCAGATGTGAAAAAAATTGTTTTTACAGACAACAGGACAAACCTAAACTTCCATCAATAGCACTTACAGTGTAGAACAAGGAATCCTGAAAACTCATTACATCAAACAATTTCTAGTACTGGGAAGAAACAACTACAGATAAGAGAAAAGTGGGAAAATATAAGCATTAGAAATTCCTTCTTTTTTTTTTTTATAACTTTACATTACAATGAAATTGCAGTATGCTGCACAGGGGCAACCACTGAAAAATACCCAAATGTGTAGGCTACTTAATCACTAGAGCTAGTCAGAGTTTCTACCTCACATCCAGGTTGCAGTGAATGTCACTTGCTACTCTTGCACAGTGACATTTTCCACATGGCATAAGCAGAGAACCAACCTTTACCAGTAGCATCAATTTGTAAAGCAGACAGACTTGGCTGCAGAATTAATCTTGTGGGGAACTACTTTGGTCTTTGTCAAATAATTTTTTAACACACCAAGAAGTATAATGACATAGGGAAATAGCAATGAGAAAATGAAGCAGCAGTGAATGAAGTGCACAGAGAAAACCAGCCAGCAGCTCTGTAAAGCCCAGGCAGCAGTGACCAAATAATAAAGTCGTCTGATATCCAGCATTTTATGAAGAGAAGGCAGACAGTTTATGAGTTTCATTTTTATTTCCTGAGAAACTCTGACTGTCAGTATGAAGGATTTCTTCCATTACTTACAGCCTCTCTCTTTCACAATGAAACAGAGTGAGATGCTCCAGAAAATGTTAAATATGTTTCCTGACACATGATAAGACAAAGGATCAAAATTTGGCACTTTCTTTCCTTAATGTGGAGAAAAATCCTTTGTTCAAATAAATAAATCTCTTTTCCTTTCTAGGGGAAAAAAAAAAAACAACCAAACCAAACAAACAAAACTCCACCCACACACCAAAAACTAATTAGCTAACAACTTCTAGGTTCTGACTGAGGGAAAGGCAGAAGAGATGCAGTCACAGCGCAGTTCTTAAGGCTGCTGAGTAGCAGCAACCCTTACGGATCTCTTCCTCTCTTTTTATCCCTCTGAAAACCTCCCCTCTGCCTCTTTCTCTTCCATAACCCAGGAAACATCAGTACTTTCGAGCACATGTGGATGCCCTTGTGTACCTATTAATGCCCATGTCCTGCTATTGTCAAGGATACTCATCTACTAGTGGTAGGAAAGGTGTCTCTGCACAAAGGCTTACCTTTGCACAGAAATATTTCACTTCCCTTTTAAAGCAGATATTTGGCTACCATATTTCCAAAGCTTATTAAACTAAATGATGGCTACTAACCCTAAAAGTCAGCCGTGACTGAATCAATAATAATTCTGTCCATCTTAAATCTGGTCAACCAACCTTTTATTCTCTATAAATCACTAACACCAGAGCATCTCTTGGATCATTCACTACCACAGAAAGATGTACTTTAATGACAATTGTAATTAGGATGTTAGCTAATGGTCTGTAACTCTTTATTCCCTTGTTTTTTGTATGGAGAAGGGCATTTCTTTTTCACTAATGCACTAAAACAAATGTCCTGAACGAAGAATAACCTTCCAAATAAGCTCTGTAGGATCTGAAAGATGAAATCTTACTGCTATTGATATTAATGGGAATTTGACCACAAAACGACATGGGGACAAAATTTCACCCAAAACATTCACCCACTGCAATCCATTCCCTTTACTTCAAAACCTTCATGATCTAGCTTGAGTTCAAGGTTTGTTAATTCACTTTAATTTCACAAGTCTGACATAACGAACCAAATTTATCTTCAGTGAAGTTCCAATTAAATTACATTATGTATGAGTTCAGTCTAGTACTTAAAAAGAAAATTAACCTTTTCTTCAATCTTTCTTCATTTCTCAAGGCATAAAAAAGAATTAGCATGCTGTCACTGCAACAATAAAATTATTTTTAAATTTGCTACAGTCCTAGAATTCTTGTTTCCTCCTTGTTCGCTTTACAAAATGTTTCTTACTTTAGAGCAACAATATAATTAAGATTTTTTTTTTTTTTGCTATAAGCTTTAAAAATAACAGTACAGCTGTTACTGGCTTCCTTATTGTACTCTACATTTATTAGCATAAAATCTTTATGTTTCAATAAAAAGAGAAGATTTTACTTGCAGAGCCAGTCTCAAAGTATAATAATGATCTCCTGACAGTGCTGATACCTTTTTCAGAAGTTTATGCTTCATCAATATTCCAAAAGGAGTTTTATATAAAGCCACCTTTATAAGGTAGTGGTCTTGTCATTGACTTAAAAAAATATTTGGAGGAACTTTGAAGACAGAGGCATTTCTTGCTTTGAAAAGAAAAATATTTATGAAAACATATTTTTTGAGCTATCTGAATCTATAAGTCTCCTCATACTGCCAAAATTAAGAATGTACATAAAATGTAATTTGGTTTACTTTTAATGCTGCTGTGGAACTCTCAAGAAGGCTCACAAGATTTTGTACATGGTTTTGATGCATTACTTGTTTAGAGAACGTCTTTGCATTTGCTGTAATTATATTTTTATGGCCTATAACATAAAATAAAGCAGTAGTTACAAGGATTCCTTTTGTTTTTTTATTTTTGTATTAATTTCTTTGATCTATTCTCCCTCCAGCAGATTCACTGAAAAAATGTTAAAAATTTATTGCAAAAATATATCCTTGGAAGGATTTCAAATATGAACACACATTCTGTCATGGAATCATGCTGAGTCTGGGAGCGACAGCTCCATCTGGTGTATTCACTCCCCCCTCCCCCCCAAACCAAACTGTTATTAAACAGCAATTCTTATATGTAAAAACCTGGAAAATATTTTCGGGCAATGAAAATGCAATATGACTGGAAAAAAATAATCAGGAGCTACAGTTTTTCTTGGGAAAGATGGTATTTACAAATCATCCTTCAAAATCTAAATACCAAAATGAAGAAACAGCAAACAGTGCAATGTTGCTCTTAAATATTCAGGCATTGCATGCCTCAAAGGAAGGCACGTGCTGCGCATCCTGCCGTGGTCCCAGTGTGGTCACAGTTCACACAGAGCCTAATCCAGACCCTCAGGAATCAGCAGGAATCCCTCACTTTACTTCAGAGAGCTTTAGATGAGACTTGTAGTTCTCTTGACATATGAATTAATTTCTTTGCCAGTGCACATTAAACCCATCACTGTGAGGCTTGGGTGGGTGCAGAACGAGAGAACAGCTTCATCCAGCTGCAGTGCTGGGCCTGCTTCATGGCTCAGTGGCACAAGCTGGGCATAGCATGCCTGGCATCCCCACCATTCACAGTCTATGCTGAGCTATTGAGTACCACTACATCTCACTATGCTCCAATCTGATAAATTAGCAGATAATTTGTCAGATATAGATCAGAGGAAAACATCATCATCCATTGTTTCAAGGTCAAACATCATGCATTAAATAATCAGCCTGCCATTTACAATATCCTCTGACTTACACCTTCCATTGAGAGATAATAGAATATAGTAAAACTTTTGTTTCTCTTAGCACAATTTTACTTGATGGTGCCATGTCTGTAAACACATGTCCACAAACTACATCAGTCTTCTTTTCACAGGTCCTTCAAGGGCCCAGCTGTTAGCTGATCACCCTGCAAGAGCAAAAGTTGCAATATTTCTGCATTGTTTTGAGGAGGCCAAGTATTCCATCAACACTGAAATGCACTGCTCTCAGATTTATCATGATATTGATGTATTTGAGCAAATACCAGAACAGTGAGAAGTGCCTCATTGATGGATACTGCGGCAGAGCTGGGGCTGTTCAGCCTCTTAAGGGTCCAGGAAGAGCTAATAGCAGCCTTCCAGTAATCAGGGGAGCTACAAGAGAGCTGATGAGAGACTTATTACAAGGGCACAGTGATAGACAGGGTAATGGCTTTACACTGGCAGAGGGGAAGTTTGAATTAGATGTACAGAAGAAATCGTTTTCTGTGAGGGCATTGAGGCACTGGAACAGGTTGTCTAGAGAAGCTGTGGCTGCCCCATCCCTGGAAGTGATCAAGGTCAGGTTGAATGGGACTTTGAGCAACCTGATCTAATGGAAAGTGTCCCTGCCCAGGACAGGGCAGTGGAAGTTGGATGACCTCTAAGGTCCCTTCCAGCCCAAACCATTCTGTGATTCTGTATTACCAGTTCATAACACATGATGACACAGTAACTCAGCATTACCAGACACTGATAAAGAAGGCATGGAAGGTGTTTTTAATCTACTAAAACTGTGTGAATTACTCATGCAAATTTCAGAGGAAAAAAACCATAAAAGTCAAAAATAATATCACAACACAATTATCTATGTTTCAGGTTAAAAAAAATAAGTAAAATCACAGCAATTCATTTTGGATATCACTGTATTTGCACTGCAGGATCTGTCTTACCATGAGGCGGTACTTCATTTCTGAGTCAACTGGTCTTCCTGCTTCCATGCAGGCTGTAAACCAGGAGATGTCCAGTAGTTCAAATCTAGAGCTGTCACCCACAGCCTGCCCTTTCAGCCAGTCCAGCACCTCCAAGTAAGAGTTGTTCTCAGCCACAATATGAGTCACAGAGTCACTGTCAAGAAGTACACAAAAAATTTTGGTTGGTTTTTTGTTTTTTTCTCTGAATCCAACTGTATACAGATACAGAGCTGTTATTTCCGTATTTACTTATCATCCACTTCCTGAAAATTGTAGTGTATATTGTACATCAGGACGTGGGAAGCACTTAAGTTTGCATATCACCATATATTTATTCTGGTCACTGACTCTGCCTTGAGGAAAGACTACGTCTGACAGAAAATTCTGCACTTACAGGAGCTTTCTTGAAGGATCATTTACCTTCCATAGACACTAACCTAATACACATTCTTTGCAATTCTGAAAATATTTAACTTACAAAGCAGTAGCATAATTAAAAGGTTGCTTAACAACACCTGACAGCTTCTTCCCAATATTCCTTATCAATGAGTGAAAGTTTTGCAACATTAGAATGTCGCTTAACAATAATTATTTAAAACTTTACAGCTAGCAATATCTTTCTGGATACTTAAGTTTACTGTACTTATATAAAGCCGTTCATTACGCATGGCATTGCCAAATGGCCATTAATTAAATCTTATGAACCACGTGCTCCACCTAAACACCATTTCTTTGCTGCTAAGCCAGTATAACAAAAACTGATGGTTTTGTGAACAAAAAAACTTACAGTTTGAATTGTTAATCAATACATTATATGGTGTACATTGCCTAAAAATACAATAGCACAAATGTTATCACAGTAAATTTCAGTTGTTGTACTACAACATTGGAAGGGATCACCTGATTGAAAGGAGATCCTTTTAAAGATTAAAAAGACACACTTCTGTACCCATGACAGGAAAATAAGGGACAGGGACAAAGTTATGTTTCAAGAAACGATTATGTGCATACTTAGGATGATCTGTAAGTTTCTGTCTGGACTGCTGTTGTTTCTCAGCAATTTTAGAAAAATATAGACTTGGTAGGAAATTTTGAATGATTCTGAGTGTTCCTGCTTCCTACGCATCCCATGAGGGTGCTGTCACCCACACAAAAAAACATGAAAGAAAGGAGAAAATTCCTCATTTCCATCAACTTGTAGGACTTAAGTATCTAGAAAATATATCCCAACATTAATTTCTATCAGGCAACAGATTCCTAAACTCCTTGCAGGAAAGGCACAGACAGGCAGTGTCACTATTTGACACTATTTTTACAGAAGGAAAGCTAGAGTTGGAAATGAATTGTCTTAATGGCAGCCACATCCGTTTGAAAGTCTCTATAACTCTCTGCTAGCCCATGATGGTGACAGCCTTCTAAATACAGAGTAAATTTCCAATGGAAAATTACAGATTGCTCTGCAACCCCTCTGGAACCTGGATAAGCTGAGCCATCAGCCTGTCGAAGCAGAGAGGACACTACTGGTGGAGACTGCTGCTTAGGATGGACTTCAAAATGTGATGTGTGCTGTTAAAGGCAGACTGCACAACCTTTCAAAGCAAATTACCTTCCAAAAAACCAAGAAAATCCCTTGGTCTATCTCTGCGATCCATATTCCAAAGGGTAATCATCTATTTCATTAAGTCATGAAATCACAATGACAAATACTGGAATCACTCCATAGGAAACTGTTCTCAAATAACTCTCCAATACAATAAACACACTGTATTTCGGAACCACAAGAAAGGTACTGACAGGACTGTGCTTCAGAAACATATGTCATGCTATAGCACAATTTCTTCCTCTCCATATGGTGGAACTTGTAGACCAGAGTCCATTGAAAAAGAATAAATCCCAATGTATTTTTTTCTAAAAGGTGACAAACACAGATTAAATGAATCTCCATGAAATACAGTTGATTTTATTATTATTTAACCCTGCTAGGTTCTACTTTAATTAAACTGTCACATCTTTATTCTTGAGTTAAAAAAAAAAAAACAAAACAAAACAGTTCAAGACATAGAACTTCTGCTTCCTGTGGTTTATTTCACTTCATATAAAATATTCATATGTTATATATTTGTACCAAGCTGCAGAGCTGGGAACATTGCCATAACTATGCTCACAGCAGCAGTTTAGCTGCTGTGCTCCAATTTCCTCTCATACCTGTACAGCTATACTATTTTCTTGGCACAGAACACAACAAATTTAGCATTTCTTCTAGCATTTTCAAAAGCAAAAATCAACAGTTAAATAGTTTTGTTTTATCCAGTAGCAGGTAAGAAGAAATTAAACATAACACCTGCTTCATACAACTTACAGAATATCTGAAATACTAGATAAATACCTCTGTGTCAAAGCAGCCCAGAAAAAGCATTTACAGAGTCCTCTACAGATTATTAATGTAAGATCCAGAACAGCACTCTGCATTTCTTTTTTCCCCAAGAATTCAATTAGTTTTATGTCAGATGCTAATTGCCTACTTCTGTTCAATACCTGCTTGAATCTTGCTTTACAAATTATTTCACCCTCCCTTCTTCCTCATACTTTCAAAGTTGATGGGATTGAAAAAAATGTCTGTGGAAATAAGCTTTTATAGGGAGGACCCAGTTGTATACTCTTTGTACAGATCCAGAGAAATGATCAATGCTTGGCTTTCCTCCAGCCTTTCAGAGAACCTACATAATTATGCAGCTTCTGCAAAACTGCACAATGACATAACCAGCACTTATGTAAAGCACTGTTTGGAGGAAGGCTTCCTTCAGAATGAGTTGGTTCACTGAAACCAGACAAACCTGAATCTAGAGTATGATTTCACTCTCAAATGCCGCATCTGTGGTATTTTACTCCTAAGATTTTTCTCTAGTGCTCTTCCAGATTGTACCAAAGCATAAGCCATAACTTTGAGACTTATATCAGGGTAAAAAAGTTAAATACTGTAATATCAGAGATGATGTAGACAAATGCCCGTCTAAACCCATCACAGTTTCCGTTCTTGTATATTTAATTTTTTCATTTTCAAAACTGGCCATTAAGTTTAGATTAATCTTAACCTGACTTCAAAGCAGAAATAAACAACGACTGATTCAGATGAGCTCAAGATGCAATTTATATGCAGACATATGAAAATTGACAGAATCAAGATAAATTAGAAAGGCATATTTTAAAAGTGAAAAATTAGAAATTTTGTTAAGTTTTGTGCTTTCCCTACTCTCTGCCCAGAAGACAATAGAATTAAACCACATTGTAGGAACATCCACTGAACTCTTGAAACATATTTATAATGGAAAGAGCCAAGCATAACCACCAAAAACATAGGCAAAACCTTCAATCACAGTTACTTGTATGACTGTATTTATTGAATTAGAATGCTTCAAACAGCATTACTATATGTTATTTCAAAATAAACATTTTCCTACCTTAGCTCACTTTCTACTCTGAAACCTTTTCTTCTTCCCAGTTCCATCAAAAACATCCTTCTGGTCATCCCCATCTTCCTCTGCATGATAAAAATGACAAAGTTACTGAATTTTATCTCATAACTGCAGGAAGGTTTTGGGGAATGCAACTCTTTCTGTCTCTTCCTCTGGGAGATTACAGCTGGAGCTTTGAACCTATCCATGATGCAAGGTAGAAGTGCTTTCACTTGGGTAAAATAGAGATAACATGCTTTCTGCCAGGCAACAGCTGTATTTAATGTCACCACCCATTGAAGTAATTTTCTTGTTTCCCCTCTGAAATCAAAAGCAGGTGCTACACAAGCAGAAACATCACTCACTCTCTGCAGCTGGGACTTCTTCAACAGAAATACTCCAGACAGGTGCAAAAAATGCTTTCATTCCTTAAAACAGCTATTGCTTACAAAGACTATCCAAATAATATTAATCAGGCAGATCATCTCAAAATTTCAACCAGGTCTTCAGCTGAGTGAATGGCTCAGTTCCACCTTTTTGCTTTTAAGCACTCAGTGACTTCCAAACAGCTACAGAGGAGATTATGGAGGCCATTTATATTGCTCATTGCAGAATTACACCAAAGTTTTTGCCAGTGTCATGTTGGATCCAGTTCTGTAACTCCCTGAATTTCTATTAGAGCAAGGTGAGCAAAAAGAACCAGGTTTACAGCACCTGCATCTACTTCAGCAGTAAATACCCCTATTTCCATGTCAACTGGGATTTTTATTTTTAACACGGCAGAGAATTTGGATTTTACCAGTCCTTCACAACGCATCAGAAATGTTATATGTTACAATTCTCATTGCTCACGTTCAGGAGGGCGAGCAAGGTGGAAAAATCCCTACATCAGATCTATCAATTAGATTTTCAACTATTTTATCATAGATGGATATACAAGCTGAGTTTCAAGAAAATGAGTCAAAACCTGTTTCCTGCAATTATGGCCCTGAGTTTAAAATTAAATTTAAAAGTATTGCTGACATTTTCTGAGCCCTATAGCTCTTGCTGCTTCAACTGTATTATTGCAGATATAAAGAAATACTTTTCATCAGAATAGAAACAAACCATCCAAAATTAATACAGAGCTTTCAGCTCTGAGGTCTTCCTGAGGCTATGAAAAAAATATATACATAGTGCAGCATATAGATTAGATTGGATTAATTTCTTCCCTTGCCTGGGGATAAACCAGAAACCAAAATATCCATTCCTCTTTTGGATTTATAACATTAAAATTGTCAAAATAAATCATTTCAAGGTTATTTTGAAATTATATGAGATATTTTCATAGGAACTGGAAAATGGACAAGCAGATTTTAAGAGGCTTAAGCAAAAGAATAGCAGCAAGGCGCAAAAAAAAAAAAAAATAGGAATGGATCTGGCATTAAGGCTGAACAATCTGGTTTGGTTGTCCCATATCTTTTTCCAGACTACTAATCAACCATTGAACACTGGTCACTTCCCTGTTTATATCTTTCCTAGGCTTGGTAAAACACTTTATCTCGATCCCTACAAGGAATAATGTATTGGAGAACAGATTCTTTACATATGTTAAGCAAAGTTTTATTTTATGTTATAATTAATTCAGTGCTCTAAAACATGTAAATATAATTTTCCCCAGTGTAACATCAATATGCTCAGTGCCAGTAAAATCCTTCTGGCATGAATAACAAGTTATTCTTCCTTTGGGTTACTGTTATAACTCTTAAGCCAGATTTTCAAGGGTATTTAGGTGCCAAAAAGCTGCAAACAGAGACCTAGTGGGATTTTCAAAATATCTGAGGAACCTAGGCACTTAGCTCCTTTGGAAATCAATTTCTGGCTTTGAAACTAATGCAAAGAAATTTTCTCTAATAAACACAGTATAATATGAAGAAGTCTCTGCCAATGATGCAATTTTATTAAATGTACCTTCTAAAATTAACGGGATTTCAATATCCCAGATGAGGGAATTACTTACTCTCCTACAATATTATACCATAATATTTTTGACAGCACCACAGAAAGTAGAACATGCATTAGACAGAAAGCAAATACAACAGAGAAAAAGCATGTCTCTTATTTATGAAAAAGTATACTGTTATCTGAGTCATGACACCACTTTGTGGCCTAAAACCACAGAAACTCGCAGAAATTTTCTATCTCATTACAGTCTCATGGAGTTCAGAGTATTTCACATTCCTTGAGGGAAATCTGAACAAACTTTTAGGTTCTTGCTATGGATCACTTTTGCACACTATCAAAGGCAAAGATTAAGAATTCGACACAAATACTGATGGCCATTTAAGTAAACATTTTTCATCACTTGTGATGTGGGTGCCAACAACAGCATTCCAAACTCCTCTGAGGCGCAGAGTACTGATCAACTTCAAAGAAAGGTTCTTTGAGGGGAAAAGTGCTGCAAAGTACAGCTCCTCTGAATTTCAGTATTCACACATACTTTCACTGCACATTCTTGATCACTGTCAGTCTTTCAGTGCTTGGCTGTAATGTGAGCTGCAGTGTAAATATTTTATAAAATAGTACTCGTCCGTTCATGTAGCTCTCATGAGGAGAATTGTGAAACTTGTTTTTAATACATAGCTATGCAATCTGCTAACCTTCAGAGAAAGCATCTCTCAAAAACCATCAATGAAAATCAAATAAGTGATTGGATGCTTTCTTATTTCACATAGGCTTAACAGCAACTCATGCAATATTGTTTCCTAATGATTAATTTTTACTTAGTTTTTTCATTTAGTAATTTTTCTTCTGTAATTCAGTATTTTCCAATGAACCAATTCATGGAAATTTTTTAACGCTTCTCACATTTGTTTTTGTCTAGATATTCCCATTACTATTCTTCTGTTTGAATTCTGGCTTGCTTGGCTGCTAAGCATTTCCTTTGTCATTTATACCCATTCTACCAATCTCTCAGTGCCTAAAAAGCATACAGCACATGTTTTTCCTGGTTTAAACATGAATTCTCACACATCCCTTTTTATAGTCTCAAGCTGCAGCCAGGGACATTCAGGTTAGACATTAGGAGGAATTTCTTTACAGAAAGGGTGATTAGGCATAGGAATGAGTGCACAGGGAGCTGGTGGAGTCACCATTCCTGGAGGTGTTTAAGGAAGGACTGGATGTGGCACTTGGTGTCGTGTCTGGTTGACAAGGTGGTGTTCAGTCAAAGGTGGGACTCAATGTCAGAGGTATTTTCCAGCCTAATTGATTCTGTGATATTTTTATTCTTTGAACCACTAGAATATTTTAAAGGGATAGTTCTGAGTTATAGGTTCTTGAATTATTTCTGCCAAAAATGATACACTCCATAAGAAGCCATGTGACCAAGAATTTTAAAAACTTATTAAATTATGGTATACTTTGAATGTGCTTGCTTGGCTTTATGATGCTATTTGGCATATAAAGTAAAGTAATCTTAGAGAGAACACAGAATTTTCTATCTGTTGTCATCAAATGTACAATATTTCTAATACATATGGTCAAAAGAGCTGGTTATCTTTTTTTTTTGCTATCTAATTAAAAATTAAAATCTGAATAAAAATCATTTATTTGGCAATGTCTCTCAAATCATACCAAGAGCTAACAGCTTGTTTAATTTACTGCTTACATAGGTATTCTAGAAAGGTTGTGTTTCTCCTTTTTCTGCGCCCTTTCTGAAGAAACTTGGGAAGAGCAATATCATAGCTCTGAATAATTAAATAGAGCAATAGGGTTCTCCCTTACAGCATAGGGAAAAAGTAATTGGTGACAAATCCTAGCAGGAGCTGTTTCCTACTCACATCAATATCTCTATATTCCCTGGAAACTATTATTTTCATTCATCCTTCAGTCTCTCTGTTCAGTAACAAGGTTTACAGTTGTTCTCTTTAGCTACTCTGGGTACGGTACTTGCTTCTCCTTGTTGTGATTATTATTGGACTATTCTTTGATTTTTGTGCTGGTACATCAATGGTTTTCTTTATACTTTAGTCTCATGAGAGCCTTGTGAACCTTTAGCAACAAGCAGAGACATATCTGCATAATCCCATCAATATACATGGCCAGGCAGCTCCTTTGACAGTTATGCACCTCTTCCAAGCATAGTTTACAAAGGTAAATCTGCCTGGATTTTGAGCAGCATTTACTTAGCTGGTCCCATTTATCTCACTGTTAGTATTAAACGCGTTTCCATTAACTAAGAAATACCAAGCAACCTTCCAAAGACGAGGAGCTACACAAACAGGGTTGCACAGTCTAAATTTAGGCAGCTGTAAATACTGTTTATTTCAACAATGACTCAATAAAGTTTCTGTGAACATTTCAGAAACTTCCTATATAACCATATAATACTAGTAATAAACACTGTTAAATTATAACAAAATTATAACGTTGTTACAACATAGTCACAGTTTATGTGTTATAGTAACAATTCTTATAATTCTTTATCTATAAAGAATATTTATGTCCTCTTCTGCTCCTCTAATAGGACACTGCAAATAAAACATCTAAATTGTGAATTTATCTTCTTTTAATTAGTTGCCATAATAGTTAGTCGGTGGTAGAATTGATGCACCTTGCAGTGACACTGCAGCATTTCCAGACCTACTTACATTATAGAAGCAGCAGTATGTGTGAGATTTATGCTTTCTACATTTACAGGTAGTAAAGCATGATGCATTTAATAAAGATAGATGTACCTAAGCCAAAATAATGAAAACTGGGAAACGGCTATTGCCATGATTCTCAGGTATCTTTCAACTATACATTCAATTTTGAGTAGTACAGGGAAGTTCCCACACTATCAGGGTAGGAAATAATCTCACAGAGTAAAATAAAAGGGAGAAGTAAGAATAAGGACCACAGGTAACATTGTTGCAAAGGGAAGAAAAACTTATTAATAACGTTATACAAAATGTCCCCTTCTTAAGAGTTTATGCAAGTCAAACCATGATGAAATTTATCTGGTTTTGGCTAGTGAGCAAAAGCAACAGGTAACACCTAACAGCACAGTGAGTCCTGACAGAGCTTTCTGCACACTCCACTGAAATAAGCTGTCGGAAGAAGTCAGAGCCAGCACCAGAGAAGCTGAAGGAATTGCTGATGAGGATTAGACACATCTTTGTGTTATCTACAGAGAGAAAACAAAGCAGATGTTCATCCAAGAGATGTGTTGTGAATTTTGCAGGTGAAGGAAAAATCAATTAGAGAACTATTTTTTTTTTATCCTAGAAATTTGAACTGAAAGAAGCTGAAAAGTAGAGTGGAATGCAGCAGAATTCTCACCTTTTTAATTTATTGAGGTGCAATGTTCCACTAATGCAGAACTAATTACAGCAGAAGTAACCTAGCTGGGTAATTAATTCATAGCAGAAAATTTTAGCATCAGGCAGCAGGATTTTTTTAACACAAAACAGCTCTTGACACAGTTTCCACAAAAAAAACATACTTTCCATTTCTTACTGACTTCACCTAATAATTTGGCAGCTGCCTGGAGTATCACAAAACACAATACACATAGGTTTTTATTTTGCAGTGTGGATTTGATGGCTCTACCTTTAACTATAATGAAGGTTAATTTATTTCCAACTGCCTAAAAAATTATTTCTCTATGGTATTAGCCATTCTTTTCCAGGCCATCTCAAGGTTTGCTTCCATCGTTTCATCTTGCAGAAAACTCAATATTTCTAAGTCAAATCAAAGCTACAATAGCCCCTAGCAACCGTGCCCCATGTAGCACTGCATGTTTATTTAGCAGTGAACGTGTTGGTCGATCTTTATTAAAAAAAGCACTGTCTGTCAAACGTTTTTGAACAGGCAGCCCTTAGAGTCATCTTTCTGACTCTTTAAATGGTAGGTGCAAGTCTCATGCCATTTTTTTAAAATGCACATCTGCTTTTCTGTTCCTGTGCTAAACTAATTATTATTGTGTATTATGAAGCATGACAGCAGGAATGATATAAAGCAGGTAAACATCAGAAAATGCTGCTCTGTTACAATTTACTCAAAAATTTACTAAAAAGAAATGATACATTTAGTCACTTTGCACTTCGTGATGTTATTAAGAACACAATTCAATATTACAGTTTTCTTTTACTGTTGGTGGATCATTAGGAGGCTTACAATGCACTAGAATTCAAAATGTCATCCATACAAACACGAATAACAAAATAGGGGCTAAATTTGTCTGTGAGACTGTGTTATTTTACAAAGATGTAAAATCAGGACAAGTTAGAGGAGAGAAAGGCCTAAATCCTGAGACTGTGCTGTAGTTATGGACAGCAGGTTCCATTAGATCCCAATATTATCAAGAAATAATATTTTGACAAATACATACATGTTTTCAAAAAACAGTCAGCTCATTTCCTGATACGCTGGGCTGCTCTTCTGCAAGCTTGAGTCAAACACCAGAGAAGTCACACCAACTGTACAATAACCTTCAAAGAACAAGGAAGCCATAACATACAAAGACTACAGCTTTGACAGCTGTGAGTGAATGTATATCAAAATCATGTCATGAAGTCTGTAGAGGAAGATACCCAATACAGTAGTACTACTAAAATAATGATATAAGATGCAGTCATGCTTTATAATGTATGGGAAAGTAATCCAAGATGTCTCTTCTGAGTAACGAAATTTTACGTAAACAAAATGGGACATGATATAGAAACTGTATACACAACTTTAATTAAAGAATTGTAAGGAGTCGGGGGGTATGCATGTAAGTGTCACTGAACCACGCAGTTAACACTGATAAAATTATATTTTGCTAACACTCTGAGTTTGTACCTATAGAAAATCTGATTATTCCATTATCTTGCATAGGCATCTAATAAAGTACAAAATGTGCCATATTGCACAACCTGCAGCAGGAAAAATCCATGTACATTTTCATACTTCAGTAAATCCAGAAAATTCTTTGTCACAACTAATTATATGTACAGTATATCTTTCCTTTGATACAGACTCAATAGCTTCCTGGCTCCTTATTTCACATGTATACAGGTTATGTGAGTTAAAATGTCTTCTTGAGCCTTTCCTACACATTGTACAAGTGTTAAAAACAAGGAGAGAGGGTGGGATGGGGACACTCATGTGACAGGGGACAGAGAGAGGGTGCACAACTGCGGGCAATTATGCTCAGCTTAGATGGCTGGAAAAAAAAGGTTCAGATGAACTTTTCAAGAGCTGTTACTGTTCTGGTTGTAAAGAGCATGGTGAGAGGAACCAAACATAAATATTTCTTGAGGAATAATGACAAAGGGAGGTTAAAGAAACTACCTAAGTAAGACTGTAAGTGTGGGTGTTTCTGAGAGGGAATAAAAATAAACTCACATTTGAGGGAAAAGATAGTAGAGGAAGAAATAGTCTTCACTTTCAGCAGCCATTTAGACATCTCACCACTGCTCACTGGTCAAAATCATGAGACAACAAAACACAAACCCGGCGGCCTTTGTGGTATGATAGGAAGCCATTCCACATGCTCCCTCTGCTTCACAGCAAACCACAACAGGATCACCTCATGTCACCTCCACAGCTGCACTACCCGCAAGAAGGTTACAGCACAAACAGCAGTGTAAACAAGCAGCAGTACAACACAGAAGGGTAAAGGTGAGGGGCAGAATTCAAGGTAAACTCTTTCAAAGGACTAAGCAGGAAAGAAGTAACCATTGGCAATACTTCTTCAGACCAGTTCTACTTTACGTATTTGCATTCATAGTGTGTCCTCAAAGCTACATTACATAGCTTGGCACAGCAATATAGCACATTCATTGAGGAAGATCATTAGGAAAATAATGGTAAACTTGTAAAATAAAACTACTAAATACACAGCACACAACAGATGGAGTTACAATTTGTTACTACCTGGTCACTCACGGTACTGTACGTTTGACATCAAAACTTACAACTCAGGCTCTCTCCAATATGTCTGAGCCAAAAGAAGTCACCTGCTGCACCTGACTCCATAAACCATGCAGAAAAATTTGAAAAACCTTGCCCTTGTAAAGCTTGAGCAAACTGAGGTTAGAAGATCCCTCTGAGAAGGTATTTCATATATAGTAGAGCAAGTCACTTTATGAATTACTTTTAAGAAAACCTGTAGAGCCTCCTCAACTATCTCCAGAGCAAGCAAGAAAGATTTCAGCAATACATCAAAACAATCATCACTCAGGTTCTTTTCTTGTCAAGTTTGAGACTATTTTCTTCCTTACAGCAATGACTGAAGGTCTGTCCTACCTATTTCCCACAAAGCCCCATTTAATTGACATCTATTTAAATGGATACATTAAAAACACTCAACCTGGTCAAGATTGCTTCAGTACTACAAAGAAACCCGGCACACCTGAGGAGTTATATATCACTTTGCACCCTAATTCATGCTGAATATGCCTGAAAAGAAGTCAATACTGTTCCCCTCCTTCACATTTCAAAATAGGCACATATGAAAGCTTAAGCAACATACTTGGCACTCCCCAGGCTTTTTATTTTCATAAGTGACTAGAAGCTCTAAACTCATCTACCTTCCAGTCAGATCACTGCTTTTCAATCTTTTTCAGCTGTGTGACACAAGATATCCATATTAACAATTAGGTTAGGATAATCATAGGCTCAAAAGAAACAAAGCTCATTTGTCTGTCTTTTAGACTAAGCCTAGAAATGAGAAAATTGAATGAGCACAGATGTGAGGAAGGGTCTGAAAACTGTGCTTGGATTTTGGCTAAAAGGAATCATTTTTGCACATTAATGAACAAGATAAATCTTTAGAGCTCCCAATTCACTAGCACTAAGCATTGGATTCAATAGGATCCCATGGCCTCAAAGTATAACATGGCCAGCAATTTCAAAATGGACAATGCTAGGGCAGCAGGGGTCAGGATTGCTGAGATTATATATCCACATTACCCAATGAGTTTGTGATCAATTAATTCCTGTGCAAGTAAAGAAACCTTCCTGCTCATATAAGGATGTTAGATGTGGGGAGGCAACAGTTCTGTTTGGGCTGACAATGTTCAACAGACTGCAGTCAGACCTGATTCAAAAGAAGCCACCTGGCTTGGTTTTGTGGTCATACAAGAAATAATATTCCTCTGCAGAATTCTGAGCCAAGCTTTTGCACCTCTTTTCTATTTAATCTTCTCTCTTCTATTTATCCTGTAAAGTGATCATACAAGGACCCTAACTAAATATAGTTCTTGAGTAAATTAGTGAGTTCATGTGAGCATGAATTATACTGAATGCACGGAAGCACATGGAATAGGAGTGTGAGCAGGTAAAGCAAGTAGGTTTAGTTCATTTGCTGAACAATTGTTGAAAGAAATGCTTGATTGGAAAAGGTAGGACAATGACCATAAAATGAAACCAAAATGTTTCTCTATGATTAATAATGTTCATTCAACCAAAAATGAAACTCCTTGTATCAATTATCCAAAAATAACCCATATTCAGTTTAGGCTGAAAAATATGTTTCGCTTGATGTGAAGCCAGGTAACATAAAGCAATTTCAAAATACTTATTGTCCTAATTCCTTATTTTATTTTTAAATTTAGGGTTACTTTTATTTTAAAATTTCATTTTTGAATGAGAAGTAAAAAGAAAAGAAAAGTCACGCTATTCTGCCGGTGACATTTACTGGTTCATCTAAGTTCTGTAAACGCTGAGTCCTTTACAAGCATAAGCAAATTAATCCCAGAGCATTCAGTTTAACATCTTATGTGTTGGATCTCTAGCTTTTGTTAGATTTTGGTAATAGCGTTGAGCAGTGTTTAGGGTAAGGGTTGACTGTGGTTTGGGTTTTTTTAAACATATGCTCTTGTTTAAATAAATTGCAGGCATATCTTTAACTATGATCTTGTTTTTAACAGTCATATTTTGACACATCATACCAGGGCCTAATGAGATATATTCAGAGTTAGATATATTTAGACTGATATGATGCAATATGCAGCTATCTTGATAAATTCAAACTCTTACCAGAAATACATGGCAAATGTGATCCATTCACCTTCATCAATTTCTGTGCAGATGCATTGGTGGCAAATTCTCAAACACTGGAAACCCTTTATCGAAACTGAGTATTCTTATGAAGTATATTCTTTAGTTCAATCACAGTCACAGGATATAAAACAGGTGGGTTTTTTCCATCAATCAATTTCTCTTATGCAAAAGGTCACACTCTATAATGACTGTTAGTCATTTGCAACCCTAACACCTACGAATCTGCAAATCTATCTGAAGACTTCATGAAAAAGAAGACCAAGACAAGTGGTATGATTTCTATACTGAGTAGTTTTCATTCCTGGTTTAAGGCCAGCTTCTGGATTATTTCTGCTTCAACTAGTATGACTGAAACTTGAATAGATGGTAAGGAAAGACTTGTGTTTCGAAAAGAGATTCATCTAAGGTTTTCAGAAGTCTAAATAAGTAAACAAGTGTTCAGTAGGATGTAGGGAAAAAGTGGGGCCTTTTACAACTGATGCAGAAGAAATAGGCTTTTAACTTGCATACTGGTGCATTCACACATATACACTTTTCTCTCCTGTGAATGTTAAAAACATTTTGTCTGTGTTGGGTAGGTCAAATGCTCAAAGTTGAAAACATTTATCATTCAGTTGGTACAACTTTATTGGAGACAGCAGTCATATATCAACAAAGATTCTGGACACTGACTTTTCCAGAGGGATTTAGAGAGTGAGGGACTACATTAACCACTGGCACATTTTCTTGCTATCTAACTGCTTATTACTGCACCATCCAGGAGAGCACATTATACCAGAACACTCTGCATAATGGCTGAATATGATACATACCTTTTCAAGACATGACAAGTCCAGTCTCACTGCACCTATGACCCTTATGGCCCCTCACATAAACTTTGGTTCTATCAATAGAGGTTTAATTTCTTTCTTCATGTGATTTGTTCTAAATATAAATTCTTTTAACATAATCTCATTAATTTAATTGAAACTTGTAAGTGGGTAATACTGTCCATAAAATGGAAATTAATCATTTTTTAAATTTTTTAAAAGTGAATGGAAAAATCATTTTTAAGATTCCGTGTTATATCTAGCAACATTTTATCCAGAAATATTTGAATGGTAAACTGAAACGGAGAAATAATTGTTCAGCGAACAATTTAGATTAATTACTTCAAAACAAAGGGAGGATATTGCTACAGGAGGACAATTCAGTGCTAAGAGCAGCTCAGCTAAAATTCCTGTTCTTGTGATCACTGTTTTGCTAGGGAAGGGAAAGAACATCATATGCTCAAACAGTTCACCTAAGAAAGGAGCAGTAACTACTATTCCAGACCAAGAACACATTCCTTGTTTCCTCTAAGCACAAACTTATTTCAAGAAAAAGTAAGCCTTTGAAAAAATGAAACAATTTTCTCTGGCTCATTAAGACAAATTTCACTATTTTTGGCCATTTTCAGAGATAGTTTGATAGACATAAAGGTATTGTTTCCAATTACTGTTGACATACTTCTTGAACTTGGCTTACTAAAGCATAAAAGCATACATGAAATGTCTGTGTTCAATATAACTTATTCCCAAATGTCTAACTCAGAAACCACTGTTTAATCAATCCAAAAGTGGAGAGAAAAATCCATTAGGCTTACAATCAATGACTGTTAGATCATCTTCAAATAAAATCTTCACTAAAGAGCTCATTTCAAACTGAGCAAACATTAAGTCCTGAAGTTATATAATCAGCAAACATCTATTCACCAGAAAGTGTATCAAAGTCAGAACTGGCATATCATAACACAGCTTCTATTTAAAAGGTGATGTATGCTCATGGGGAATATCAGTCCTGGCAGACAAAAAAGAAGGTGAAACTTTAATACTTATCTCCCTTTCATATGCTGGCCACAATAAAAATTAATTTGAAAATATTTTCTAGAGTTAGCACAATATTTTGCTTATGAAGGTTCAGTGAGAGGTTGTTGCACACTAATACAGCACAAAATTCTCTATTTGTTGTATTTTTCACTGCTGACAAATAGGGGAACATGAAGAATTCTGTCTAACTTCGGTCATTATGACTTGCTTAGATTGTCTAAATAGCATTTAAAAAGAACAGAGAGATTCCCAAATAAAAGGCAATGTATGGCATTTTTTTTCCAAAGCATGGCTTTACTCTATTGCCTTGCACACAAAATTTGCCAGGATAAGCTAATAGTCAACTGTCATGTTAAGCCCCCTTGATACCAAATGTCAGTTATAAAAAAAAAAAATTTCCTATATCTTGTCATTAATCTGCACTGGGTTTTATCCACAGATCTCAAAACAAGCCAATGAGCTGCCAACCCTGACAGCTGCAAATGTCTCATGCATGAATGTGTACTGTGGGCTAGATTCCTATCTTAGCTACTGCAGTAACAATAAAAGGTCCTTTTGTAAACAACATCAACATGAAAGAAGTACATCAATTATCTGTGGTAAAATTACAGGTAGAACTTGTATAAATATGGGAAAGAAAATGAAACAGTAATTTTGTGTGTATAAATATTCCAAATTTAACTCTTAATAAATTAACCATCCAGTCAAATAAATAAAGAAACTATTCCAAGCAACAAAACCAACAAACAAACAAAAAACCAAAATACTCCTCCATTTTTGAAAACTAATTATACTGGTTCTGGTTCAGTTAGACATTTGCTATTTGATTTTATGCATACATAGGGTGAAAATTATTTTGACTCTAAAGAACTGCCAAATTCTTCTTTTAGGATATTACTTTTGACTGTCAACAGGAAATCAACTGCCTTGCATTGTATCGTCTTTCTCTGTTCCTGGACTCTAAGGATTCAATGCAGTTGAATACTCCCCCTTATGGGCTGCTACAACATGACATTATAGTGCTTTGTATTTCTCTTAACTAAATGCTACCACCTCCTACATGCTCTGTATATACAGAAACAGAGTTAAGATAGGTCTAGAGTGTTACAACCCATAGAAATTGTTTCATTACACTAAGTCTGTGATAGCAGATTTTTGCAACTATGAGTTGTCATTCTTTATTTTGCTTTGAAAGTTGTTTTTTACCATCATTATTAAATCTCAGAATAAATACATAGAATAAATATATAAGAAGAGAAATTATTAAATCAGGATTTTCTGACTAGCGTTTATTGGAATTTACCCTGGATAATAAATACATCTAAGCATTGTTGTTAGGAGATCTGCCACTTATTTGAAATCATATTTGTTAATCCTGTAAGAACCAAATGTAGAACAGCGAAATAAAATCTAATTGAAATGGTATTCACACATTTTCTTGAAGAAGTGGAAAAAACTGTACAGTGTATGTGTGTGGCCATTGGCACCTACTCTCTGTGTATATTTGGTGAGAATAACTTTCTTCTCCAAATTCGCTACTCGTTCTTCAAATCAAGCTGACTATTTCAAAATTGATTTGCAACTCCATTGTGCTAATCTCTTACAAGAAAGCTTTACTAGTTAGACCTTATATAAGATCAGCAGCTTTACATTAAAATCTATTCAACTTTCATACCTTTCACCATCCAGAAAGCCTTTCCTGGTTTCTGTTTTCACCATTACTGTCTGAAAACACACAGGGTCTCTCACCTGCTATAAGTGACTGTAACAGTTTATTCCTCAGTGCAGTTTGTGTTAGTTCCCTGTTTTATTATGTCCTCATCATGCTTGAGGAGGGGAAAGTGTGTTGATATTTTTAATCTGAAATATTATTCAAACAGTAAAATGCATAGCTACCATTGATCCTCTTCACTTCTTTTTAACACCAATTCATCTTCTCAAAATGTGCTGAAAAACATTCATTAACAGTGATATAATTTGACCTTCTTTGTGCTGTGTTAGTCCAGCAAAGTGCTCTGTTCTCTTGCAAAGTCTTCAAAATTCAGCTGGTAGCTTCAAAGAACAGCAAGCATTAACTTCCTCCAGAAGACCCTGTAACACTAAGCACATTAAGCATTAAGATCCTCTCTGGAAATAAACAGCACTTCACTTGATTCAAGTTCTTCTCCCTGAACTTTAACTGAGTGGTTCTGGGGTCATTATAATAAAATAGTTCACTAAAAGGCATCCTTTCTGAAAGTGCTTTTATCTTTGCTTATTCCATTTATAAAAATGAATGGGCTTATCTGCAATGGATTTTCAATTCAGATATCTAAACAGAATAATCAGACTGACAATTTTCTGCAGCATAATCTGTGGGAGTTAATGTAAAAAAATGTTTAGAACATTTATTAGAACGTTCAAAGCATGCAAACAATACAAAGGATAAAATCAACTAGGGAACTTGGCAAAAACCTACTAAAATCTCCTCATAAAAAATTAAGCTTCAATACTGAAACTCCATATAACATTTGACAAATAGTTCCCAGCACTGTTCTCGTCTCCTCTGTGAACAAAGAGAGTGGTGTCATCTCCATTCAAGAAATTTACTTGATTTTGCTTTTCAAGTTTCCAAGTAATGTTAAATCCAAAAACCAAAGTTCCTCTATTAGGCAAAAATTTTACAACAAAGTCTTAAAGGAGGTGATACCTTCTGAATCAGGGAAGGTTATTCAATATTTCTGCTAAACTCTACTATTATGAAGCTATCAAATACCACTGAAATTTTATATGAAATGCTAAATTTCAACTTCACTCTTTCTGAAACTGATTGTATTTGAACAGAATCTTCTATTGTAAGGTAGATGTTCTAGGATTCTTCTATATGCAGTTGCACAAAATATTTTTGAGGCTTTAAAACTGGAGTTCATTGTGGGAACCAATTGCAAATGTATTTTCTTACTAGTTATAAGCAGTACAGGTAAGGATGTTTTTGTTAGAGAATTGAACACCATAAATATGAAAGCTCTGTCTTTCAGAAAGGGTGGACACACAAAGCTGCTTTTCCACAAGAGAATCATCTTGGTTTTGAGGTGTTGCTAGTATTTCAAGAAGGGAGAAACTCCACTCCTACAGACAGTTTGTAATCTAAAAGAAGACAAATTGACAGAAACTCAGGGGAAAAAAAATAGAAGCCAGGAAGACAATCCTCATTAATATATGAGCTCACATCAAACAGAGGGGTCTGGTCTTTTTTCCAGTCCGATTTGTATCAGTAGCAGGGTGAAAGCCAGTCTTTCAGAGACAAAGCCAAAGCTGGCCACCAAATCCCTCCTAGGACATTCCTCACCTTCTGAGCATTTCTTGACCATGCTTGTGCAGGAGAGCTGTTTCAGTCTATTTAGTTTGATAAGCAAGTATCTGGGCTCTCAGGTTTCCTGGGATACAGATAAAAAATCTGAAGGAAACTGATCTAAAAAAATCCTCACAAAAAATATTGCATTCTTTCTGGCCCTTCTCTCCTGCTGTTCTGCTCTTACAGAAAGTGTTGACTTTCTCACAGGGGTTTGCATGCTGTGAGAAACATCAAGAGTTAAGAGAGCTCAGTGGAATTCAGCTGTTATGAGAACAAAAAAGAAAATAAATATTTATAGTATCATGTAGTTCCTGAGCTCAGTCCATCCATAGCCGAACCTCAGTTCTTAAGACGCTTAAATCTTTCAATACCTCAATTCAATTTTCCTTCTGGATCTGCAATTATTTATGAAGTCTTGACAAAATTATGGGGGGAAGAGATGAGCAAGATCCTCAGTAAAAAAACAGAATTATTTAATGAGTCAGTTATTGAGAGGCTTTGCAGGTGCAACCCGAAAATTACTTGATAGTTATCATTCCTAACATGTTATTGAACTTACTTTAATGCCAGAAACAAAGACATGACTGAAGCTGATGTAAGCACCCTGCAATCTGTCAGCAGAAATCCAAAAGCTGGACTGGCTGGTGAAGCAGAACTGATGCCATCGTGTCAGTGATGCAACAGGGACACTGGATCAGAGTGCCTGCAGCACACACTGTGACAGAATATTAACTCTAAACAATTAGATTATTTCTGTGCCTAATTCCAACTAAAGGCCAGCCACTCTAGTCAACAGGAGAGAGTGGAGAGGAAAAGAGTTAAAATAAATTTTACTAGGACATTAAATAACTTCTAATCTGTTATAAGCTATTCCAATAAACTCAGGGGATACAGGTGTATCAGGGCCAGTGTATGTTCCCATAGCTTTTGCACTCATTTGTGTCAACTACATATACAGCACAGCATATGAAGCATTATGAGCTGGGGCACAGCTGACCAAGAAGAGAGAATTGCCAGGGAATTCAATTGTCTGCTGTAGTCTGTCAGCAATGGAGAGATGCAAAATTGCAGGCAGAAATAATAGATCATGCTCTGGACAGTGGAAAAGAGGTGACAAATGAGGCATGGGATGTTATGCAGAACATGTACATTCCAGAGAATGAAAGTCATCACTGCATCATCTGATTTGTAACTTCTGGCCTCAGTGGATAACCATATCATAGTCAAATCTCATTGCTTTGAAGGTCAGTGGTGAGGTTTTTATCAGTCTGACATTTATTGTCAACTTTTTTTTTAAAGTTCTCATTTCATTTTAATAACAAAGGAACAAGGATATGAAGGTTATGGGTAAAAGCACTCCCACTGACTTTTCATAAAATACTTGAATCTAAACAGACTTCAATTTATCAGGAATGCAGGTAACATTATCAAGTTCCTATTCACATCATACCTCCAATCAAGTTTTGAAAACAGGCATGGATTTCTAAGGTAAGACAGCCTTTGAGGTGTTCAAAAACTTAAAAGACACATAAGAAAAACACTACACTAAAGTGCAAATTTTTGTGTTGATTTCTTCTCTTTCTCACTTCCTGTGGTTTATGGTTCACTTCTTTAGAAGTGAAGTTAATATTCACCAGTTGCAGAGAAGGGAATATTTCTAGAGAAGTGAAGCATTCATCACTGAGGGAAAACAAGAAGCTTCCATTTCTATTACCATTCAGTTTATTGTCTTCCAAATGCAGGTTTGCCCAATGCAGTGCAAGGGAAAACAAAAGGAGAAATCTGCTTAAATCCATAATTAAGACACTTACTATCCACCCAAATAGTAGCTTATCCTCCTTTGTACTATCTGATAAAACAGCAGTGTTAAATACATTGACATTGGGTAAATAATTTATACTGTACACTGAAGTAGGCATTTTACAATGAAATCTCATCTTGCAAATGCAGTTTAGCCAGTGTATTTATTCCCCACATTGCTTCAAAGTATATTCATCATTTGAGATATATCATTCCTGTGACAATGGGATCACAAAGAATCGTGGTATAACAATGCTAGACCAAACAGACAAAATGTCAGCAGTGTCAGACTGGCAAATATATCATTTAACCAGAGATCAAAAGAGAAAATCTGAAGGTCAGAAATACAATATTTATAATGCTGTCAGTACATGGATGCATACCAAATACCTCATATCCAGACCTCTAAAAAGCTTATCAGAGGAATGTTTACAAACACACAAGAGAAGTGCTACTGGAGTATCCTCCATCAGTTTCCAATATGAATGAATACTGAATACAAACATTTCCTAGTATATTCCCCAGGAATAGCAAAAATCTTGAGATACACTTTAATGGTACCAACACAAGCAGCAGTCAACTGCTCAGTCCCACTAATGGTACTACAAAATCTCACCCAACATTTTTCCAATAGACAGTATACTTTTCCTTGGAAAGGAAGCAACATTATTAGGATGGCTTCTGTCTTTAGAAAAGAGAATAAACAGAAACAATTTTGTATTGTCACTGATTCATACAAGGTCCTTAGGCACTGTGCAAAACAAATTACCTGTGAGAAAATACGTGTTTTTCCTTGAGTATCTGTGTGACAATGGCACTGGAGATGCTAAAGCTATGGGAGGACGGTTGACAAAAGCAAGTTCACAAGAAAAATGAAAAGAGAATTGACATAAGCACATCAAACTCTGGCTTTATTCAGCATATAACAATAGAAGACTCCTCCACATTTGGAGTGGGAAACAGTACATCAGTGAGTGTTTTTTCCTATCCTACCTCTCCTGTAATCATAAGAGCATGTTACCTAGATGTAATTTCACTTAATACCATGGTGATAGATGTTCAACATTATCATTACCTAAATGATAAACAAAACCAAGCTAATAAAAAGCATCTAGAATAAAAGGTTATGAAATTACTGAGTCTAGGTTTTGTGAGTCAAATGAGAGGAACTCAAAAGCAGTTTGTCATTTTCTTCTTGATAGTCTTTTCATTTACAATTTATTAACATAAACATATTATCTCTTGAAATATCTTTTCTATAGCTCCCCAAATACAGTCAGAATTAAAAAAAAAATAGATCTCTAGGCTTTCAAGGTCCTTCTTATTGAGATTTTATCATATTCTCTGTCTCTATTTTGTTGACTGTCAAATAAACTCTGCTCATTAAATTTTATCTATGTCAGCAGGCGAAGGACATAAGACGTGTAAAAGCCCTATTTATGAATCCAAAAACCTTGAGAAACATTCTCTATTTATACAGCTTGTCTCCTTTCCCCTTTTCTTTACTTTTTGTATCCTTCCACTTTTAAAACCCTCGCCCTTTGTCAATCTCTTCAATTTCTCTATCTTGTATCAATTTCTCAATCTATCTTCAAACTTCCTCTTCAGAGTTCCTCCTTTTGCCTGCCTTTATTTAACAGGCAGACAAACTCAGAACTCAGAATTTCATTTTCCCAATTTAATTTTCAGGGATCTGCTGATTGGAAGTAGAGAGGAGGTCTGCTTATTTTTGGTCCAAACAATATCTGGATGCTGGCCAGCTGACATGGACACTCCACCCCATCCCTCTTGAATACTGAATAGCATGCTTCCCTGAACTCTTTGGTCCTCCCAAAACAATCACTTCTTGCTCCTTTCCTTCCTTCCTTCCACATGCTGTCTTTGTGACAATAAACAATAAATACCTTGCCCAACTTTATGCTGCAGATTCTGTTCTCAGAGTCTCCCTCCTCTCTATAACATTTAGCCAGTTTCCCTCAGACCTCCTTCTGTCCTACAGAAAAGTCCTGGATTTTGCAGTGTCCTGTTCCCCCCATCCAGTCATTTATCCTGTCCAGTTTTACCTCAGTTTTTCTAAATAAGAAGAACTGAAGTTCTGACCTTTACAAAACCTGGTACAAGTTTTTGAAGGAAACCTGCATGTCAGAATCACAGACACACTATAATGCAGTACCATAACAAACTATGGCACAATATATATGCACCAGCAGGATCAGCTTTGCTGAGATCTTCCACTGTAAAATACCATGCAACAATGCCCACTGGGAACTGAAGTATTACTTCGACATTTTTCCATTTATTTCATAGCAAGATTCATGGGAATGGTAAAATACGTTCTACATATATCAATGCTCAAGCCTCAAAAAAATCAATAGTGGTTGAACAAGAATTCATTATACTAACAAAATCCATCAGAGAATATTAAAAAACAAATTTAAAACAAGTATTAGCCACAGCATTTCAAATTTAAGTTGCCTAGGAATTTTATTTAAATAAGGCAAGACAATGAAATAATACTGATTTTCTGTTTTTAAATTTACTCACTGGGTTTTAGTGCATAAAAAAATTTACAGATGGAAAGCTGTTCATACACATTTTTCCATATTTTATCAGAAGAGTCAACACATGAATTTCAAAGGAAAGGTTTTATAAAGAAACTATATAAAGTCGAAGTGCAAACTATACATGGCAGCATATGAATCTAGAGGAACAGACAGCAAGTTTTACCAACATGTTCAAAAGAATAATAATCAAAAAAAAGTGGCTCAGTTAAACAGCAAAGAATACTGACTACTTGCAAAGGATATCACAACCAAGCACTACAGCATCACTTCCAGCCTTCAAAAAAATCAAAGAGAATTTCTAATGAACAGTGTCACTTTTGTAGCAGGTTGTGATTTTATTACTGTTATGTTTTATTGTACTAGTTAAAAACACGAATTTTTGAAAAGATAAAGAAAACTAGGCGCAAAATCCAGACTACAAAAAAATACCTATGAGAATAAGTAGTACATTTTTAATGCATGGTTCGTTGTGGCAAAGCTCTCTAGAATAACAGCTGAATCTATTGCTACATCCAAAGAGAAGGCCAACCTAACAATGAAAAGCCATATCAAAAGATTTCAGAAGGCTGAGTGATAACACAAAGAGCAATTGTCCTTGAGACAATGGGCTTTGTGTCATGTATCCAGCCTCTGTGATAAAATATACAAACAAAATCCCCCATCATTTGGCAATAATCAAAATTCAGTTGAAACTACATGCTCCAGAAATTGTTTGAAAAAAATGACTGAAATCAAGAAAAAGGGCATATTTATGCAGCAAACCCTATATAGCAGAAGTGATTTAAAGGTAACAGGTTTCAAAAGAGTGTACAGCCTTGGTGTAGCAATGGTACTAACCATTCTCAGCAAGTTTTGAGGGGTCTGAGGGTTTTTTTCATATTTTTTCCATTTGAGGATTATTTGGCTCTCAGTCTTTTGTTATCCCAAGGAATGCCACATACCAAAACTAGAACAACAAACATGGAAAAAAACGCATATGCCCATTTCATAACATGAAGATTTTCATAATTTGCATGAAAGAGAAATGACAAGCATGGACATATTATGCCCTATGATTCTCCCTGTCACAGAACTGAATGTTCTCACAGAAACAAGGATGGAGGAAAAAACTATGACAGAAAATAAGAAGATGGGCAAATATCCATAAAGTTCTTAGGCAGGTATAGCTCTCTTTGGCCTCTGCAAAAACTCCTTAATTGACTTATCAAAATCATAAAAAACAATCTACTTCAGTCCCAAAGGAAACTCAATCAGGACTCTGGAATTGCATTTTCATACCTTGTGTATCTATAGGGCAAATATGTCCGCTTGAACATCATGGGGGTAAGGAGCAGAGCAAACTAGAGAACTGTCAGCCCAATTTCAATTCTCACAAATATACAATGCAAATGTTGGGCCTCAATATACCTATAAATTGTTTCTGCAATAAAAACTCACTTTTCATGAACAAACTGTGTCAAACCAGTCTCATTTCCTTCCTCATTATGATAGCTACGTAGATAAGAGGCACAAAGCCCATATTATCACAGATGCTTTTAATAAGGTCCCACAAAAAATCGCCACATACAAACTAGAGAAACATGATTAAAGCCCTGTTTGTTGTAAGAGGTTAATCTGACTCTCATTGAGAACATATCCTGTGAATCACTTCCAAACTCAAAGAGTACTTCAAACATGAGTTTGTCCTGGTTTTAACTGTATTCAGAATTTTGTTAATAACATGGGTGCTGCATAACAAGCATACTCCTAAAGTCTATCAGGATATTACTGAGCCAGATATGGTTTCCATGGGATAAACAGTATACTGGGACCAGTTTTGACACCTCATTTTTCAGGAAGATACAGCCAAACTGAAGAGTGTACTAATAGGAAAAAGGACTTAACAAGAGTTCTCCAAACCACTACTTACGAACAAAGGCTCATCAAACTGGGTTTGCTCCTTCAGAAATAGCAGGATGTCCTACTCAAGCCCATCTGGTGCTTAGACAGCAATTATCCTTACAAACAGACATTTCTTTCTGCTCTCTCCAGCAAGAGAACAAAATTCCTTCTAGATATCCCTGCTGGTCCACTTAAGAATGTGGTGAACCTGATGCATCCCCAAGAACTCAGTTTAAAAAATGGGTTACTGACCCAATTTCCTCTAGTTGTGTTTGATCCTGCCTCTCTGCTGAAGCCCTGCCAAGATCTCTCCAGGTCCCTTTCAGACTCTGTGATTTCTGTTGATTATGTTGCTATTTTTATTTCCTGTTTAATGAAAAAAAGAAAAGAGACAAAACCAATTAGCAAGAGTTTTATCAAATTTCTAGACAGATAGCTGTAAGCAAGACTTCATTTTCCAATATTCTTTATAGACTTATTTAATCTATGAGGATATTCTAGCTTTTTACTTTAAGAATGTTTTTTTCCCACCCACCATGAATGCCAAGCCTGTCAATCACACTAACAACAACAAAATACATATGGGACAGTTTAAGGAGGAAGAGCAGACATGAGAAACTGATCCTTTAACTTATTTGGAATCAACTCCAACATGTGTGCCTGGGAAAAAAAAAAAATGAGTTTGTGGTAAGTCATGTTACTTTCATTATTTTTGTATAAAATGGGAAAAAACAAACAGGGACAATGGTTCATATTTTCTGTACAGTAATCTCTCATTGACCTATTTTGCTCAAGTATATTTTCCCGGGGCAGTACGCCAATGTTACATCCAGTAAGACAAGTTGCTTGCAGCTGCTACAGGGTTTTGCAAAGCTGAATTTGACTTTGAAAGTTTTGAGGTAATTTTAATGTATTTAGTGTTTATGTTCATGAACATATAGAGAGTATTTAGTAAGAAATGCCAGTGGTATGATCTAGGAAACTGTATATGGCTTTTTAACTATGAAATCACAAACTGAGAACTTAATTTACAAAAAGCTGAGGAGCTGTAGCCTGCAAAAACTTCTTTATGTTGCTTGCGCATTTCAAACTCTAGGAAATGAATCTTTGCCAATATATATTGTAAAGATGTGTTAACTCTGCTTGATTTACAGCTTCTATATCGGAAATAATTTCTCTTTAGAGGACAAAATACCTGGTGCATAAAATGCACATATTTAGATTCCTCTGAAATTCGGTAATTCTCAAGTACTAGATGTCCTTTTTCACTAGGGCTCAAAAAAAAAAAAAAAAAAAAAAAATCCTTAATATATAGAATCAGATTTCTACCTTGCTTTGGAGGAGTGAAACTGTAAACAGTACAGATTAAAAGTGTTCATGTCTCCAGTAAGAGACAAGTTTTTAAAACAGCAGATTACTCTCTGCACACGTACCCAAATACATTTTTAAGCCTGCTAGGGTTCACAGCAGATCAGGAGGCTCCAGGGAATTTTCAAGTAGCAAGTGAGGCTGACCTGCCCTAGGCTAGTGCTGTTTCACATTCAAGTATCTACAATCTGCTTCAAAATTTTATGTAAGCACCTGAAAGTTTGGAAAGAAACCATTTATGCAGCCTGTCTTTATCGGGGGAACTCAGGAAGCCTCAGTATTCTGCTCAGGATCTTCTCCCACTGCAGTCCTCACAGCCAACGTGTTCAAGTGCACAAATTTATTTGGGTTTATCACACCATGGAAAGTGATACATTACACAGAGGAATTAGAAGTATGAGGGTACTAAGTAGAATCAGTAATCAAATTTGGAGTTCTCCAGCCAATAATTCTTGAAATAATCCCCTGGAGGGTAGTGAAAAGCAAGTGGAAGTGCATGACAATATTCTCCATTTCTGTCGCAGACATGTAAGGACAGAAAACTACAGCATCCATCGAGCCAAGGGCACCATCAGCATCAAGAGATGAGATGCAGGATCCCAGATGAGCCTCCCCATGACCCTGGTCTTTTTTTTTTTCTTTTTTTTTTTTTCTTGCTCTTGTCATTATGTTTAATCTGACTAAAAACACAAATTGAAAAATATTTCTTGCAAGTCTTACAGTCTCTTTGGTTGAACCACCTATGCTACAGCCCCTTTGGGAGCGCAAAACTGAGCACGACCTTCCCAAACAGGAGGCAGACTGCATAAACACTGGCCTTTTACGAGTACTGTCATAAGAGCCTAGAACACAAATTAAAGCAATGCCAACACAGAAGAACTAGCCACAATTTAGTGTTGAGGGAGAGCAGAGAGAAAGTGGGTAGGAGAAGGAGGATGCCCGGGCACAGCCAGCTGGGGCAGCTGGCAGGACAGAGCTGCAGCTCACCCTGCAGCCCTCCAGGCAGTGCAGAAAGGTGAAGCACAGGGCAGCTGGCAGCCAGGAGCACCTCAGCACTTCAGAAAATGCTCCCAGTCTGATGGGCAGTCAGAGGAGGAGGAGTGGGTACAGCTGGCAGCACACATTGAACTACACCTACTTGGTAAGCAAACAGCCTGTACCACATAAATATCTGCGCTTCACATTATTCATGTTTCACACCTGATGCCATCTGTTATTCTGTTGTTTCCTGTAAGCAGCCATTAAACTTGTAACTCACACATCTCCTACCCAGCTGCTTCCCACCTTCACAATATAAGGCTCTAGAAATGACAAAATCACTCCTGCACTCAAGCTAGGCAAGTAAAATTTCTTTAGGAATACATGCACCTCTCTCTTCTGCTTCTGCACACAGTGGGAAGAGTATTGCTGGCTCCTGTCATCCAGGAAGATGGTGCCCCCCTTGGAAAAACTCCCAGCCAACATTACGAAACATTGAACACTACAAAGCACTATGAAATTCAACAATTTTTTTCATAACATGCCAGCCAAGCACCTCAAAAGTTTTTCTGAGCAGGCCAAATTTAAGACACAAGAGCATCAATCATCTTACTTCTGAAACTCCAGGAGCTGAGTTTAGCCAGATTCAGTGTTCTGCTGAGTCAGATAACAGCAAAAAGGTATTCAGTGGCAACAACTGACCTGTTAGTCACTCTAACAGGAAAAATACATGCAGGAAAATTTTAGGGATAGCAGATGAGACACTTCAACTTTTCCACTAATGACAGGTATTTGCATGTGTTGATATAACAACCAGTTTCATTTTATTGGAGTCACTCACGCAAAAACATTGGTACTTCCTAAATCACCCTTTACAGGCGTTCCCTTTAAGTGAGCAAACAGGAAAAAATTTGCAAAAAGGACTTCCTCCTCAGATTTCTACATCAGTAAAAAACAGTAAAGCAAGAGTTCAGTATTACTCATGCAGATCAAGTCTTTCTCCCTGCATAGAAGCATGACCACAAAACTACCATCTCAAGAGGAGTTTGAGAGCTGGACAGCTTTTCAAGTTGCAGATCTCTTAAGACAGGTACTGAATCTGTATGTAAGACTTCAGAGAGTTTGGTCTATATTCAGCTAGCAGAAACACGCACTAGATTTATCCTTGAGAACCTTATCCTACATCTAGTACAAATATTTAAAAGTACTAAAAATAGTTTAGTCGCCACTTTTTAATATAACTTGAGTTTTTTGGTACTCTCCTGTTTCTGTAGAAATCTAATTCATGGTAGAAGCTAAGATCTCCATAGAAATAATACAAAAAATGTTTTCTCACATGAATATTTCTTATAAGAGAAAAGATATTTCATGCTCAAATTTATTTCCTGCTGGGAAGAAATAATCACTTCAGAGAAAGCATGTCTAGTTTAGTATTCGAATATAGCTTTAAAATTTATAGCACGTCAATAAGAATCTACTGTTCCTCTTTTGTTCTCAGTGCATATATACACACAGTAGTTGCTAGATGTTATTTGAGTTTAATGTACTTGAGCTTTGGTGGGGAGTTGAGTAATTCTTTTGTTGGCTTGTATATTTCTTTGTTCTACAAGGTACTTACTAGTGTATCTAAAATAATCTGAATTGCACAATGTATTCCAAGCTCATTTTCAGACACCTTTCACTATCTTACTAATCTCTTCTCAGATATGTAAAATATATCCTCCATAATACAGCCTTTTTTTACCACATTTTTCCTCATAACTTACTGGATACTGTGACTCAGGTTTTAGAGTTCTACCTGTAACTTCTAAAGTCCACTCCTGCAATTGGATATATAATCTCATTTTATATCCCTTTTGTTTGTTTTTATGCAAGTTATTCTATATAATTTTGTGTATAGGACCTTTTTCTTGTGTTTATCCTAATTCTAATTGTAAAAGCATCAATCTTTTCCAGTACCTTCTTTACACAAACAGTGAGAATTCACGGTCATTAAGGTTTCTCATCCTTTTCAACTGAAGGAATATACAGTCTTTGTCAAGGAAAATAATAATGCTATAAAATTGTCCCACAGGAGTTTCACTTGTAGCCACAAAACAAGTAGGCCACAGTTTAAAATGATCATTTGTATTACTATTTTTTCATTTTGCCTGTATATAAACACATATGCATATTCATGTACAATTAAAAAAAAAAAGACAACTAAACCACCAACAGTTTCATAGTGGCTATGCAGCACAGATGGGCCACTGTTCCCACACTGAGAAAGCTAACCTCTTCCATGGAATTAATTCATGCCATAGAGGTAATGGATCAGCTAAGCTGTGAACTTAGTACTGTGAGCAGCTACTCAGAGGATTAATTAGCTCAAAGCCCTTCAGCTTAAAGGAAATCAGCCTCATTTATAGAAGTTAGAATATTTTTAAAGTACCCTGCAATTCTACGCAGAATACAAGACAGAAAATTAATAACAACTGTTCAGCAACTCAGAGGCTTCCAGGGAAATTTCAGCCACACCATAACTACTGGCTTCATCCTTGTTAATAGTGAGCCTTCCAACTTTATAAAAAGCTGTTAATGTCTATGCTTACACGCACAACGCTGACAAAAGCAGCTAAATAAACTGGTTACCAGAATATTTCCACATTCAGCAATTGGCCATTCTGTGTATCAAAGACTGGCCCAGCCATTTGCCTGTGGCCACTGTGGGCAAAGCTGCCAGCTCCCACTGCCAGCACTCCAGAGAGCCCCAGCACCAGTTACTCCACCCTTGCCACAGACCACATGCTGGGGGCTATGCTGGGTCTTCCCACCCTAACACTGGCCATACATGTGCATGAACCCTAAAAAAAAGCTAAGATACAGAAACAAGGATACATGGATACAGAAACAAGTACTAAAACGTGCCAGACCTAGGGTTACCTCCATAGCCTGAATTTCCCATCTTTCGCATGTACATCACGATAGTTTGTAACTGCTTCCTCACATGCTACCTTTTCCATTTACAAAACCTGCCAGTCCAGAGAAGCCAGTAGGTTTCTGCATTATTCTACACCATTACAGAAATTATAAGGCGCACAAGGCTAGGGCTGGCTGAAAACCAGAAAACAAATACATAGCACTGTGGATTTAATTCTGCCTTGAAATATCAGATCCTGTTACAGCCCTAGCACAACACTTTTACCTGAAGATATGCAAGTCACTCAGAAAAAAACATGACATTTCCCAAGTGTTTGACTTGCAGCAGTGAGAGGCAAGAGCTCACAACCACAGTGGCAACTCTGCTCAGAAGGTAAAAATGGCAAAATACTTACTATGCATACATACATTTATATCTCTTAGATCCAAACAGTTGTAGTTAGGTATCAAAACTCTGGATACTGTGTGAGTTTTATTTCTCATGCACCTCAACTCTCATTTCAAATACTAAAACTCATTTTGAGAGTGGTACGTTATTAAAGAAAAGATTTCTAAATTTTTTTGTCACATTACATGCATAATAGTTAATTTCTTTTAAAAACCACACTAAACCATCTAGCACACCATAAGATTTTTAGGATATCTTCAGCCCTGAACCATTCTTTTCCAGTTTTTAATAGAAAATCTGATGTGTCTGGTTTTTTTCCAAATTACTATTCAGTAGTTATTTCTATTTCAAGATGTAATATTTCTGGACATTCTGGTTTCATTTTAATTTATAATCAACACCAACTTTGTTAAAAAACATGACGACCACAACCACATTACAGAAAATATTCCTGTTTCTGAACCTGAATTCTTTCCATCAATGCTCATCATCAAGATAAGTGCAAGACACAGCCCAAATATCTGGTGCTGAAGTCGAGCAAACAGAGGTTGGTAAACAGGCATGTGGGATGGTGACATGGCTGCTGATGAACTTTTGCCTCAGGATACCTTTTAACCTCTTTCTAATTCTGGATTTGTGTCCCATAACAATCCACAGTATTTCTGTTGCACTCCTTGCTCCATTTATATGACATTTGCTGCTTCATAATTTCTTCTTGTCTACTCCATTTACAGTTTCATTAGCCCTTATCTCCTGTAATATTTCTTCCTAAGGAAGAGGTAATACTGTCTAATGTCGTACGTGAAAGTCACTGCCTAAGCATTAGAGTTACTCAATATTCTTTTTCTAATTATCCTTGTCAAGTAGTATAACAATTTCCATAACCCTGAGTATTTGAGCATGGAAATATTAATTAGTTTGTTTACAAATGTCAAGCTTCATACAATTGTAATAATCTTGTCTTTTTTCTCACCTCAGTTTGGAATGCCTGAATCTGCTGCTGTTGTAGAAAAACTGTGCATGAATGGATCTCATTTCTTGGTAAGCAAATATTCCACAAGCACTCTCACTCAGGGGTGTTTCAGCATGAGGATTGTGCTCCTTACAGTGCCAGGAAATAACCTTCAGAAAATTTTCCTTCTTTATACACACTTGATCAATTGCTTTGATTTTGCATTTTAGTGGGTTGATTTACACCTCTGACTTGAGGAATCCCCCTACACAAAAGAAATTCCAGTCAGCCTTCTCCTGCTCCAGAGAAAGGGCAGCTATAATCAGCCATCAGCACACAGGTGCAGCAGGGCACATCTCGTGAAATATGAGGAGTTGTGGGGGTTTTTAACAATACAGATGTTTTAAAGCCATCATTTATGTAAAAGACTTTTCATAAAACTTGCATGATTAAGAACATTTACCACCACAGAACTGTACATGAATTTTATAGTAAAAGTTTAGAGATACTGGAAACAATACCTGGAAAATCTGGTAACGTCCTTTCCTGACCTCTGTAGAATTTTTTGTATGACTGTGTTTAATTGGTTGTAACTAATTAGGATAGAGGACTAAAATAACTCCTTGAGTAGCACTGATTCCTCTACCAATAATTCCATTTGTGTAGCTACTGAAGTAAAAGTTCCTTAAAATCCATTTTAAAGGTAAAATTATTGTTATGGTTCATTTATGCACTGCAGATATATTATGTTTGCTTGGCAATGCATTGCTCAACAGAACTGTTTCCTGGGTGTTTTAGGAGTTATACCTGCGGTTTATGCTAAGAACTTCAGTGCTGCAACATCATTCGTGTTACCATTCATATTCTGTGGCAGTATGGCCATGGAGTAAAAGTGGGTTTTACCAACAATTCATACTAATGTAGTACACATAACAAAGCTGTCAAATACACACTGATTCCTGTCCCGTTCATCCTTTATAAATTTGATCACTGAAGGTGCTGCAGTCTCCATCACTGGATGAGAGGCAGTGAAGTTAAAGCTAAGGGTGGATGTGGGGGCTTCCTGTGGCTCTGCAAATAAAGCTGTACAGCAGCAGACTGAAGTAATTTCAGATGTTAGTGGTAACCTATTCAAAATACAAGTGAAAAAAGCAAGGAGAACAATGCATGACCTTTGGTGACAGTCTGCAATACAAAAGTAGTATGATTAAAAACGAAAGCATTTGCTAGTATGTTCTCCAAACACATAGTTTCTTCAAAATATCTTTAAAGATTATTTTGCACTGCAGAAAACATGGCATTATACATACAATACAATGTGCAACATACATTTTTTTATGTCATTATAGAAAAAATGTTAGAGGTCTCATAAACTGGTAGAAACTTTTCTACAAATTTTACATATTCTTTAATTGAATTGTTCAGTAGCATTGTCAACATGATAAATCTGCATGCTTGAAACAGAATTAATTATGACAATACTAAAAAAATTCAAATAACTATATTTTTCTATCATTAATAGCCTTATTTGAGTAATTGTAAGATGCTGTTCTCCTATGTACAAGCAAGCTAATTTTAAAACTTAAAAGTAGTTAAATCAACAGTCAAGTTTTTTATTCCAAGCTCCAAGCCCAACAAATGTGAAATCTGTACTCTGCCAGAAATTATATGCTCCTTGTCTGCTACAAGTTGTGTTTTAGAAAGCACACCCTTAGTTGAGCTACCTTAGCAATACTCAACAGAATAACCAGATGTCAGACATCTCCACTCACAAAATCTGAGTTTCTTTCTACATGACTTACAGCATGATTCCCTAACTGGATCTACTGTTCTGTGTAGAAATGTTCAGAATCCAAAAGTCTCAAAAAACCTGAAGTTATGTGCCTGTTAACTGAATTTTGCAAGAACTTGAGGGTTTGCACTTCAGTTTATCCTTTAGTTATAAGATGCATATGATTTCCTTCTACTGCTGTCTGCCAAGTCTAAGCAGAAGCTCAATATCACCTTTAGACATTGAACTTAGAATCACTAGAGAAAAGCTGGCTATCACTACACAGCAGTGAACCAAAAAAAACTAAGCCTAAAACCCTTAAAACAAAACACTTGAACAAGCCTGCTGACACCTACTAAATAGAAGTGACAGGTTTACCTTTGCATAATAATTTTTAAAAAGCAAATACAAGTCTGCTGCTGTGTGTGCATAGAGACTGTGCACACACATAGATCTCACGATACATGTGCAGCATTTCTCTGTGTTTAGCAAAAGTTAGATGAACATTTAGAGACAGATCTGGTTTTGCTATGAGATCTGTGAAGGCAGGGAGGGCAGCCACCCCAACACTACCCATCCCACCCTTCACAATTCCCAGCCAAGCCCTTCAGTCACAGTGACTCCTCCAGCCTGCCTAAACCCCTGCTATGGCACTGACACCCTAACCACATGCAGTACAGGTGCTTTGTGCCAGTGAGAGATGCCAAAACCCAGAGGTAGTGCCAGCCCACTCCTAAGGCAGCACTGGAGGGAAGCTTTCCTGGAAAGAAAGATCGGCAGCCAGCACATTGCACTTTTATCAAAGATACAAACCCCAACGCACCAGATGTGCCTTTATTTCCTATTTTTCCAGTGAGAACACTCATCTTTCTAATTTTTCCAAAGAGGAATGTTGTCAAATGTTGGGAAAATACTGCAGAAGGTAATATCTTAAAGCCTGCCACTAACAGGAACTAACAGGAAACGACTAAGGGAGCCATCCTGCACAAAATTCTTCATGTTAGATGCAAACTGCATTTTATTTGAAAGTGAATCAAACATTTATCAATACTAAGGTCTTTTTGCAGTTTAAAGTGTTCAGAATCTTGCAGGCATTATAGCCACAAAGTCTGTGGTAAGTTGACCACAACATCTTAAATCAATTTAACTGCCTTCAGAATAGAAATAATCAACATTTATATGGTCATATCTTTAAATATTTCTTGCCTTTGAGTGGCTAAAAAACAATCATTTTTATGATAATATCATATTCTGTTTTATAAACATACTGAACATCCAACTGAACTTTAATAGGAAACTAAATTACATGCATTTCATAAAAATTTAGAAGTAATAGCTCTTCCTTTACACTTCTGTAGAGTCTAAAACCACAAAAGGGTGGTATATTAGATCTGAAGTGTACCATGCAGTTTCATTTTTCATCAATAGTACCATACTTGTGATAGTCACTCAATATGCAGGTCACATCTGAGTGATGCTAATCTAGTCCTAATGTGCAAATCAGCATTAAGCCACAGCTGCATTGCACAGAGCATATTATATTCTCTCTTGCTTTTTAATGTCTGAACTTGCTACACTGTGCTCCTGTTTTTCAGTTCCCTCTAAGTGTAGGTTGCTTGTTTGATGTTTTTTTTAAATTCTGTTTCGAATTCCCAGTGACAGATTGAAAAAGATATAAAAACAGTGCAGTTTTATTTGAACTTCAGAACTGAAAATAGGAGACTTTCTTATTGGATTTGTATATAGAAATTTACTAAAAGAAATCTAAACACAGCAAAAATGGTCAGACATTGATTCTAAAGCACATTCTCCTCTTTCTTGCTATCTCAAAATGTGTTTTGAATTCCATGGCTAGACTAGGAATGCCCTGGAGAAAACCAGAGCCGTGTTATGCACAAATACTCTACTGGGGATTTTTGAATAATATTTAGAAAATGGAACCTGTGTCTTCCTGTGGGAGATTCCTGACTCCCTGCCAGTGCAAAACACTGCCAGAGCTTGTCAGGTTCAACTCACCAAGCCTGTCCTTTGACACCCATTTCTGTCAGCATTGCTACTGAGAAAAAGCAGCTCTTGTCCAGAAAGAGCAATCCTCGTCTCACTTGGGTGCTCCCTCTCATCCCTGCAATGCAGAAGCAGCAGACAGGAAAGGACAGGAACCACATCTGCTTTCCATAGTGACCACAGCAACCAAACACACTGCACCTAGAGCTCCCCTGTCTGCAGAGTCCCACTTTCCCCAGTTTGAGCTAAAAGAGTGTTTCCCAATGATGGGAGCGATATTTTCACAGCATGGGATATGGGAAAAGGTGCAAAGACATTAAAATTTGTTTAGGTGGCTTGGCTATCTGCTTGGGAAAAAGATAATCAGCATCAGGTTCTGTTCAGATTGATCTGACATCCACTTCTGTATACTTAGTTTTACAAATAAAATTCAGACCATGAATGCCTGGAGTTTCCAGGGAGCGGCAAAAATTATTTTTTAGGTCCTATATAAACAAAAGAAATTAAAGACTTACTAAGTACATTCTTACAAGCTAATTCTTCTGGGAAAGAGCCAAAAGAGTCTTGCAGTGTTTTCCCTGAGTGTCAAGCAAGCATAGAAATCTTAGGTAAGGTCAGAGAAACATGGTCCCAGTTGCAGGTACGGTTGAGTCCCACCCTTGGGCTGGCTGTTGACACCTTAATGCCACAACTGCATATCTAGGGTTTAATAATACATTTTCTATCTCAGAAAGCCATAAAGTAAGCCTTTTGCAATGACACAAAATTTTGATATGTTTTGGAAGTAGAAGAGATGTAGGCATTGTTTGTCCTGCCTTTGGCAAGCACAAAAGGTTACCATGGCAAAAAAAGGATTGCTCACTACAGAAAATTAATGTTACAACAATACACATCTTCATGTACAAAACTAAATTAGGCCATGTAACTGTATTAATTTAGTTGCATTTTTGCACAGTTTTTATTCTGACATTGCTTTCTCCTATTTACCTACCATCTGCCACCTTCTCTGTCACCTTTCTCCTTTGCATTTCACAGTGACTGAGCCCCTCTTCTCCCACTCCCCTTTAAACCCCCTTGCCTTCAGTGTCTTCCAACACCTAGCGCTCTGTTTCTGCTCCCGTTTTAGCCAGGGTCCTCCTTCCCTTTGCCCCTTAATTAGGTTCTATTGGTCATGGACTGAAATTTCTCCTACTGACATTCCTCATGGATTTACAGTCCTTCAGGCTTTCCTCATTTCCATTCTTCACAGATGTAAAGGTTTCCTGTCAGAGGCAGCAGAAGTGGCTTAGCTATCTTAAGTAGATTTTCAGAAAAACCTTAATTTTCAGCTATTTCTACAGACTGTGCTCACTTTCTCAGTGGAGACTGGATAGGAGTTGGAGCTGGGCACCTTAAGAGCTTGGTCTCTTTGGTGCAAAGACAAATGATCTTAGTACGTATCCCTTTAGCAAGTACTTTAGAGACTTTGAAAACACAGTTAAAATAAAGCTGTTTAAAATGAAAGTTTTCAGGGCAGGAAGAAACTGAAACGTTTCTTCTCCAGGGAGATAGATGCAAAGCACTAAAAGAGAAGGCAGAAAAGATAATAAAGACTAGAGCAGTGCAAGCTTTGCCCCTGAGCAGTTCTTGCAGGGATGCAGTGGAGAGCTGAGCATGGGACAGGTAAGAACAGTTCCCTGGGTTTCCCTGAATATCAGCAGCTGCCAAGTCCAGAGGGCTTTGGTTCTGCATCTTACTGTTTCTAACCAAATAGGAAACGGTTTCTGAAAGCAGAATCAATTACTGAGTCATTTCAAGAAGAAGAAAATGGTAAGAGCATGTCTTAGAAAGGAGACAAATGTTAAACTTTCCACATAACTAGAAGCAAAGAGTCACCTTAAAGAGACATGGGCTAAAAGAAAGATATTTTACAACCAAGCACCTCTGCTGCTTATCAATCATCTTCAGTTAGGTTGTAAGGTCCAAGGGTACTACACACTCATGCATCATCAAAGCATAGGGCAATTGTAAAGTAAAAGCAGAATTTGCATATTTATCCTTATTCTCAAAAAAAAAAAAAAAGCAAAGGAAATATGAAGCTGGATTACTGAAGGTGGATATAATTTCTGTAATCTAGGACACTGTGAAGATATACATCATTCTTGGCACACAAGAACACAAGTGATTTTAGCTATCAAGATATTAGTTAAACATACATTAATATTAGCAAATAAAGCGCTCAAAAGAAATTATTAGACTGAAATATGAAGTCAAACATCATTATCACTGGATTCCCGTGATTGTTAGCTTAGGAACTGAATTTTATCCAATCATTTTGAATTATTTTCCTGCCAAGTATTTTCAAATATCTCAAAAGCAATTTAATAAAACTGTCTAATGTCATAACACAGAAATGGAATCCTGCAGTAAAAAACCCTGAGCCAGTGCAAAAGTATATGTTACAGGAGTGGTCCCTTATTTTTTTTCTGTGACAGAAGAGCAATTGTATTCATATTCCAAATGCTGCTGCCAGAAATTATTTGAACACAATTTTTTTGTTTGTTTTATGTAGTAGTTGCATAGGATGCAAACTGCTTGCCTGCTTTTTGGTCTTTAAGCTCCAGCACACAACAATTCAATCAAATTCTAAATGTCATGATAGTCATAATTACATGAAATATGGATTAAAGGAATATCTTTCGACACAGAATTCTTTGTTCTTAAGGTTTGATGATAATTTTAAATGTTAAGTTTTGTGTACCTTTCAAGTTCAGGGAACATGAGAAAGAATGTCAGAAGTTGTGGAAATTAAGCAACTGTGTCACAGTTTCTAATGTGGACTTTTTAAGCCCTTAACTGAAAAACAGGAAAACTCCACAGAGCCTTGGGCTTTGTCATTTTTAATTTCCTCCTGTTTCTGTTTTGTTCAAATATCCTAGTTATAAAACTGCAACCCCTCTTTTGAGAATTTGTGATTAGAAAAATCTTCATTTTGGTTGCTTTTATACTCTTTCCTTTGTGAAAGATCAGGAGATTTTACAATGCATGTAAGTTGCTTCACAACACTAATGTCCAAAACCATTAGTACCGTTTAAAAATAAAGCCAGAAACTATAATCACTCCCCCATTGTTAAATACCAGCTGCTAACTATTTCAGAAATCTTGTAGCATGCCTAATCAGAATTTAGTCCTTCTGCTTTCACATTACCTGTTTCCAATACAAAGCTATAAACTCCTAATTCTCCACTCTTTACTTCATCCTTAAAGGGGTAGGTGAAGAGAGGCACTTTAATGCTCTTAACCTGAGAGATATTTCCCAGATAAAGGTTTCTGGGAAAATATCCTTTTCTGCAGTAAAGACTAAAGCCAGCTCAATATTAGCAATTCTCATGAGAAAGCGTGAAAAAGGCCAAAATATTGATGCTGTAGAGGAGTTTTTCCAAGAAAGCGACAACTCTTAGGGCTCTGTTGGTTTGGAAAGGTGAACACATATACAGTTCCATGGAAAACAACAAAATCCTGTGAGAACCAGACAATATAGCAGGGAGGAAGGACTCATTGGAAATAGGCTGGAGAGAGTCTGAAGTTTTAAGTTTTCTGTTTCTACTGAGCTCAGAAAGGGAGGAATTTATCAGACTTCTATGTAAAAACAGGGTTGCATAACGTACAGCTGACTTTAGTCAAAGTTTCTATTGCAAACAGAGGGAACCTGGAAAGGCCTCAAACATTAATATTTTATTTTTGAGGCAGTGGTTGATGTTAGTGCCAAAATAAGATAAAGTTCCAAGGAGATACATTTCAAGCTGCTATTCTTAATCAAACAACTAATTGGAGTCCAAAGTGCAAAAATGAAAAATTGTTAGAAATTATTGAAAAAAATGTTTAAGTAACTTCCATAAAAAAAAAAAAGAAAAGGCAGAGAAAGGAATACCCTTTTGTTGAAATCTGTCTGGATACTGCAACTACAAAGCTACTAATTGTAAAGTGACACGAATGAAAGCAAAACAAGTACACTGTTACCCCCACAGGACATCCACAGAGGTGTTATGTGAGGATGATTATGCCAGGACAGGTCTGCTGTAGATTTTCACTTAGACACACTTGTAGCCTAAGATTTAGATATAACCCGCAATAACCTGAGCACATTTTGCTAATGCTGACTGAGCTATTATAAAACTTAAGGCTCCTAAAATGAAAGTCCATGAAATCTGCAACACAAAGGTATAGAAACTGGAAGCACTGAGGAAGTTCCCAAGAGTCAGGAAGTTTCCCTTAGTAAAATGAAGCCATCCTGGGTTTTTTTTACAGGATGACATCTGCTCTGAATAAGCATGATGCTAAGGGGAAGGGGGGAAAAAAGTTGTGGTCCTGTTGCAACACAACAGGAACAGCAAGCCTATAGATTGCTACTAAGGTATTGACTTCTGAATTTCAATGAAATATTGTCTTTAATTTAAAATGATCAGCAGAGGGCTTGCACGGCCTGTCAGTTATCAGCATACTGCTAAGAGCAAAAGCTTCCAGCCATTCCTAGAATGGCTCAAAACAAACTATTAAATATTTATCAATTTTTCCATAGCTAACAACTCATGGAATTTGCCCACATTAAAAAATAAAAACAAAACACACAAATGCAATTGCAGAGATTTTTCATGAGTTTTCCCAGTGCCAATTTCGTGCATAAGCACGGACCTTACCATTAGGGAATCTGGCTTGCAGTTTGGGTTGGACTTCTGGGAAACCACATCACACACTGGTGCTCAGGAAGAGGCATGTTGGAAAGAATTTAGAATTCCCAGAGGCTGAACAAAACCAGTGCTTAGAAGAATAAGAATTTCAATCATTTCATGTATTTTAGGCCCCTGGAATACTGAAGAGTAAATTCTATACGAAATTCACATTAGTGTGTCAAATGCAGAAACACGGCTTCTATTTGTAGGGTATTTGATTTCCTCTAGGCACTCTTACCTGTAGCATTTGACTTCACATAAATAAGGAGACAGGCACAAAATTCCTACTAAAGTTATTTTAAATTTTCTATTAATATTCTTTCAACCTGCTATAGAAGATTTTTTTCCTTTATTTTCCTATTTCTTTCTTCCAACATCCCTGTGTAGCCAGGCTTTTTCACTTAACAGTTTAACTATTTTGTCCCCTGCTACTTGAATGTAATTTACACTTTTAAAAGGTGTTATTATCTGCATCCATTGCAACAGAGTCCTTGAAAAGCATAAGACTGAGAATTAATAAAACTTTACAAATGGTCAGGGATTGATTTCTCATGGTATGACCCTGACAGAGTAAAAAACTTGATTTTCTATCAAACTTAGTTAAATGTCCCATTAGACACCTAGAACATCTAATGAGCACAATATGAGTTGGCAGGGTGCTTACCCATCTGAGTGTAGGATGAGACACAAATGAATTGAACAAACCATACAATTTTTTTGTTTAAAAATAAAAAATACAGGCATTAGACTAAAAACCTATGTTATCTATTTATAGCTGATGACCTATTTTACTCACTCAGAACTACTCAAGGCAAATGCTGACATTTGCCCTTAACCCCTAGTTTCCTGTGGAGGGGAAAATGCAACACTCCATTTGTGTTTTTGATTATCTGGGTCCTGGCTGTAAAAAGCAAATTAGAGAAATGTCTGTATGCACCAGCATCACACTGTAAGCAAAAGAGACTCTTCACTGGAACATACAAACAAACCAACTTCAAAACATCACTCTTTTACCTGAATGTTTTTGATTCAGGTGGTTTCAGCGTATCTGAAATGTGTCTGCACAAACACAGCACCAAATTTTGAAGAGGCAGTAGGAAAATGGAGCAAATAAACTCTGTAATAGTACCATCCCCAAAGCCTGGGGTTTATTTGGTCATATATACACTTTCCAAACAGAAAGTCCTCTACTGACAAAATTTCAGTGTTTTTCAGAACTGTACCATGCATTATTTATGGTGTTATCGTTTCTTCCTTTTCCCTGTCCAATTAAGTATTCTTGAACTTTACAGTGTGGAGCTACATTTTCTGTCGGGTCTTGAAGGACTTTTGTGACTGTGCTCATGAATAAATTCAGAAATATATAAAACTGAGGAAGTCAACAATTAGGTCATAGGAGGTTTTTTATGTTTTCCTATGTTTTTCATCACAAGACAAACCACCACATTAGTTCCAAATGCAAGAAGTATCCATTTGGTCAGCACAGATAAAACTGGTATAATTTGACATTGGCAGCCAATAGCTGAATTTCCATAACATAACATGAAGTATGGCTACAACATCAAGAGCTTCTTGGATATGATTTTGCCTTTGTTGAGCTTCAGCTTGAAGTAACCCAGATTTGTGAATTTTAATCAGCTAAAGCCAAATGGAGTCACTTTTGTCATGTTAAACAGTTCCCAGATTCACTGACACACTGCAAAAGCCTGGCTATCAGTCAGGTCAACAGCTCCTCCAACAACCAGTATCTGATCATGAGCACCTCACACACATCTGAATGAGCTGCAGATTCCCTCTCTCACACTTGGATAATAGTGGGAAGCCGTAGTCATTTTACAAACATATTAGAGTGGAAAATGCCAGGATCTCTTACTTGGCAGGTAATGCAAAAGAAGGAATTTTTTTTTCTCTTATTTAAGTGCTCTAGAAGACATCTGGTATGCTAGGTGGGTAGATTATTTGGCTGGGTAATGGCAGTCACATGTAAAAAGCAGTAGAAAGTACTAAGTAAAAATAAAATTTACTTTTATTACTTAATGTTTTATTTTTCTGGACTAAAAATACAACACTCTTGTTTAGGTTTATGTAGGAGGTACTCACCACTTTGGGTTATTTCATTAATTTATAAGGACAGGTTTTTAAACTGATTTTGTTTTCTAAGTCTGCACGTCTAAAGTTCAAAGCCTGTGTTTCCCTCCCCTCCAAGAAAAATAAGCGAATGTAAAATACAGACTTAGCAACAATACCCATCCATTTCATCACCATCTGAAATTATTGGGGAGTTTAATTTTTTTCATTTTTTACACTTCTATTGCACCCAAAATAGCTACAAGTTGTTGCAACCTATAATTCAAGTAATATGGTCATGGCTAGCAGCTTTAGTCACTAGAATGAATGTGGAAAGCTATGCTAGAAAATAGTACTTAGAGTCTTTCTTGAACAATGAAGAAACTTAAGTAATCAAAATTGCCTGGTTTTATCAAAAAAAGTTATTTTATTTTGCCCATGGTCAATTAAAAAAGAACTAGATTCACATCGATATTGAACTCATTACAAACCTTTTAACACAGTGGGTGATTAACTACTAATAGACAAACAATTTGCCACCAATTGATAACTGACATATCAAAACTCAAATGTTCTCTCTTCTTGTGTTCTTTTCCTGTTTTGTAAGTGTATATGCCCAACTGTAAGGATGACTGTTATGTAATATGATAATCCATTATTGCCTCTCATCAAATCATTTAGAGAGCAGTATATGTTTATATATTAGTGCTCAGTGTTCATACAATTCCTAGTCTGTTTCTGCATGCAAACATTACATGACAGTCACTCTGTGCTAAAAAATTCTTTAAAACCTTGATTAAAGCATTTAAATGCAAAAATGGAAATATTCACTCTAAGCTAAATTTCAGTATTAGTCAGTGGTTTGAGGGTGGAGAAAGGGGGTGACTTTTTCCTAAAAAGGAACTACTCCCACACAAGGAAATTGGGGTTAGGAGAGTAATTTAAAGTTGAAATGTTGGTCACTTTCATCCCAGCATAAATATCACTGGCTTCCAGATACCATTATAATGACAGGCTAATATTAGAATTGTTCAAAAACATGTGTATTGTTTTCCTTGAATGAGCTTATTTTTGAAGCCATGTGAATCTTCAGAAATTACTAGGATGTGAAAGGACATTTGATGTACAGTTTTGACCTCTTCTCTTGCTCTTTGCCTGTTAATATATCTCAGCTGGTTTGTCTTTTAACATTCCAAAACTTCCAGTAGCTTTCAAAGCTCAACTTTTCTCAAAGAAAACATGCTGCTTTTCCTTTCCCCCCACACTTTGAACTCTGCACAAGCTTGGTAATAGATTTAAAGACATACTGCTCCAAAATGGTGCAATGGCAGCACACTGAAACTCAAGTGTTGTTTTATGAACTGCCAGCAAAGGAAAGAGGGTCTGTATGTTAGTGGAAATTTGGAATATCTTGTAAGCATTTAATCTTGCCTGTCAACATGTTGGGTCATTCACTTAGAAAGTCTTGAAATAAAAATATTTAATTTTAGACACTGTAAATGCATATTCTGGTATTTATTTCACTTCAAGAGCCATGCTTGCTAACCACTGTAATTTAAATTTCAAAAATTGGTAGAAAAAAACTTTTTCTAAAGAAGATTCATGTATATTATATACAGTGGAAGAGTCATTTCAATTACATTTGGCATGATTTTTATAACCCACACTAATTACCTTGCTCACAAGTGACCTGGGTCACTTCAAGAACGGGCCAAAAGCAAGTCTGTTTCACATGCATTCCTGAATAGTATCTAATGCTATAACACTAATGCCAAATATACTAAGAAGAAGATTATAAAATCTGAATACTTGGCAGGTTTGAGAACTTTAGACATAGGCAGACTTCACTGGCTACCATGAGGTGTCAAAGAGAAAAAGACTAATATTTACATTTATGAAGATTCATCACGCTGAAAGGGAAGGGAAAGATGTGCATGCTGGGTACCCCAGGACCTTGACTAAATATGCAGATTCAGCATGAAATTCAAATAAATAAATGTTTGTGTGTAAAGACTAAGCAGTAATACAGAAGTACAAAAAAGCCACAAATACTCTATCACTCACATACTGATAGTCTGTAGAGCAACATAAATAAGCACAGGAACACCTCCACTTTAACCTAATGTGTTGAGTCCTGTATGCAAAACAAGACCTCCTTTTTCCTATCAACATCATCTAACAGTTTAACATCTATTAGATAGATATACACACTTGACAAATACATCATTATACGTTAAATTTCCATGTAAGAACAAAGGTGAAAAACTTTCAAAGCACCTTCTCCTTTGCTTCTCTCTAACTGACACTAACTGTTCAGGTCTTGACAGCTGAAGTAAAAGGAAATCAAACCTCTCAAATTAAGTTACTCTCTACCCTGATAGCTATCCCCACAACATCTATCATCCAGAAGCATCATTAGCACCAGACATGTTGCACTGACAGAAGACACTGTTGATTGCATTAAACCAGAAGATACGTTAATTAAACCATTTAAGCACACAAACAAATTGAATGGCATCTCAGAAAAACAGAAGATATTGGGTTATGGGGAGGGAATGCTCTATCTACAGGCTGTCTTTCAAATTTTCCAACTGAAAAAAATTAGGCAGATGCTTAAATCAAATACCCTTAAACACTTTGTAGCCGAGTACTTACTGAGAAAGTTTATAAAGCTCTTTGTGTCACTGGTAGGCATCGAGTAATACTGTACTAGCCTTTGGCTTTGCCACTTCAAGACGTGGCTCTCAAAATTTGGGGCTGTCCTGGCCATAAACCACCAAGCAGCACCCTGCTCTCTATCACAGTCCAGGAGAGAAGTGGCTACACTGTGCTATACAATATATATATATATATATGTCCTCTTCCCCACCTTCGAAGTCCTCATCCAGACTCACTGCTGTGACCCAACACAGATCTCATTAATACTTTGAATGAAGATTTTTGTTTGCAGACACATGATGTTCTTCTCCGGGGGAAGGGGTCAGAAATTTTTTTCTGTTTGAGCCAGGGCCACACATTGCATGCACTATTGGCAGACAGTCTTTCCAACACACAACAGTTGTGAAGGCTGATTGGATCTGGCATGTGTGCTTCACAGTAACAGGTCTTAATTGCGCTTGATAAGTCTGCTGCTTACCTAAATTATCACTATTCATGATATTTTGTCCTACTTGCAATGACTGCCAGCCAGCACCTTAAAGTCTACCTTTTCACAAAGTTATTTCAGCCACTGAAATGCTGCAGTCATGATCTTGCTGATGGAGTCAGTGATTACTCACTCTTAATAATGCTGCTTGCTGTGGCTGAGGTAATGTGAATCAAGCAAATCAAGTGCTCATTTTCAAGATGTCTACAAATATAGATACATGACATACTCATGACTAGGTGAATTAAAGAGTATCTATACAGGATAGCTATAACCATTGAGATTATTAAAATCTAAACGGAGGGACTAAAACACTACCTCAAAAACCTAAACCAGTATCAAAGGAGGTAGAGCAAATCTATTGCACTATCCAGGGAGTGCTTTCAAAGTAAAGTAGCTCAGCACATTTCTGTTTGGGCATTTGAAATTGTTTCTTCAATGTAGATGCTCAAGGAGCTTATGAGGTGGTTTATTTCCAAAGAGAAGACAGACAGCCATCAAAGTTTTTAGGGTAGACAGGCATGCACTAAGCCGCATTTGGTTTCCTGATTCAGTAAGAGTATTTATTCTTGTAATTAAGATTTGCTACTTCTGGTTCCCTTGATGAAATGTAATGTGCTTACAATTATGCAGATGTCCTTTCTTAATCTTTCCAGAATATATAGAGTTTTGCTTTTAAGACTGCTGTTACAGCTTAACTGTTGCTGACAGCTTCTGCCTTAGTATTTGCTCTGAGGAGTAAGATGATTCTCATACTCCTTCTCTACAGCCTTTTTGGTCTCAGCTGTTTCTCAGCACTTCTTGTTCTAATTGGTTTTGTCTGGATGGAGGGAATCAGAAGGCAGCCAGCTGATTCTGCAGGCAGTGTCAGCAGGGAGCTCATCTGCACAGTTCCCAGTTCCCTGGCCAGCAGGGGAGAGGTGAAGGTCCAATGTCACCCACTCTCTGGAATTCTCCAAGATTGATCCCACTGCTCCCGACAGCCTGACACACCTGGGGAGCACCTTTGTTTACTTACTTGGCTTGTATAGCAGCAGTTAGCTAAGATTATGACTTAACTTTCCCTAAGAAAGAAGAGTGCCTGCCAGTCTCAGCTGCCAGTGACCTGAGAATTGATTCCTGATAGGCTATTTTCTGTTGTCATTTTCAGTGTCTCTCATGAGAGCAGGATGAACAGTCAGTACCCAGAAAATTTAATTTTGTATTTCAGTGCAATGCACAGAGCATCTTGCACCGACTCAGCCTCAGCCATTGTTTACAGACATTACTCTTCCTACTAACTACTAACTCAATATTCAAATACTGAAAACACCACCACCACAACCATTTTAGCTCTTGCCTCCTCCCATTCCCTTAGTAAGCAAATTAGATTAACTCAAGGGACTTTTTCATACTTGCAGAGATGTCTGTTCACTTAAGGAGCAAATAGCAAAACCAGATTGTTTCAACAGGAAAGATGAACTAAAAATAAACTGTGCATAATCACACAGCCGAAGGACAGTCTTCGTTTTCACAGCATAAGCTAGACACAGAAGGGCACCATTTAAATCACCTGCATGCAGTTACTGGAACAGGACTCAGGTAGCTGGAAGCAGCAGCTGGCCCCAGACCTGGTTCAGCCCTGACAAAGGCAAGATGATTAACAGAAACCGACAGTGTCGATTCTGCTCTATGTCACCATTAAACTGGGTCAACAGCATCCTGCACTCACACCTTGGGCTGAGTCCTCAGGAAAGTCAGTTCTTAAAGCAGCAAGTCTGCTTCTAGCAGGACTCCTCCCTACTGAGGGCATTTCTGCAGCATGTCCTGTTCTCAGGTGGCTGGCATTTTGACTACAGACTAGAAATATTTTCCAGGCCTTAATTCTTAGATATGGCCAAAAATGGAACTTTTGACACTTCAATATTTCCCTTCGATCTGATTCAGAAGGAATAGTTGCAAACTTGCTATAAAAGTAAAACTAAAGTGCTTTGGAACCACTAGCACAGTAATGCTTATCCGCCTCATTTCAGTCTCTTACCTTATATTTAAAAAAAAACCACAAAAATGAATTGATTCAACTTCACCAATTTTTTTTTTGTAGAGTCTTAATCATCAATGAAGTGAAAGAAGCCCTGAAAAACAACTTGTTTTAATCAATGAAGCATTTTTAGAAATAAACAGTTCTGCTAGAAGAATTTCAGCTGGCCCTTTTAAATTATCTTTTCTCATAAAAAGAAATTAGACTTCCTAATCTTGCAGCCTACATCAGCAGAGGCTCTGCTGCTTTTTTGCTGAGGCTAAATTTCTGGTGGTCCCAGTTATTTCTATATGTGGTAACTTCCTCTTCCAAACACTAAAACTCAATTTGCTTAAGCATATATTGGTGCATTGCCACAAAGATATGGGAAGTGGTTTTATTTTCTGTGTTCCAGTAAATGTCCTTTCAAAAAGGACATGCAAATACAGACAGAGCTTGGCCCACAGAACATTACACTGCCCGTGAGGAAGACAGTATAATTTTTGAAGGAACCTTGAAAACCTCTCATCCCTCCATCAGGTCAGCCTAAGACTAATGGGGACATCATGTTCTAGGAAAAATAACATGACCTTCCCCATTGTATGCACTATATAAACAGATTTATATTGCAAATCAAACCCTACTGTCTGTCTTAGAACAAGGCTATTTCTGCAGCCAGCTTTCAAGGAGAAGACCATTCATTCCACATGTGAGATTGAGTAAAACAGGTTCAAAAAAAGTTTTGGACTGTCAAGCAGGAGCAAACAGCTCCTGGGGTATACAATAGGTTAGAAACCCAAGGTCATAAACAAATAAATCATAGGTGAACCCACTCATAGCACAGATAAGAATAAAACAACTAGTTTAATGTCTCACTGAACTCTTAATGTGAGATGGTACTATTTCAATAGGCAGTTGCCTCAGAACAATGCAAACCACAGGGATTCACTGAGCTACTCCTGAAAGAAAACATCATTCAGTCGAGGAAAAAACAGGTTTCTAGCATCTCAACAGCTAAAAAATATGGTCAATGAGGCAGCACAGAATCCTCAGAACCATACAGCTCACTGCATATTAAACTTTATCAAATAATTTCAAAACCCCCTAGATTTTAATTTGAAGTGTTAGAGCACCAATAACACAGACAGATCTCCATCAATGTAATGAAGTAATTCCAGCTGCCCTAAAGAATGTAAATTTCTCTACTGTTCCTTCCAGCAAGGGAAACAGCTAAATCTCAAACTCCCCTTACGTGTTGAACACAGCTCTTAATAACACAATATTAGAAAGGCAGTTTTTTAACTAAAAGCATGCCTGAGGACAAAATAACGGCAGCATTCCATGATGGATGACAAATCCACAGCAGACCAAGAAATCCAGCCCCAACAGTCCTATTTACAATTTATATTCACGTCCTGAATATATTCCCTTGCCAGCACCCCTGCCAGCCACAGAACTGCACTTGTACTATGCAAGGTTTTGTATAAGCCAAGCTCAGAGACAGCTGCTCTGAAATCTTAGAGATCTCAGGTATATTAACAATTCCAGTGCTACTAGCACGACCTATTCTTATGCTTCCACAACTTTGGAAAGGCATCAGTGTCCAAGAGGTAAGAGGAAGCCCCAGGGAGTGCAGACAGAGCGACTCTGCACATAGCAATTGGCCTCATGTCATTGCAATAGCTCCCACTCAGACCCAAAAGGTCAAAAGCTTATTACAACTGTTAAGCACCTGCACTGGATTACCAGGTTCAGGACAGACAAGATTGCATCTCCCAGCTCTGGCTGGCACAACTGTTAAGAACTAATCTCGTGCTTAGGGAGCAGCTCTGCAGCAAACAGGATTGCTGCTCGGCTCTGCTTTCCCACTAAAGCACCAGGCTTGCCTATCTGAAATGACAGCTGCTGTTTCTTATACCACTTCTATAACTGTGACTCAAGTCTCATTGCAGAATGTCAACATTTGTGTTCAACAAATATGATTCACCATGTTTTGAAAGTAACAGAAATGGAATGATAGAGGCAGCATATGATTCACCACAGCCTTGAAACTGTACAGAGCTATGTTGAATTATAATAATGCTACCAACATTTTTTATCTCTGAAATATTTGCAACATATTCTCAATATGAATTGAGAAGACTGTAAAATAAACACAACCAGAAACTAATATAGTTCGACAATTCTTGCCACAAACTGCTAAGCCAGAAAAAATAATCTACTTTTTTTCCCCCCCAACACTTCTAACTACACTTTCACTGAAGCACACTTGCTTTCCGTCTTCCTTCAGGTTTGCCTTTGTGTTCACCCAATCTTCTATTGCTGACCTCTTTCATTTTGTCATCTGGCAGATAGATTTGAACGAGGCTTTTATATTTTTCCCTGTTCATTTTAAATTGCACCCTTTGATCGTAGGTATGGTGCCCCTAAGCCATGTTTTAAAAAATTAATTTTTAAAATAATTGATACTTCATTTTTACATATCTTTGCTTGTTATTAGTCATTTATACATTATGTATATAATGACACTAGAGGCAAAGAAATTAAAGCCTCAGTGGGGCAGGCATCATGCAGAGTTTCAGCAAGGGACTTTTTCTTGAAAGACACTAAAAACATATGCTAGAAAAAAGAGAAAATAAAAATACTTTTAAAATGCCCTTTGAATAAAAATGTGAATTAGAAATTAATATATTAACCATGATTCAGCAAATGAAGATAGGAATTAGTTAAGCACATGCCTATGTGCTTTATCAATTCAGAGCCCACATATCTTGCCTGAATTCACGTGGGATCTCAGCTTTGGCCATAGAGTCCTGCTACCTCTCCCAGAGGAGCTTACACTGAGTAACACCACGCCTGAGAAACACATCACAGCTCTGAGGCTGGACTTCTCCTGTTCATTCATAAGAGGTCTAAGACTGGTAGTTGCCAAACAGTTTCCCAATTGACCCTGAAGTTCTGTAACTCCTACCCTCACCTTTTTTAACCCTCATGCCCCTTTCAACCTTTTCTCCTCTAATGAAACTGTTCATCAGTTCTCTAGCATGAGGCCATGCACTCAAAGATGACCCACAACCTGGCATTATATAAGTGAGATATCACTAAAAGAAGCAAAATTTAGTTTTAAATGCTCTGTAACACCCAGCAAAAGTACAGAGAATTTTAGTATGTAATGCAGTTACCGTCCGTTAATCTGCTGGGCAAACTGGTCTCACTGTGAAGCCACTTTGCGCACAAAGTGCTATTGCTACCACTAGATGTCAGCTTTACACACTTTAAAATAGTCGATTCTCTTAAAAATAGTAATTCTCTGTTCACAATAGAAACAGCTCTCTATTATGTCACTGTTTCTGAACTGACCTTTAATTTGAAGTATCTTACATTTTACTTACCTTTTCTCCACTTCTCCCCCAGCCCCCTGGGGAATACCTCTCCTTTATTAAAGAAAAAAATCCACTATGCATTTATTCCATGATTTACTCAGTCTGAGACACTGGCAGTTTTTGCCAGATATCACTGACAAAAGTCTATAACTCAAGTTGTGTCTCTAGAGGCCAGCCATGAAATCTTACTTTTATTCCACAGAGATATTTTTATATTCCATAAGGACACTTTTACTAAGAAATGTCATTACATTTTTTTACTAAGAAATGCCAAAATAATTACAGATAGGTGGCCATGCCAGTTTATAAGGGATATCATTGATATGATTTATTACAATTTTATGATTTTTCAGATTTTTACTTATATTGACTGACTATTTAGGCAAATGTAGATAGTTTTTATTTATACTTCAAATCTCTGTCTCTCAAAAGTCAGAAATGTAGCTGCACATTCCTGCTAATCTCCTACTAGGGCACTTTACAGGTGTTTTTCTTAAGAACAGTTTTCATTAACTAGTCATAACATAAACTTGGTCATACTGGATACAGAACTTCCATATTAATGCATTTACTTTATCACAACAAAATGGAATTGCTTTTTGTCAAGTAAATCTATCTTTACTCCCTCCCCCCAAAGAAAAATCATTGAAGAAAATTAGGAGGAAGTCAAATTCATTACACAAATTCATTATATGTATTCAAATATATGTATATACACACAAAAAACAACAAACATCTCCAAAGCTGTCCATGCTCAGAACTGGCAATGTTACAGAATGTAGCTCTGAATTTTTATAAGGTAATGACAAGACTGTCACCTTACATGAAGCTGTACTGCCCAGATATTGACAGTTTAGCTAGCAACACACAATGTTTGTTTATCATAATGTCAAAGGAATCCCCTCATTCACATCAAAATCTGACATTTTCAATCTCCTACTGAGCCTTCACAGCTCTCCTGGATTGTTCAAGGTATTCCTTGCACCTGCAGCTGCAACCATCTCACACAAGTGCTTGGCGACCAGAAAGGGCTGGAAAGTAAAAGGGAAAGATGTACTGCAATGAACTTCAAAACAGAGTTGAAAACCCCGTGTCATGCAATCAACTCTATCAACAACCTTCTCCAAAGACATCTGAAAACATTTTTTAGGCAACAACTCCATTGAAACCATCCTTTTGCACAACCTCAGCAACTGTAAAAGCATGGCAAAAAAACTCCAAGGCAAACACAGAATCCGAAACACGTCAAGTCCCATGACTGCTGACAGCAATGTTCACAACTTAAGAGCCTTCCTCAGAGAGGTGCTATGCCTAAGGCAGATGAGGGTGTATATGCTACATATTGTGTTGCAATGTTTTGCCCCTTCCCTTTGCCTTCCTACTATCCTTTATCCACCTACCAGGCATCCCCAGGACAGCAAAATGCCCTAAATCCCACCCAGCCAAGGCACCACACACTGCTTCCTTGCATGCACAGAAGCAGAGCACCTCCAACATGCCAGATCACTCTGCATGTACTGCACAGTCCATGTGAGGCAGTCTACAGCTCTCCAGACAAAAATTCACAAAACCCACTTGTGCAGCTGCAGCTCCAGATTGTACCTGCTCTTTGCTTTTGATGCCAGGAGTCTCCTTTGTCAGCACCCATGCTGGCAAGCAGCCATAGCAGAATAGGCTCAGGTCCAAGACATGCTTCTGCAAGTAAAGGAGCAAAAGACACACCTCAAACATATGCACTACCACAGCATTTCTCTCACTCCAGGATGCTATCTGCAGAACAAAGCTGCTTGGTCTGATCTGCAAGCGAGGAATTTTGGTTACTCTGAGCTACTGAACTAAGTAAATGAGTTAGTGAGAAAGTTGATGTTGGGTGAATGAAGCAGACAGTAGAAATTAGGAAATAACAGCAGGCTAGAAAGGAATAGATTTTTTGTATATGCTTTCTAAATAGTGCTCTAATATGAAACTGTAAACATAAAATCCAAAACAAACAGACAAAACAACAAACCAAACACACAAAAAAAACCAAAAACCAAGAAAAATCTGTCCTTTTATTTCCTCATTGTATATTTGGCAACTCAAATTCCTCCAGGAAAGAAACTACTTAAACTTCTTTATCACACATATTCATTTGCAACTTATTCCATTCATACCAGTATGAATCACTAACAGTGTATATATCATAAGCAACAACAGAAGCAATGGTTAATTAAAACCTGGAAGCATTAGTAATCTCCCTTCAGAAGTCACCACGTAATTTCAAAAGTGTTGAGTTTGCAAGATATTTTTGTATTCTTTCCTAGGACCAGAATTCTGCTGCTAAAGAGCAGCAGCAGCTCTTAGTTTCAATCAAGAGTGCATTTTACTGAAGAAGAAGAAAAAATATCTTTCAGCTGGACCCACAGATCTCAATCACCTCAAACCTCAGTGAGACATATAGCTTCATCCCTCATTCAAGATTGTCTCAGGGGAGGAGAAATAGGTTAAAGCTCTCTCAATAAAACATTCCACAAAAAAGGAATTGCTTAGATCCATAGCTTCCTTCTCTACCAATCTCCACTGCAAGTTTAAAAACTGCCTGAACTGACCACACACACAGCACTTGCCTGTGTGGAAAGGCAGCTATGCCTAGGCAACACATGGCAGCAAAACAGTATCTCGAAAGGACTGAAAGTTATACGAGATATTTCTCTGAAATCACCAAGCCATTATAGACAATCCTTATATGCACAACTAAAGGTTTAAATATTCTATTTTGCAAAGAAAAAGGAGTGAACAAGAATCAAACCCTTGCAACAAAAAGCATGGCTGCCTCCTCTTGCTCCTCTTCTTACTTAAAAGAAGTACAAGAGGAAGTGAAGAAATGACCCTTCTTTTGCTGGTCACTGATATGCAGAGGCAATTTGGTGAGTCACCACTACAACTGATGAAACCAAATGAGCCCAGATGGGCCTGGTATAGTAATCACACAGCTCAATTCAGTTTTAAATTTCCTCAGGAATTTGGTGATTTCTATATCTGCTGGATCATCTTCTAATTACCATACCCACTACATGTAGATATGCAGCTACTTTTTGTTACAGTATAATTCCAGGCTAAGTATAAAATGTAGGGGCTTCTCTGCTGTCTGGAATGGCATATTTTCACAACAAATATGTCAAATAAATGCAGAGATTCACTGGAATTTAAATATAGACTGAAGACACATGTTTTCTCTGAGAATGTATATGTTTTCCACTTGATCTTCTCTCATACACTTATTAGTGTTTCCATTTGTATGCCTGATACAAACCCATTTATCATGCTGATGAGATGGTGATGAAAAAGGCAAAATAGTTTTGTTTGGGATTGATGGCTAGGACATTATTCAAAAAAAACCAGATCGATCTGGGCAAACATCAGTCATACTACAGTGAACTCAATATCACTGAGTTCACTGGAAAGTATCTGTTTCAGAGATTTCACATCCACTATAGGCATGCCTAGGAAGTGTCAGGAAATACACAAAATAATTTGCTCTTACCAACACAAAAATAGACGAAGGGTTAGAATTGCATCTACTGAATGGACATGTTTTCAGCCTGACCTATCCTCTGCAGAAATCTATTATGAAAAAAGGGGGCATTTTAGCATTAGAAGGTTTCTGGACTGAAAACATGCAATCTCACACTTAATCTTAGTACAATCCAGAGACTTTATTGGAAATTTTGCACTAAAACCCATAGACTAAAAAAAAGGTTTAATTTACACTAACTGAAAACTCTGACTTAAGAAGTTTGACTGCAAGCTGCACACTAGCTTGAACAACAAAAGTACTGCATGAACTCCTAGCTCACATTGAGGTGGAAGATATATAGAGCTACACAAACTATTGAAATCATTGGTGAAACTCTTTCCAGTACCTGCATTAGCTTGTTCAGCACTAGAATGAACACCTTATGTGCCAAGGTAGCACACTACAAATTCTATTTCTTTTTCATCACCAGATTTTCATGGGTTGAGAAGTCATGCAGAACTTTAGAACAAGAACAGACCAAACATGAGGTTAATAACATCCCAGCTATTGTTAAAGTATCTTCCACTCAGCCATTGTTATACTAATCTGCTGATTTGAGTGAAAAAAATGCAAAGGAATTCTATGGTGAAGAGACCCTATTAAATGGCTTGCTTATCACTTCTTGAATGAGTCATTAACCAGCCTAATTTAATCTGCCACATGCCTGGTAAAATTCCAGTTTAGCAATGCAGTGTGTGCTACCAGCTTTCTAGAAATGTTACAACAGGCCAATAATAAAAAGTTAAGCATTAACCAAGATGAGACAAGCATGTAGCTACAAAACTAAAAACCAGTTTTTTAGGTCTTTCCTTCATTCGCTTTTTAAAATATCGTGTATTTCACTTCTTGAATTGCTCGTGACTAAAATGATCTTCATTTAAACTATGAAACCTGTTTTCTCTCTTTTCAGAATGCATCAGATTATGAGCTGAGCAGATTCAAAACAATGCACCAGCCGTAAGTGTCTCATTATTTTCCGTTTCCCCATTGAATGACTAATACACTTGTACTCTGACAGTTGCTCTGTTAATAAATCAGGAAAAATAAGAACTGAAACCTCCTGCTCACGTGAACTTTAACATTAATTGACAGGGGTCAGTTTAGTCTAACAGGACATCATTTTGAGAGAAAATGTAGAGAAAATTTATATCAAGTCAACCAAGGATACATTTTCTGTTTCTGACATACATTAATCTGATCTACTTTAATATTGGGGCAAACAAATATATTGAACTGAGGCCAAGAGCTGCACTTCTACTGATGTGAGCATGCAAGCTTTGAATTCCCAAATTGTATATTGGAATAACAAAAGTGTTTTGCCATACAAATTCTGTTGTTCAAAGCATTAAAATTCCTTAAATTCACAATGTGAATGTCATATCCTTAGCACCAACTTCCAATCTAAAATCTGTTATTCTTGCATTGTACTACTTGCTATTGCAAAAACTGCCTGAGTTTCTAGCACTCACAGTTTAACTGGAGACAGTCTACACTGATCCACCTAAGACAGATCAACTGGCCTGCTCAAGCATGTTCATACAGCAGGTAATTCTCAATGGACCAAAACACAGAGGACAGATAAACAAAAAATTAATAATTGCCAGACATGGTGAGACTGAAATCCTGTGTTTTTCTCCTGGCAGTGGCCAGGGCTTCACGTCTCTGCCTTTATGAAAGTTTCTTCATGAGGCTTCCTTAGGCAGGAGTTAAGTTCTCTGACCACCAGTAGCAGCTCTTTGCCGTTCCCATTCTAATTCAAGACTTGAGATTCCTGTTTTCCACAAGATTTTGAGTCTACAAGGATGTAAATGCTCTTTGAGCTAAAACACATAATTATTCTCCATTCTGCTGAGGCATCTCATGACAGGGGTACCAGCAGCAACCTGCAGCCATGCTTGGGTTCTTCCCTGCCCTCTGCACCAAACACCTCCACTAACTTAATGTAAGGCTCTTTTCCCTCTAGCCAGTACCGTGCCTATTCTCCAAGGGGAAAAAATTATCTGGGCAAAAAAGACAAAACGGTTTATCTGGAAAGAGTTTATAATAGTAATTCTGTTTTGATATCCTTAAGTAAACCTTTTTTGACTACACTATACATTAAGTCTCTTACTATATTCTGTTGGAATATAGTAAGAGTATAATATATTCTGTTTGGTTTACTTTGTGGACATTGGCTTTGACAGCCTAATGCCAGCCCCATATAAACTAGTTCCCACCTACAATTAAAGCCACAGGTCTATCTAGATTGTTTCTGAGCAACTACTGCATATTAAGGTGAAATCACCAAGGTGCAGTTTCTACTAGTGTCTTGCCCTACCTCTGAAATGCAATAATGAAAGATTTTCTTCCCCACTTGCTAAACAATATCAGAAGAGAAGTTCTGCTTTAAAACACAGGACAGCAGAGTACTGAGTCACTAGTCCAAACCCTGTCTGGAGCTGCCAGGGTTGTGCAACAAACTGCTCTCACAGGTTTGCATGTTTTCAGCAATCCCGGCAGCATGTTGAAATCTCAAGCTTTGCTTAAAGCCTTTCCTCCTGCACAAGCACAATTGTATTTTTCACTCCACACAGCAGACTCAGTTGATAAACTCTCACCCTGAAAACCTGAGATCACCCAAAATACTAGCTCAGTCTCAAGAATGCCAGTGCAACTGCACTTTGCAGATACTTCCCATGAGAGCACTTTCAAACATCCCACTGATTACAGTCATGGGCTCTTTTAATCAGTGCTAACATTTCTGCCAGAGGGAACACTAAACAGAAGAACACCATGCTACATTCAGGAGCACTTTTTAAGAGAGTGCAGGTACCATAATCAACCTCATACCACAGATATATGAGAATACTGGAACTTAAGGCCTTTCCAAACATGCTGTCTTGCTGGGCAAATAAGATTGGTACCTATAATTGTATCCAGCAAAACCTGGCATACAGGCTATAACTCAATTACAAACATCCAAAATCTGGAAGCACATCTCAAGAAAGAAATGTAATTACAGCTCCATCACCTCCGTGTAGATATTCCAAGACTTACAGTATCAGATGTTTATGCACAAGTTTTTTCATAATGCCTTCAGCTTACCCAAATTTCATTTTCCCAGGGACCGTGAAATTAAAAGGCTGCCTTTATAGCTAATGTGATTAGAAATTCACCCCAGATCAAACTCAGAATAAATTTTGCTCTCAGCTCGGCAGCTCTGGGGACTACTTTACAAAATCAGGACTGAAATTTTTCATCACAAAATCTGTACTTTCTATCACATGCAAATTCAGAAGCCTGTTCTGGCTGTGACAGATTGCCAGGTAAACGAGAAATCCTCACCTACAAATCAGGTCTGAGGTATCAAGCCTTTTGTATACCATTTGTATACAGCAACAGTTATAGAAGATCCTGGGTAATAAGTGAGCTGAGTTGCAGAACACATAATTACAAGTTCTGTTTAATTATGGTGTGGGCAGCATTTGATCTCCTTTGCTTGAAATAAACATCTATCAATTTTCACTTCTGTGAAAAATGTGATTACTTTATTCCACCAGGAATTTATAGCATATGCAGAAAAATTAGCTATTCTTAAATCAAGTAAGTATTCTGTAATTAAAAGTGATTTCTAGATTAGTTTCTAACATCTTTTTTATTTGATTTGATCATAATTTTTAAGAACTTCAAACAGAAATTTTCCATCCTTGCCTTCCAAGAATAGGCAATGTCTTTTCCTGAATCATATGAATAAATTCTCAGTTGTAAGAGCTGTTACATACCAGGAAAGTATCTTTGTAATGCTGAGGTGTTCCACTTGAGATGTCTGAACTTGCATAGTTCAAACTGCAAGAACTAGAAATGTTACACATTAACACTTCTTTTGTTCTTCCCTCTCCACATGCATTTTTTCTTTTGTTTCTTTATTAGAAAGGTAAACTACTTAATGAGGAAAATTCACTTTTCAGCTTTTACACAGATATCAACACTTACATACACTTAACCAAAGATAATTCCTAACAAAAATACTAACAAAATGAGATTTCTATGACAACTGTTTCCTCAAAAAAAAATAATAAAGACAAAGAGCTTTTGCTGTCTCTTTAAGCAAGATCCAGCAGTACAGAAATCTTGTCTTGTTCAGACAATCTGTATTTGGACTTTCTCCACTCCATAGAAAGCTTTGAGCTGAAAAAAAAAGGCAGTAGATGACTTCTATTCCAATAATTAGTAAGCAGGAAAGATCTTCCCCCTATCCTTGGGATATAGCATAATATTTTCTTATTACCCTATATCCTTTAAATACCAGTCATGACTCAGGCTGAATGTTTTATATCTAAACACATAGATTTGGTTCCTTGCTTTCCTTAGGTTTTGTTGTAGCTTAAATGCCAGTAAAAAAAACTTCCACTTATTCCCAAAACTGCAAAAGGCCAGGGCTGGAAATTCAGAAAATACCTCTTTATACAGCGAGACCTCCCAACAAAATATGATACCTAAAAGAGACCAGAACAGGTTTCCAGTACATAACTCTAGCATCACAGAAACATACTATAGGACACTATAAACATTCCAAAGGGAAAAAAAGTATCTGAATTTTACCTCAAATCCCATTTTCATGCATTATCTAGTCATTTTTAGCATAGAAAGTCTATGAGGAAAGTCTACCCAGGCATCAAATAGTTACAGAGGCATCCATTGTCTGAAGATTAGAATGAATTCTGGATATTCTCCTGTTCACAGGAGGATCTAGGAATTTTTTTTTCAGCAAAGCAACACCATCCTGCCCTCTTTTACAGCAGCAGAAAATATTACCCTTCTGCAGCAGAAAGGAGGCAATAGACACTTGCATTGCAGCAGTGCCTCTTCCATCCTGCCACAAGCAATGGAGGCCTTTGCAATGACACCAGTTACTCCAGGATGAGGGGAGGCGCCCTCACAATTAAGGAGCATAAAGATGTAGCTAGAAACTACATTTGGCAGAGCTGATAGACAGAAAACAGGTATCTGTGCACAAGAATCTTTGGAATTCATTGGAGAATTTAATTCAGTCTTTGAAAAAGATTCTAGAAATAGTAGCAAAACAGTTCCCTCAAAAGTTCAAAATATACAAAAATGCACAAAATATAAAAGTCTGTATTTCTGATCAATCCTGACATGCAGATATTTGCTGAGGTTTTCTTCCTTTTCAAAGAGCAGAGGAGGCAGTTCTGTTGTTACTGTGCTACAGTACTGCAGGTGTGGTTGAGGTGGGAACTGACTTGGCAGTGTTTCATTCCTGTGGTTCTGTGTACTATATTCTTGCCCCTGGGCTGAGCAGAAAGAATATATAACAAAAGGTTTCCTTTATGCACATACCGCTGTTAGACTGAATTATCGCTATTGTAATTTTGAGGAAGGCCTCAGGGTTAAGATATATTGTCAGCGTTGGAGGGATTTTTTTCCATTTTCTTGAACATTGCATATGGAAACTCCAATGACATAAATTAATTTTGTCCCTTCTTATTGAATAATCCCATTCGCAAACAGATTAAATACCAGTTGATATTATCTGGACCCCACCAAAGAACTGATAAAGTATGAATATGCCAGAGAAAATCCCAAATTATCTTCCCAACACCCTTGATGCCATGATGGAAACCAGCTTCAAGCTGTCTGAATATCTTCTTGGCATATTTTGTCCTCCCTATCCCAGTTAGGAAAGCACAGAGGCACAGACATTACAGATTCAACTGGATTACCTATATCTATATATATATAAAAAACATATGAATCAGTACAAGCCTGGAAGTGTGTCCAGAGTCTCCTCTTCTTCAGTCCCATGATTTTCCATTACACATTAACATTAATGTTCAAGACAATTTGTACATTAGAAAATTACAGAACTAGTGAACCTTGCCCAATCACTTTTCATGCTACCCTACCATGCTCAGCCATCTATGGAATGTCATTAGAGGGGGTGAGGGTAACAGTTATAAATTTTTCTTTAATATTGAAACTATGCTCATTTTTAGGGACCTTAAGCAAGATACATCAGAGATACATTTCAATAACAGTGAGACAGACTAGAGATCTATCAGCCATCTTAGAAGAGCTAGAGTGGATCAGCCTCTGAGAACAAAGCCTGTGCTGGTCCAGGTGGAGGGACTGTGATATTCAGCCTCATCTCACTAAGTTTTTGTGAAAGTAGAAATCTTTCCCTTTGTTAGTACTGTAGACCAGCCTAAATAGCAATGGAATATCAGTCACATAGCAACTCAATTTGGGTACCAAAACTCAAAAAAATGAGTCATCGGTTTGGCACACATATGCAAACGACTTGCTTAGGTTTCTACACAAAGCCAGAAGCAAAGACCAGAAATGGAAGCTGTTGCCCAAATCACAAACCACTTCTTCACCAACATCATATTTCTGGACAAGATCCCTTTCCTCCACCCTGTCAGTTGATGTGCTTTCCTTTTCTCTATTACATGTCTGTATTCAGACCACAGAGAAGAGGTTGGTGTAGTTTCAAATCACTGGTCTTTCTTCCCTTTTAGAGAATCATATTTGTTAGTCAGAAAGTGCTGCACCTGGGACTCAAAATCAGAAGAAAATAACTTCTGGCTCATTCAAGCAATGAAGTGTGAAGGGCTATTAATTTATAATCTCGTTTTAGCAGAATTCCACATGTGCCCCTGCTCAAGTACACACTGGGCAGAAAACAAGACAGATGTCTGGGCTCATTTTGCTCCAAGTGCCCAAACTGAAGTCCTCTCAGTTTTTGGAAGAAATATGATATTGAATTTACAGCGTGTTATCAACATATATTTATGCTCTCTGCAGGAGGGATGTTTCATTCTTCTTGCTTTAGACTAGCCTCTGTGAAAACGAGTGAAAACACAACCTCTTTTTTGCTTTTGTATAAGCATGTGGAGAGCTTCATTCATTAGTTCATATGTTTATGCTGTGATGCCAGGTGGTCTATGCACTATCTCTAAGACAGTGGAGGAAAGTATTAAACCAAATCGTGTAAACTTTATTCAGTTCAGAAATGAGAAGAGAACAGGTTGAGATGATACTAAACAATGAAAACTGCAGTATTTTAAAATGGGGTCATCAAGACAAGCAAAGTAGAGAAGTTACAGGATGAGTTGCGAGGAGAAGTTAAGGGACCATAGCAGGAGGGTCAGATGCAGCTGCAAGCCAGACAGTTGGGGCTGCAGCAACCAGACACTTGAAACAGCTTCAGAGGAGGCTGCTCAGTGCAGCTGGGCTGGAAAAGATGAAGTGCACTTGGTAGGAATGCCACAGCAGCCCCTTGTGCAACAGAATTCAAGACCTGAAACCCAACTGTCTGAAACCTATAGAATTAATAACTTTGCCAAAAATATGTATTTCAAAGATTTGCCCCCCGCAAAATGCAGAAATTGTGTTCAGCATGCAAATAAATACCTTTTTACTAGCACTCTTCCTTATAAAGTCACTTTCCAAGAGCAGCAATGGGAGGAATGTAGGATTTCCTTCGTAACCCCACAGACACTGACAGCAGCATTTATGCATAACCGCATGCATTGTCAGATGCGTTGACATTCATCAACACATGACTCAGGGCATCAGAGAGCCTCTCTGGATAGATCACCTGTAACTACCTAAATACAGACATATTTATCAAATTATGAGTCATGAGCATCTTCATGCTGTCTTTCTCGTTTTCAGTGCTTCAGAGCACCTGCATGCTTGCAGTGGGTGCAGTACAGGGACTGAGGAGTTACCATCAATCCCAGGAACTGCTCAGCTGCCAGAAGCAGGAACACTGCTCTAATGCATGCTGCACATGACCAGAAATATCTTGTTTCAAGGGGCAGCTCTGCTACATCTTCTTCTGTCTCCAGCTCCAGCACCATGCTCCCCCCAAATACAGTACAAACACACTTTGACTTTACAGTCTTGATGTTTGTTCATAATTCTTAAAAATAAAAGTCAAATTGAAGAAGGGAACTGTTTTCAGGCCAGACTATGGCCAGTCTTTTGCCACACTAACAGCAGCTTTCCTGCAGGGTGCTACAGTTTAGGACTACTCAGACCACATCCTACACCTTATTTTATCAAGCTCCTGGAGGACAGAAGGATTAAAGAACATTCTCCATAGAAAGGAGGCAGGTCAGTCTCCCTGTACAAATCTGTTTTAGTCTGGACTGAGACAGCTGCTAAAAATTATAATGGAACAGTATTACCTAATCTGTCTCTAAAAATATTTTATTTTATTCTTCCACAAGCCTTGCCTGATTTTTCAAACCCTCACAATTTCCTTCTGTTTCTAATAGCCAAGAATTCTGAGAAGAAAAACAAAAGGAGATTTTATGTATTTTACAGTTCTTATATTAGCTTTTCTGTTTTCCTTTCTTCTCTACCTTCTGCCATTGCACATTTTAGGTACTCTCCAGTGATATCCTTGACAGAGCATTAGGTCTCAGTTTCCTCTTCACAATTCTGGCACTGAGTTTAACAGACACCTGCTACCACAGCTCTGTCATTTCTCCTATTTAGTTCCTCACTGCAGAGTTTCATGGCTTTTTATTATTTTACCAAGATTTCAGAACACAGGCTATAAGCTAAAAATATGTTACCATTTCAGTTAACATACCTTACCATGCATTTCATAAGTGTAATCAATCCTTTCCTAAATCATTGATCTAATTAATTACTTGATATAATTAATTACCTTTATCAGTATATTAGTTCCTCATTTCATTCCTCTGGTTCAGGGAATAATCTGAAGAAATACATGAGAATATTAGACATATCCATACCATTGCTTTAGTTAATAGATACCACAGTTCAAGAACATGGAAGTAAAAGAATTATTTGTATTGCTTGGAAAGTCAGCATGCATTACCAGCTATATTCCTTTTATATTACTAGTACAAATATTGTTTGCATATAGCCCACAGATACATAGATTTAAATACACTCCGAAAAAAAGTTCCGAAGTCAATTATTTCTTAGTACTATCTTTCATTTTTAAAGAAATAGAAGTATGATTCACATGTATAGTCTTCGAGGTATTCTCTGCTAGATTGTCCCTTTTCAGGGATTTATTCAAAACTACAGATAAACCAACAAATTTCAACAATTTCAGCTTTTAACCAAAAGCAGTACTAATTATGTATCATATAACTCCATGCATTGGTATTTTATTGGGTTTTCCCTTAAAAACAAAAAGAGGCATCTAAGTAAACACCGCAAAATAACAAATGTAGCTAATTTCTGATCACAGACCTTACGGATTATGTCTTTCCAGCAACACTTTTCTACCATCATCGAGATGACTATAGCTTCAGATCCTCTGTTAACCACAATGAATAATGGGAATAAATTCGTCAGGATTAAAGACATAAATGCTCCCGAACCAGCCTAAGACAAAACCAACACATCTGTGTATATCTATACCTGTCATGTACCTTGCAGAGTCCACAGGATTGAGCACCTTTTTCTGGGAAAGCACCACTTTCTGCACAGATCTGAAGTGCTGCTCATTCACAACCAACGCCCCAAGAACATTTTGAAACACAGCCCCACAGCATAGCTCCAACAGACACCCAGGCTTGGGCTTAGAACTCATTCTACACTGAGCTCAAAATATCATTTGTCTATCACAGCATTTCTTTCTGCTCTGACATCCTTGTGTATCAGCTTTCTTAAAGCAAAGCACAAAGCTCAAAGGTCTGTGTCAGGTGACATTTGTGACAGCAGCCTGCACCCGATGCTCAAGGAGCGAATGCGAACGGGTGGGTGCCCTCATCCACTGTGTGAACAATACGTCACTGCTGGGCTGGAGAAACACCCCATAGACCACCTGAAATAAACCAAACTACATGGTGCACTTCGACTCAGGTAGTATCAGTTCCACCAGGAATGAGAATAATAATAGAAATCCATAATTTCTTTAGAAGCCTCATGATACTCTGAGTAGTTTTTCATAAAAGGAGCAATTCTTCTGTGAACAGAATGATGAAAGTTAACCGACCTCAAGGAAAAGTTAAGCTTGAAAGAAATCACAATGCTTAAGGAAAAGATACCTTAAAAACCAATAACTTGTCTCTGGAAGACTCTATCAGTATCAGTATTGTCTTCCTATTTACTAGCTAATATGAAAATTTTATAGCAAAAGCTATACAAATAACCTTGTGAGTAGCTTCAAATTACAAACAGTGCATAGCAAACTATTCTGCACTCATCAGTCTGTTTTTAAACATAATCCTGACTCAACACCACATTGACGAAACAAACAGGACTGTTTCAAATGTATGACAAAACCTCAGACAGATAGCTACAATACAGAGAAAGGTGTTAAAGATCTAAATCCATGGTGCAGATGTTGGTAAAATTCAGTAATAATCAGAAATTAAAAATCTTGTACAGCTATCACCTATGCATATTATTTCTAAACTGTCAGAAAATTTCTTCAATCACAAAATATTTTAGATTGTAATTTCCTCAATGCAGCAACCTTGTTCTCTATTAGAACACTATATTAAAAAAAATGAAGATTGTTTCTAAATAATACAATGGAATATAATGGATATTCAAATTTACGTATATGTTTTATTACATGTAGACCTCTGTCATATTTTCTTCCTTCTTCCATTTCTAACTTTTATATTTTCCCTTTGTATTTTAAATCTGAAGGGAAGTTATTCTGAAATCCAGTGTTTGACAGTAAATACAGTCTTTCTCCCAGTATCCTCTGAGAATGGAAAGATGCAGGATCATACAATCACAAACTTGTAAACTCTTTTAAATTATGTACTACAGCAATAAATGCTTCACATTAGGATCTATAAAAATAATAAGCCTCTCTGATATAGTGTTGGGCTCCAATTCATCTGCTACAGTTTTGTGGTCTTAATGCAATTAAAGTTACCATAAAAGTTACCAAAGTTTCATATCCTTAGCAACAATCCACAAAATTTGCAGCTGTAGACAACAGAAAAATTTCATGGCTGTAGTTAAAAGTCTAAACAATTTTTCTCCAGAGAAGAGAGTATTCAATTAAAGTGTTTATCTTAGGTCATAAAATGTTCTCTTGCTATTATTTCAAATAGTAGTTTGATACTTATTAAGATAATAATTTCTTTCTTTAGAGTTTCCCATTTCCCTGATCATTTTACTGGGTTGTTTGTTTTTTGGGGTTTGTTTGTTTGTTTGTTTTTCTTCCTGTTCTTAGGCAGGAATAGGAAAATGTTTAGACAGCATAATTATGGTCCATGAAAGTGCAGATTACCAAACTATGCCAGAAAATACACCCACCAATCCTTTCCCTTTGGCTATATTACAGGCCAGTGCAGGAAACAAGTGGTTTAAAAATTGTTAGTTTTTCTGCATTTTCCAGATACTGAAGGCATCATGGTAGGTGTAACAGCACTATACAAAAATAACCTTATTTCAACACATTCCTTTCACTTTGAAACTTAAAAAAATTGTGCAGCCTTTTATCTGTGTGAGCAATTTCATCAGCAGGGACACAAACATATTTAGACCATTCACCTTCCATGCCTGAATGCTGACTGATGCTCGTAGGCCCCTACTGAAAGGAAGGACACAAACCACTGCTTCTCCCTGACCCTTCCCTGTCCTAAGTCTCATTCTCAATGCCAGGGCCCAATACCCCAAGCTGCTCCCATGAAAGCCTCCTGGGTAGCCCTCAGGGTAAATCCACACCCCAAACAGGAGGGTGGATGGGAAAGCAGACTTGTTCAATTTAATCCTACTGCAAGAAGCGGTGAGGAGGGAGAGCAGGGTACACAAGCTCTGCAGAAAAGTCAGAAACAAGCGTGGCTTGCCAGGCTGCAAAGAGCCCTGTGTCCCTACAGCCTCCCTTCTGTGGTTAGGGCAGGGTGGGATTGAGCTGGACACTCGGGGGTGTCTCTATTGCAGTCACTCCTGACTGCTGGACGGGGATCAGGATGGCAGCACAAGCAGAGCTGTTCCCAAGAATCACTGTGGGTATCAGCTGGCTCCAACACAGGTCACTGCCTCTGAGACAATCTGATCTCAAATAGTTAGTGTATCTTTAGGAGCAAATTTTGTGTTTCTGTATCCACATGAAACAGAAGACAGTAAAACTGAAAAGCAGAAGTGCAGCTTTTTGCACAGTCCCCAGAGAAAGAAAACACATATTCTCAGCAGGTGCTAAAATGTGTTTGCTCAGAAGACTCTTCATGAGAAAATCCTGCTAAATTTACTGTTTTCACGTCTTTGCCTGCAGTACATGCCTACATGTATGACCTGTTTCCTCCAGTGAGCCTAATGACAAACCCAAATCCCATTCAATAAAATTTAGAGCTGCATTTTCAAATGCATTTCCTATTACTAGTAACGTAAGGCCAACTTTGAATATGCCATTCGTATCCAAAATGATAAAGGATTAAAGTTTTAAGATTTCTAGGGCAGTTGATAGGAGTCTTCCAAAATCAACACCGTGGCATTGAGCCATTTGACCCACAGTGAAAAGAGCAAAACTTCTGAAAATCAGTATTATGTAAAAAACAGTTGGGACATAAATGTACCCTCTTCTCATCTTCTAAGACACAACTACAGGCCACATATAACTTCCCTTGTACAAGAAGTGTTTCCTAGTTTTAAATGGCATAGTTTTTAAATTTAAGCATCCTGGGAAAGGAAAAAAAAATCCATTGAAATTGATTAGTTGGAAAAAACCAGAGATGTATTATTTTAAATAAAAATCAGAACTGCTTCACCTGTTCACAGCAATCAGTAAGTAGCAAATATAGATAATACCATGACAAATCATATTCAATAAACTCATGCTTTCCAAACACCAGCTATGGGACACTGAACAGTAAGTTACGTAGGCAGTGTGTCAACCAAAATAGACATTTAGGGGGCAAAAAACTGTGTCTAAACTGACATAATTTTAAACAACAGAGTTTGAGTGCATTTCTGGCCTCGTATAAAGTACCACAAATTTGCATTCAGATCCATATGATCAAGCACAAAACCCTCACAGGCAGCATGTGACAGTCTACTGCTAATTTTCTGTTTCCCCTCCACTCTTCACCACCACAGCCCATTGCTGGCATATCTTCCTACAGATATTCTGAAAGCAGAAGAAATCAAATACATACAAAATGCTATCAAACAGCACATTCTGTTAGGAAAAAAATTGAGCTTGCAACACAACTACAGATTCCAGTTCAGATTCACATGGTTTGTACTTGGGCTGTCTTCCAATGCAGATGTAGATGGTACCAGTTTGGGCTATTTTCATTCCACAGCCATGAAAAGGAGAACTGTGGCAATCATTTCCTAACTTTCATGTGCACACAGACTGATCAAGCCAAACTCCTGTTACTGACCAGTTATATTTACATTCACATTACAGTGCTTCTATGGCTGGAGCTCTGTCTTTAATGCTAATCCAGCTCAGAGTTCAAGCAGTAGATGTGTCTTTTAAATAAAGTCCTTCATGTTTGAATAAATACTGTCTTTGAAGCAACTGTCAATCTGAGATTAAAGACATCCTGTAGATATGGGCAGGGAGAAGTACATCTGAGCTAGGTGAAATGCTGTGACCTCAAGACAATAAAATCAGACAGATATTTTGAAGTGAATTATCAATCATTTTATGTATTGCTCAGGAGAGCTTACAGCATTGCTCTACTGCCAAGATTTCCTAAAGGAAAAAAACGAAGCAAAAGCTCACAAAGCTGTCTTTTAAAGAGCAAATTATGCAATACCCTGTGATTCTCCACATTCCCCAAACATAGGGAAGTCAAAATCAAAGAACATACTTTGCAAGAGAAGGTTGTACATGAAATCATCTCTATTAATTCTTTCCTATAAAGAAAAGTAGCATTCTTCCCTCCTGAGTACTTTTAAGAAAAAAAAATATGGTCCAATCACCTCTAATAATGTTTGAGAGAAAACTTTGCTAATAGAGAAGAGGTTAAGAAATGGGTTTCCTAACATGACTGAGAAAAAAAGTCTTACATGGTCATGTCATGAATAAAAATGAAACCTAGTAATCAAACTGATTGCTTACTTCAAATCAGGTTTCTTGGCAGTTTTATATACATTGAAGGCACTAGACTGTATCTATGAGCATTAACGTAATCCGTAAAAAGTAGCTTCCTCCTGAATAGTCATGCACAGATTGAGATCCTTTGATGCAGCACTGTCTCTTCAAAGCATCAAAAATAAACATTAAAGATATTTACTGTAAATCATTTTAATCTACTTGCAGGTCTTTTTATTCAGCTTCTCACTGCTAAATGTTTATACTGTAAGATAGAGTTTAAAATTGTTTGCTTTGATTTCAACTGTGTGAAACCCTAGAGGTTCAGAAATGGCAACTGAGAGCCAAGGCTGTACCTGTACCCGGGCTCAGACTTCTCACACTCTTTCCTGCAGCTTGATTGCCCATCTCTCCTGTGTGCCAGACCTCCTGCTTGGTACACATTCCTAGGGTTTCTTGCCATGCAGAGGAGGCTAAGGGTAGATGTTGCTGCACCACTGAGCCTCACCCCACCTGCAGTCAGGATGTGGCTTCAGGCATCAACCCAGGTCAGGAACTCAAACAGGCCCCTGGGGTCCCTAGACTAATTAGTTCCCCAGACTAATATGTCACACAGTCATAATCTGTAACTTGCACTAAGACAATGACAAAATGGTCTCCATAAAAAGCTGTTAACATCAAAACTTATGAATCTTAAAGGAAGATATGCATAGCTGATATATTTAAATTTAGTAGCTTCAGCAGGAGCCTCTGACAAACCCAAAATCATCATACAAACCAGGTACTAGAAGGTATTAAACTAGGGAGCATTAATTTCAGTGGAAATAAGAAAAGGCAGTCATCAAAGCAGTCAGAGAAAAACCTTTGCTAAAGAAAATACACCCATCTTGTCAGTGATAGCAGCCAAACCCTGGATTTTGCTTAATTATTTCTCTGCAACTGGCTCTGTATGAAGATGCTTGCTCTGATCTAGGCATATCACTTAACAAGAACTAAAGTGCTTTAGACAACTCATCTGATCCTTTATTTCTATGCTACAGGAGTTTTTAGCTACCCAAAAATTTAAAGTCAAATCAAAAATTATCCTAACAATAGGATATAGAGAAGTGGAGCCCTGAAACAGGACATACCAGGCAGTTCACAGCAAATTTTGACCACATGATATTTGGCCAAATGAAGGTAGGATGCTCACAGTCTTTGTGACAGACTTTGTTTCAGCAAGTCTGGTTTTGACCATGCCTCAATGGCCTCACAGCTCTGAAACAGAAACCAGAACATGCCACCAGAATGAGGCAGCATGTGGAAGGAAAGAGCTGGCGGGAAATAAATAGCAGAAAATAGCAGAGGGGATAAAAAACAGGTTCTGTTTCTGAAAATCTTTATCAACATTCTTTATCAAATTACAAAGAAGTTGCTTTTAAAAATCTATCTATTTATGAGCATAAATGGAGAATTACACAGTCTTATTGGGAGAGGATGAGAGAGACCAACCCAGACTGAGCCACAGCACTTGCAGGGAAGAGAGGATTATGTTGTAGCAGACAGTGGCATTTGGAAAATCTAGTCAAGCATCTAGAAGGCCTTTTTCAAAATTACAATGGCGTTTTGAGCATAAAAAAATTTAAATAGGAATGCATGTATATTCTGTAAGCTGTCCTGCCAAGGACATTATATTTACTGGCTAATCCTGTGTATCTGTGTTAGGTAATAGTGCCAGGAATTCACCCCCTATACTTTGCAGCCATATAAAGGAAAATATATTTATTGCCTATCTACATAATCAAAAAGTGACAGCCTGTGTGGATGCAGGTTTTTAAAACATTAGATAAGAAAATACAATTTAGGTAAAAGGCTTTGATGATGTTGCTCCAGAGAACCAGTATTGTGGGAACACCTCTTCAAAATGCCTCATCCAAGACTTCAAGCTACATTCTTCTGGGACACCATTATGCCCCACACCCCAGGGCCCTGTCCCTCAGCTGGGCAGGCTGGCCCAGACTTCCAGGCCATGTCTCAGCAGGCAGCAGCACAATCCCCACTGGCCCCAGATGTGCCAGGGAGCAGGGAGGTGACGCAGGCATCCCTCAAAACAAATCCCCATCTAGCTAAAACAGCCCTTGTGGCTGGGGAGGACAGCTTCTTGTTAACCATCACTATGGTCAAGATGCCACCCATACGGTAAAAAAATCCCAGTTCCTCTTTGGCCTTATCCAAGTGAGCATATTATGTCAAAGAGGGAGAGTTGCTGGGGTTACAGCTACAGAAATAGTATGACATTATGTTTGCTGTGTGGCTCAAACCTGCCACCACCTCCAGGCTCTCTCAGGGCTCCTGAAGAGGAAGGCAGGCTGTTTCCTGCAGTGGGAGTCAGCCAGGCCCTGCCCCCACCTCTAGCCTGGGCCCCTAGAGGTGCTGTTTTGGGGTGATAAGTAAGGCTGGAGGGATGGAGAAACCCCTGCTACTTGCCTTGTCCCTGGTGCAAGTCTGCAGGGCCACCCTGCCTCTGGCCACTGGGGCGTGTCCCTGTCCTTATGGGCTGTACAAGTCCACTTGACCATAGACAGGATCAGTCCCAATGTGAGCCAGGGGTTCAGACTCTGCAAACACTTGCTGGGCAAAAAGGAGAGGCCTAGGGTTGCTTGGAGAGGCTTGGCTATGCCCTTCTTTATTTAAGGTTTTTCACTAGTATTTTCCTATGTTGTTGCACCCAAATCAGCCTTCTCAGCACTGGGGCTGATGGCCATAGGCTCACTTGGAGGCAGACCACAAAAAGCTAAGGAGGTGCCACAAAATCTCATGAACAAGTCTTGTGTATGAAGGCTTTTTTAGGAGTAGCCTCTTGGCAACAGTACCAGTCTGAGAAATCACAAGCCCTATCCTGCTCAGCCTGTGCTGCATCCTCACAAACATCTGTGCACCAAATCAAACCAAAGAACTGATGCAGTTAAAAGCCCCTACTTTTGTGACTTTTTGCTAGATTGTTTGCAGTGGACTCCTTCCCCAGTCCATGTCACAGCTACACAAACACAGGGGCCAGCACATGACCGGGATGAGAAATCCCGTGTGACTCAAACTGTCAGGGAGCCCTGAGCGCACGGGACTCAGGGACCGCCCTGAGCACGACACATCAGCAGCCGCCCCTTCCCGGGACCAGGGAGGTGACAGCATTGCAAGGACAGGCAAGAAAACCTCTGCACTGGGCACTGCAGAGTTCTAAACCCATAGCTTTGGTTGAGTCAGGCGGAAACAAGGTGAAACCAGCACAGTATAGCAGATGACAGATTCCAAAGATCCCAAAGGAAAACAGCCCAGGATTCCTGCGACAGCCAGGCAAGAGGCAGTTGTTGTGTAAGGGAAACCACTGCAGGAGCCTACTGAGCAAATCTCTTATTGTGGTATGTGTTCAGATAAGTGGGAAGATAATACAAGCAAAAGGGAAAGTGACACAGCAATTTATTCATATCTACTTCTTCACACTGTCACTGTGAATTTTAACTAACTCAAAATTAATTTAATTTTCAAAATAACTTTTAGGGAGTAAAATTGCAAAGTTGACCGGTCCATAACCAGATACAATGCAACGTGGAATTCCAGTTTTCTGTACTACATGACATTCAACTCTATATTATTCCCTAAAGCCCACAAAGTTTGTAAGATACAGCAAAAAAAGCAATTTGTACACTATTGGTCCAGCCTAGAAAATACTGTATTCAAACATCAAGCAATTCCTATGCTGAAAGCTGAGAGACCAAAAACACCAGCCTGCCAAGATCACACTGATACTGCTATCAAAGACAAAAATCTCACGGCAGGCTATTTCCCCAGAGTCACCTGCACTAACTGGGAAAGTCTGTTTTGCTCCTTCAGTTTCACAAGAAAAAACTTTAGTTAGTACAATCTGGGGAGAAGAATTCCATGTGAAAACCTAGCCAAGTGGCAATGAGTATCTCACCAAGTTATACCTTTGCGTGTCACCCAAACATACTGTACTTACCAAAACATTTTAACATGATGCAGATGTACACTTTTTAAAAAAATAACTACTAGGTTTCTCTCTAGAACAGCCTTAGGTTATAAACTAAGCTGCAGAGAGGCCAAAGATACAGAAGGGGAGCAACAAGAGTCATCCTCCAAAGGTGCAGAACTCAAATTAATCAGCCCTTCAGCATAAAGGCTAGATGTGAACAACTGCCTACACGGCCCCTCAGAAGCCACTGGCTGCCTTCAAAGTTCATCTTTGTAGAGGAAAACACGTTTGAGCTTAAGACTGAGCAAAAAGTCCCAGGCTCAGAGATATCAGAGCCATAAAACACAGTCAGCTGCCTGCATCTTGGGTGGGAACAGCCTAGCTGTGTCTCTGGAAAGATCAGGGGTTTCTCCTGCCTTGGTTTAAAAATACGGTAAGAAAGTCTCTTTTCTTTACAGTTACATTTAAAAGAGTGAGGACAAGATGATGGTTTTCTCTCCCTTTTACTGGGGAACCTCGGAAAAGGAAACGTTCCCACGCGGCATGTTCCCACCTGGCACAAATTCACCAGGAGCGGAGAGGAGCGGGGAGGAGGAGGGGAACCGGGCGAAGTCACTGGGCTGGGCAGGTGACAGCGAGCGGGTCACCGGCCCCGGACGGCCCGCTGGGCTGTCCCCACCCTCCCGCTGCTCGGCCCGGGGCCGCGCGTCCCGGCGGCGTGCGGCAGC